>CM057346.1:253062082-253662082 GCA_030015575.1 Agapanthus africanus | reverse complement strand
GGTTGAACCAAATTGTTCATTTGATTTGTATAAAGTTGTTGTTAGAAAGGTTGCTGGTTTTGAGTTTGTGAAGGTGCTTGTTGTTGTTGTGGAGGAGGAGGTCTTTGAAAATTGTTATTTCCTTGGACTTGTTGATTTTGGTTCCAAGCGAAATTTGGGTGACTCCTCCACCCCGGATTGTATGTCGAAGAGTATGGATCGTTTCTTTGTCGTTGCTGAAATGCAGTATTGACTTGATCCTGTCCTTTAGTAGATGCATTATAAGGACACTCTTCGTTTAGATGCGATGGATTCACACAACAAGCACAAACAGTTCGTGGAGGTAAAGCAGGGGCAGGAGAAGACGATGAGATTTTGGTCTCAATGGCTTCTAGCATTTTCATAAGTGCGGCCATCTCGGCCTTCATAGCAATTGACATATCTACTTGATGTATGCCTGCCCAAGATTGACCAACAGAAGAAGATGATGTGGTCTTAGTACTCTCCCACTGAATTGTTTGCTCACTAAGATCCTCAAGAAACTGCCACGCTTCGTCACTAGACTTAGAAAGAAAATGACCTTGACATATGGTTTCTAGCAACTGCTTCGTTGCCGAGTTCGATCTCTCGTATAATGTTTGGCAAAGTTGCCAACTTTCGATCCCATGATGAGGGTATTGAACGAGTAGGTCTTTAAATCTCTCGAAGCACTTCCAAAATGGTTCGGAAGGAAGCTGTGAAAATTGTATAATCTCGTTACGGATTCTAGCAGTTTTGTGATGAGGATAGAACTTTTTCAGAAAAGCTCTCACAAACTCGTCCCAATTTCTAATGGAATGTGATGCGGTGCTATATAGCCACTTCTCGGCTAGGTCACATAAGGTAAAAGGAATGACCCTTAGCCTTATAGCGTCATCACTTAATTGGGTAGTTTTCATCATGGCGCAAACCTTTTGGAATTTATTGATAAAGATATATGCATCTTCGGATTCCAAACCATGAAATTTTGGCAGCATATTGATGAAATGTGGTTTTATTTCAAAATTGTCCCCATTTGCCGGTGGGGGTGAAAGACATGTAGGTAAAGAAGTGCGGACGGGGTAGAAGAGATCCTGGAGCGCGATTCGTGCGGGCGCTACAACAGGTGGAAGATTCGGGTTATTCGCACCTAACGGAGGTGGAATCCTTCCCGTCGGTAAGGTATCATTGGGGTCGTGTCCCGACATACCTTCGAAAGAAGAATTTGAAGGTGGAGGTAAGGAAATGGAGGGAATTTCGACTTCGGTGTCGAAAGGTTTGTCGGTTGGCACCAACGAAACACGGACTAATCAGGCGTTAGTATCCCTAGTCCAAAGTGACATACACTAAAGGGGTAGTGCAGTCAGAAAAAAGAAAAAACAGAATGTGGGGATAAGATAACGTCAATAAAGGGAGGTGGTGGAAGTGAGTTGCAAGTTTTCTTAGCGACAAAGTGCAAGTTTTTGAAAAGATTTTCCTTTTTTTTATTATTTTGAGAGTTTTGCAAAGTGGTTTTAGAAAAGAGACTTATGAGACAAATGTATCAACCACACATGCACATTCAAGCCTAGATCTAGGGTCACCTAGGTCTGCTAGACAGCTCCTAACTAGGGCTAGAAATAGGACATCAAACCGCCTCTTCACCGACAAGTACGGCCAGGTAAGTGGGAAGGAACCACAATAGTGGGCCTAATTAATAACCACTAGCCTAGACACCGCAAAGTCAGTTAGGATAAACGGTCGATGCCTATATTAGTCCTTTTCCTATTGAGCTCGATGTCCTTAGGTCTGAGTCTAGTATTTTTTTAATTAATTGTGGTCAATGCAAATGCTTTAGGTGTTTTCTGGGGTCCTGGGAAGGGTGATGAAATTCCCACCCAATCTGAGTTTGGTCAATTAGCCCCTTAAAGTCTGATTAAATTATGCAAAACAATAAAATTCACTTGCAATCAATTTTTTTAGCGCGGCGCAAAGAAACCTGCAGAAAATCTGTTATTTAGAAGGGGGAGAAAGAATTTTTAGCGCAAAGAATTCCTGCAGAAAGTTTTTACAGAGAGATATATGGAGGTTGACAGAGGGGGGTAAAAGAAAGCAAACCCTGCAAATTTGATGTGCTGACGGGGCAGCCACGCGGCGGAACCGCGGTCTGGGGCCCTATTATGCGGCGGAACCGCGGCTTAGTAGTTGGATCAGGCTCTGAAAAAATTTGTGTAGCTCCTGTTGACCAATTCTCCTTTGTTTTGATGTTCACTTTTCTGTTTAACCTTCTGTAAATTTCCAAATTCACAATCCTTCGCTGTTCCTGCAAGATTCAAACCATAAAACCCTTCAAACAGATAAAAATCGATAAAATGTTTTTGTATTTTTCTATTTTCTGATTTTTATGATTTTTTTTTTAAATTAAATCAACCCGAAATTACACAAAAGAATGATTACGCCATCCCCAGCAACGGCGCCATTTGATTAATCCAAAGATTTGTATTTACCGTAATCAGAAACGGCGTCGCTTTGCAGCTAGCCGGTGAATACGGGTCGATCCACAGAGATGGGTAATTTTCTGATTTGTGTTTTTACGAGTTGATTCCAAATGTTGTTTTGGTTGGTTTATTAAATCTATAAAAACCTACATCTTTCACTAAACTAAATTAATCTAATTTAAAGTCTTGCTAGGGTTAGGTTTAGAGGAAGTTTGAAGATTAAAGGTTTCCTCACCGCTTTCAATGCCTTTATATTTTTATCTATTAGATGTTGTGGTAATTATCAACGAAGTGGATTAGAATCTTTTGGGAAGATATTTCTTCCTCTAGATTCTTATCCTTCCTTTATCGATACTTACCCTAACCTCCATGGAAAACGCGCGCAACTGGGCCTTTATACTACGGTGTCACCGTTACCTCGAGGGGTAGGGTGCCGTAGGGAGCGGTTATGCGTGTATGCATGGAGTTCTAATTCTTGTGAAGCGGCATGAAAGGGGTGAGAGATCTCATCTCTCAAACTTTTCCCTAAGGCTAACCCTAACAAGCGAGGAGATTACTCGCTCATTAGGGGATGATAAAACATACTAATTAAAAGAGAATTAAAAGCAAAAAAATAAAATTACTTACTAATTTGATGGCTCCCTCCAAGCGAGAATACAGAACAGATCTGAATTTTTTTATTGAAAAGAGGCATATCCTTTTACAGATTTGAGGTTACAATTTATAAGTAAACAGGGAAAATTAGGGTTTCAGAGTCTCGTGCATGCGCAATTACAGATATGCCCACGAAAAATCCCAACCCCTGCACCGACGCACCGACACGGGAAAAATGCACCGACACGGGCACTAACCGGCCGCGGAACCGCGGCATTAGTTGGCTTGGGCCGCGGTTCCGCGGCCATTTGGTGGGCTTGGCTCACTATCTTTTCTGGGCTGCATTGTACTTGTCTGGGCTTGTTATTTCTTCATCATATTTCTTTGTTTGGCTTCTTATTCTTCTCCAGATCTTCAGTGAAAATTTGTATTGGTTTTTTTTAACCGTTTCACTTTGACATGTTTGGACCTTGCGTTGCCTTATACAATTGTAAATTGTTCTTCGTGACTAGGATCCATCTACTTGTTGGTCAAAAGTCCCTTTTCTGTATCAACTTTCTTCTTTTTCACTGTATTTGCTCCAAGACCCTGTATCCTGTAATATGCAACAAACGTGCGTCAAGAGTACCTGTTTATTTATAAAATGAATAAAAATGGGGAGTACAATAATGCAATATTATAGTATGAACAGCTGTCAGGACACCAGCACCATTACCGTTGATGCATATGCCATACGTACACCTGCTTGCCGGCTCACACACATCTTCATCGGTAATTGACATGTCACGTACACTTTAGGGAATATTATTTCATTGTTATCACTTGCTAGCTGATAGTTCCGATATATCATCATTGTGCTAGTTTATATGTTGCATTCATTACTGTGGTTTTTCATGCATATTTACATATTAATTTGCATGATATTATGGGCCATTCCGGATTGCCGGAACCCAGTATTTATTGTTATTTACCCTGCATTTTTGGATTTCGGATTTTTCCATAAGATTTCTGGATTTGGAGAAACCGCAAGGATTTATAAATTGATTATCATTTTTAAATGAAAGTTGATTTTTTCTCATGATATGATTGAGATATGTCCACCATGAGTTTTCTCGGCTCTTGAGCGATATCATACACCCAATTCGAGGAGGAGGAGGAACCGTCTATGGGCGCATGGTGGACCTAGTGCGATACCCCGGGGCAAGATGGTCGCAGATGATGGAGTTGAGCCTGGCAGGGGGGCACTACCGGCCGGTGATTATATTGTGACTCGACGGATATACGGAGGATACCGATCGGAGTATGGGCCAGTCCGGATAGCCGGAGCCTTAGATATTGAGATTTGATGATATGGGCCAGTCCGGATAGCCGGAGCTCTAGATATTGAGATTCGAGGATACAGGCCAGTCCGGATTTCCGGAGCCTGAGATATTGAGATATTGGGATTTATGTTTTGTTTCAATGCTTGACACTGATTTCATGTTGATTTCATTGAAGATACCTCGATTATTATATATAGAAATCTCACTAAATTAAGAAAACAGTTTTCACATTCATGTTGCATTCTGTTTTCATTATATTGCATTCATACCTCATATTATGATATGTTGCTACCTGAGGCACTGACACGAGCACTTGGTATTACACTTATGTTTAAATGTTTACCCTTGCCACCTTATCTTGCTTCTGGCTTTATCATTTGAGGATATATTTATTATGATCGTATTGACCTAGGATTGAGCCATACATGTGATTTTTGCTCTGTGATGTTTTCTACTCACGAGTTGGCAACTCACCCCCGTTGTGCCACAGTTCTTGCAGGTTTTGCCGTACAGGTTTCGTTGCAGCTTTGTTGGCACACTGCTCCTTTCCGGGTGATTTCCTTGGTAGGTGGGTTCACTAGCATCATGATCACCATTGTACTTTATTTTATATTCAGTTGTATCTAGTAAACTCCATCAACCAGACTGTATTATTTTATAACCTTAGATGCTAGTTGTATACTATTTCGACCTTAGAGTCGTGCGTTGTATTATTGTGGTTTTCTTGATGTTTTGGAGTTTCCTTTTGAGTTTTGATCCTCGCCCTTGGCGTTGTATACTATATTGCTTGCGTGGTTGTGACCGTCAATTGATGAAGAGCTAGCTCCCGCTTGGGGATGCCTTTATTCATACTATGCATGTTGTACCCTTTTGGAGTTAGTATTTACAAAGGAAACTCTGCCAAAATTTTCAGAAAAGACTTGAGATTTTAAAATTACAATACATCAGCTTATGTTATTAAAACCATTTATTTTAAAACATGTTTTCTTCACTTCTTCCTTAAATTGTTTTAGATTTCTGGGATTTTTTTTGGCTTACTTGAATTAGATGGGGTCCTATAGACTTAATATGATTTAAGTGCCAGTCACATGACATTTCGGGTCATGAAATAGGGGTGTTTTTACACCTAATGCCCTAAAACCATCTGGTTTGGGGGTCATTGACCTAAAGCTCACTAAGTCTCCAATTGTCAAATAAAACAAGCTAAGCAAGCATTCTCTCCGAGTTAAAAGTCCTCACGGTTCTTTGTGGGAGAATAATCTTGGCGGTGATGAGTTTTCTATTATAACAGTTTTTTTAGGGAAGATATGAAGGTTTAAATTATAAGACTTTATGCACAATCACGAAAGGTGTGTATGAACAAAAACAAGTGAAGGGTAGGAGTAAAGAATAAGACATAGTTCTCTGTTAAAAATGATAGAAATTCTGACTTGAAACTTAATTGGAGAACAAAACATGAGAAAAACTTAAGCCTTTTCAAACTCATGTGATCCTTTAGAAGTCTGTTTTGGTCCGTATTTATGACATGATCGAATTCCTAAAACTTTATCATACAACCACGTAAAGACGTGTATAAGCTTATGTTAAATAAAATGTGAGGAGTGAAAAATAAGAGTTGGACGTTTCTGACTAGGGTAATAGAACCTCTAGCTATGATGCTTAAAACTTTAAGATTAGAATCAACAGTTTCCTCTGGAAACTAACTTGACGGGATTTTGTGGGTGTAATCCGTTGAAAACACTCAGGAGACAAAACTCCTCCTACTAGGGACACCTAGAGGTTTAACGGCTTGTTGCACGTGTTGGGGTCACTTAGCACGACTACTAGGTTTTAGCAAGCATTGAGTATGCAATTTAAAAAATCTAGAGTGCTAAGCAACCCGAACAAAGAAACGAACTAGAGAATCAGGGTTTTTAAAGCATGTAAACAACTTTACACTTAATGTATCATATATGTGATATATATTAATCTTCCAGAATCAGGGTTTTTAAATCATGTCAATCGATGCCTCGTCTCGATACTCCCTCAACTAGGACCAATTAAAAGATGTACTTATGGACTACCCTGTCCCCACTAGTATGATCTCCATCATAGTCCTGGTAGTCAAGCCCACATCCTTAGGGCTTTATCAACATGCAACAGAGAGACAGCATAAAGATACAAGTGTACATGTTAAGATAAAGAGCAATCATATAGCATACTATCATGTCGAGCAAGAAAGTCCTCTCTATATACGTCCAAGCATCCACAATAATATACAATCATGTACAATAATGGCATCTAGGGCATACATATAACTAACAATCTCCCACTTGCACTAAGGCCAATCGTTGTAGTATCTCATACCCAACATCCCAAAAAGTCACTCAAATAGCCTATGTGAGTGGATCCGCCGTGTTATTCTACGTGTCAACTCTCCTGACCTCGATCTCCCATAGATCAACTATCTCCCTGATAAGGTGATACCGCCTAAGAATATGTCTGGATCACTGATGGGACCGGGGTTCTTAGGCCAAAGCCACAACTCCATTGTTATCACAATACACAAGTATTGGATGCTTAATGGTAGGAACCTCACCAAGTTCACTTCATGAACTTATTCATCCAAACAGCCTCTTTGGCAGCATCGTTGGCAGCGATGTATTCAGCCTTTATCGTTGAGTCTGCTACGGTATCTAGCTTGGAACTCTTCCAACATACCTTCCCTCCACTGAGGGTAAAGACAAAACCCAAGATTGTCTTACAGTCGTCCTTATCACTCTGGAAGCTCGTATCGGTAAATGGCTCGACATGGAGTTCACTGTTACCATACAACAAGAATATTTCTTTAGTCCTTTTCAAGTACTTAAGAATGTTTTTCAAAGTTGTCTTGTGTTTCTCCCAAGGATGTAAGAGGCATCACCCAGATCCTTCATGGAGAAACTTTGTGATAAGAAGAGCTTGACCGAGTATAGCATATGAACATCATTTCCTATCAAGAGTATGTTATCCACATACAATACGAGAAAGACAACCTTACTCTCTACAACCTTTTTCTATATACAAGGTTCATTTATGTTTTTGATGAAGTCAAACTCTTTGACTGCCGCATCAAAACAGATGTTCCAACTCCGCGATGCCTGCTTTAATCCGTAGATTGATTTCAGTAATTTGCACACCTTTCTGCTGCTCCCACTTTCTACAAAGCCCTCTGGCAGTGTAATGTACACGCTCTCTTCTAAATCACCATTTAGAAAAGCGGTCTTGACGTCCATCTGCTAGATTTCGTAGTCATGGTATGCAGCGATGGCAAGTAGGATCAGGATAGACTTTAGCATAGCCACAGGAGAAAAGGTTTCATCATAATTCACACCTGGTTGTTGACGAAAACCTTTTGCTACAAGTATAGCTTTGGAAGTCTCAACTTTTCCATCTACACCAATTATCTTCTCAAGATCCACTTGCTCCCGATAGGTTTTACCCCTTCAGGTGCAACATCCAAAGTCTATACTTTGTTGGTGTACATGGATTCCATCTTAGATCACATTGTATCCATCCATTTCACAGAGTCCCCACTCGTGATGGCCTGCTCAAAACTAGTTGGGTCATCATCTTCCATGATACAATCCTCGCTCCTGCCGTCAATGAGAAAACCGTAGTATCTCTCAGGTGGATGAGTAACCCTATTAGATCTGCGGATTGGCTGAGGTTCCTTGGAAACTATTGAATCCTTTGGTTCTACGAAATCATCAGTTTTAGTTTGTGTAGCTGGAACTTCTTCCAGTTCTACCTCATGACCACTAATTTCATAAGAAATTCCTTTTCTAAAAAGGTGGCATTCCAAGAAACAAACACCTTTTATTCCTCATGGTAGAAGATATACCCTTGCGAAAGCTTAGGATATCCTACAAACTTGCACAGAACTAGCCTTACCACGAGCTTGTCCGAATTTTGCTTTTTAACATAGGCCGGACAACCTCATATCTTAACTCGTTTAAGAGATGGTCTCTTCCCATTCCATATCTCATATGTTGTGGTAGGAACATATTTAATCGGAACTCTATTCAATAGGTATGCGACTGTCTCAAGCGCAAAACCCCAAAAGGAAATAGGTAACTCAGCAGTACTCATCATAGAGCGCACCATATCTAATAGGGCGCGATTTCTCCGCTCTGATACACCGTTGTGCTATGGTGTATACGGATGAGTAAGCTGAGAGAGAATCCGATTCTCTTCTAAATAATCCAGGAACTCCATGCTCAAGTATTCTCCTCCCCGATCAGATCGAAGGATTTTAATACTTCTACCTAATTGGTTCTCTACTTCGCACTTATATTCCTTGAATTTCTCAAAAGGTTTAGATTTGTGTTTCAACAGGAACACATGTCCAAATCTTGAGAGATCAATGGTGAATGTAATGAAGTACGAGAAACCATTCCTGGCATGTGTAGACATAGGACCGCATACATCACTATGTATCAGTCCCAAGAGTTCAGTAGCTCTTTCTCCGTGTCCAGTAAACAGAGTTTTGGTCATTTTGCCTTTGAGACATGACTAGCAAGTTTCATAAGATGTAAATTCGAACGGGTTCAAATATCCATCCTTATGTAACTTAGCTAGTCGTATCGCATTGATATGACCTTGTCTACAATGCCACAAGAAGGACTCGTTCATTTCTGAACTCTTCCTCTTGTGTGTGTTCTGTACGTTATGAACTGTATTTTGATTCAGAATGTAAAAACGTTACATAACGCACCAAACCCAATCGACATTTGATTTAGGAAAATGTTCATGACATTTTTCTCTACTACAAAGTTATATCCTTCTTTATCTAATAAAGAAATTGATATTAAATTGCACATCATAGATGGTACGTAATAACAGTCGTTCAAGATCAATGTATTCTCATTTGGTAGTACAAGGTGATATTCACCAACTGCTTTGGCTACAACATTTGCATCATTCCCTACTTTTAGAGAATGATCACCTATTCACAGTTCTCTACCTCTCCTAAGCCCATGTAACTTGTTACATATGTGGGATCCTAATCCGGTATGTAATACCCAGGACGTAGAGTGTACAGAGAAACAGTTCTCGGTAATGAACACACTCGAAGAAGATGCATCAACATGTTCATTTCTCATTCGGGTCGCATGGGAATCCGGATATTCCCCTATTTCCTTCTCAGACTTATAACAGTTATAAGATAGAGCGGAACCAACATTCCCCAGCTCAGTATAACAAGCAGGATCGGTCAATACATCCATATTATTATCTTGATTAAGGCGTGTCACGGTCACTGCCAGGAGAGAGAGAGAGAAGAAAACACTGCGTGCACACTTACAAGATTAGATTGGTTATTATTTTATTTAATCTGGATGGCTCCAACTGTTTTTATCAAATCTTCCTTCAAACCCTTAAGACTGGCCGGGATTAATTACACCCTACAATTTCGCCAATCGTTCAGCCAGGTAGGTATTGGTACTCCGAGGGAGTCTCCCCATGCTTTCGCATGGAACTAATTAAATAAACTCGTTTCCACAGGGGCATAAGCCCGTAAACACCTTTCTTATACACCTACTAGATCTGTTAATTGTAAAGTGGAAAACTCTCTCAGGATCAACTCTTACTCGCATTGGGTATTGGGATCCAACTATCTCATAGAAGGTATGCAATCACATTGCAAATTTCAACACTTGAAATTCCCAATAATGTTTTTGCCCCTAGCGTCCTATGACCTTGACGTAGGCTAACAAACCATAGTCCGCTAGTCAAGTTTAACCCGTACATTTCATAATTGAATTAAACCCACCCGCACGACCCTTGACGCAGGCCAACAAAATCGCATGACTACCCTAATCCAATCGCATCACATGCTGTAGATAAGAACTAATTAGCTACCGCACACTACACCTTGACGCAGGCCAACAAACGGAGCACAAATACTAAATAGTACATATCTGAAATGACGGAGGGCTACGACAGGTTTTTAAGAAAACCTTTTGCGTAATGAACTTGATATCGCTTTAGAATTGAGTGACTTGAAAAGGAGTGATTAAGCTCCGCTTTTTAAAATCAAGTGTTTTTCAAAACAAACCGAGTGGGTTGTATCTGCTAGCTTTTGCTAAAGAGGTCACTCCTAGTGAAAGGATCTAGGCTCTTTCCTCAGCGAATGAGGTGCTGGATATTCATCAAGGAATACCACTATTCAAAGCAAGAACTAGAACTGCCTTTTTGAAAATTTGATTCTATAACATCTTTAGGCTTCTTTCTTTTCATTAATATCATTAATGAAGTCCTATCATTTATGTTTCCTAAATATCACAGAAGAAACGAAACTACAATGTACGCTTATGCCATCTGCATTCTCCATGGGGTCCCGTCATGCACCGTTAGGTTACTTAACTAACGGCAGAGCGGGGACAGGACTAGCACGGATGCAAAACATAAGCAACGTTTATTATATATCATATATATAATATAAAGCATTCGTCTCACGCAGTTATATGATCTTATCAAAGAACATTGCAGCAGAAGTCAACATATGAAATATTGGATATACTAGGAGGTCCGTGTTTTAAATCATGCCAGTAAAAAACACGGATTCCACGCTCGTAATGAATAGCCAAACCCACATCCCTAGACCCCTATGAGAGCGGCAAGCAACCGTACCAATTCTAGAGTTAGGAGACCCGATCTCGACTCCTTGAGATGGTCTCCCACTAGACTCAAGAACCCGGTTACTTGTGCTCCCCGCCTTGGGTATATCCTAATGCTGAAAAGTAAATAATATACATCAATAGTGACATCATCCACAACCCGGAAGTGTCCCAATAAAAGAATATTACATACAAATTTTTACATGAATGAAAATGAAAAACTCTCATCTCATGCAAAAAACCCCGGCTATTCAAACATGACGATCCAATATAACATATCCCAGCAACACATAACATCACATGTCATCAACGTAAGTAAATATGCGTATCCCAATTGTCGTTGACGTATAGCAACGAAACCGGCGATACACCACATATTACACTTACGGTCGTAGAAAAGATATGAAAACTACAATAATTGGAATCCTCAACATCCTTAGACATCATAAACCCGAAATATTACATACTTCGGATTTCATGCCTAACCATATAAATTCCTTAGTCGTCATAAACTCGGAATATCTCATATCCCGAATTTCATGCCTAACATCATAAACCTCGCATTTTAGTCTCAATATTGAAAACACTTTTCAATAACTAGTCGGGCAATTCAACAAAATTCCCGACAACCTGATCGAATGCTCATCAGAAACTTTAGTAGACGGCCGCACCCCCGATGCCGTCGACGAAGTGCACTTAGGCGGAACACCGCGGCCGCAAGCACCCGAACAGATGCTTTTGGCAACGGGGTTCTCCTACAGTCACTTGGTCGGCGCTATGGGGCGTAGCTATCTAGTAGCGTTACGCGGCAAGTGTTCGCGTACTATACGAGATTGCGACGGAGTTTTGATCCGAATCAAAACCCCGCGGCAACCGATCAAAAGAGACTAAATTACTGGATTTACAAAATACTAATTAGTTTTCACAAAACTAATTATTGTGGAATCCAAATATTGTATCACAAATCACAGATATCTAGATGATGTTAAACATTTCGATCAATTTATCAAACACCAAAAATTCCCAGAGACCTCCACACTTGAGTCTCACTTAAAAATACCCAGAGAGTACCACAAGTACCTACGGATCAGCACAAGAAAGCACGGTCCCTGCCTTACCAATAGCGCCGCGGAACCGCGGCAAAATAAAAGGTTGGGCCATGGTTGCGCGACCGTTTGGTCGAGTTGGGCTCTTGTTTTTCTTGGGGATCAATACAAAACCCTGCACAATTTTCTGGTAATTTTTAATCTGGAAAAATCCAACATTTGAAAAAAATTCCAAAGAGTGCGAAAAGTTTGGGTTTCGATGTTCGATCGAACACTTTAACGTCGTCTAGGCCATTCCTAATGCTCTAGTATGGCTCTGATACCACTGTTGGGGTCACTTAGCACAAGCACTAGGTTTTAGCAAGTATCGAGTATGCAATTTTAAAAAATCTAGAGTGCTAAGCAACCCAAACCAAGGATCGAACTAGAGAATTAGGGTATTTAAAGCATGTAAACAATTTTACACTAAGTGAAATAGGAATACAACCTTTGTAGACCGGTCCTTCACTTCTAAAGCTCCATGTAGTAGTCCCTTAGCTCCAAGTAGTGGTCACCGAACTCTTCATAGGCTCCACTAGGCGAAAGGAACGAGCTTGCTTAAGGATCTTCGAGGCCGAAGATGATCTACGTCGAAGAATCTCTAACTCAAGCTACCTCTTCACTAATTGAGAAATTAGTGAAGTAAACAACCTATAATAAATGGCTAATTTGGTATAGATTGATGAAGTAGGAATTTTGCTCACTTTAGAATTAATTCTCTCCTTTTCTTTTTCACCCCACTCAAAAGCTAGAGAACAAAGAAGGAGAAGAAGAAGATGATCAAGTGTGAACCCTTTCAACTATGAGTGAGAAAATATCACAAATGATATTTGTAGAGACTTAACTATGGCTAAAGATAATGGTTGGATTAATAAATATATAGAGTAAAACAAAATTAGTGGACTAAGTCAAGGTTTCCACATGCTTCCACAAGCATCCTAAACTATGTCAATTTCCACCTAATTTTGATTTATCCTGTAATAATTAAATCCCAAAATTATCTTTAGTTTGGTATGAGTCTCATACACCCATGTCCAATGTATCATCTAGCATGACATAAAAATAAATACATTAATCTATATCACTTGTATATTTATATGTATTTGTAGAAAACAAATTCTTAAGTGAGCTAATATTAGTTAATATAGATTAATATATCAGATATATAATTATATATTAAATTATTAAATCAACACTTGATTTAATAATCCGGCTATATCACATATAACCGACTAATATCATTTATATCAACTTATCGGATCAACACTTGATTCAATAACCTGGCTATATCTCATATAACCAACTGATATCATATATCGCGAGATTAAAATACGGTATCACATACACGTATTAATCTCGGTCCTGCACATATCACATATGTGCCCTACTTCGTTTCACTTATGCCAATAAACCTCTGTGTTGAATTCTAAAGATTCGTCAATACGCCAGCAGTAGGTAATGATCATATCAGTTACCCACAAGCCGTCAGCGGTACTAGCTGGACGTAACGGCTATCCAGGTGTTGAGCGATCAAAAAATCTACAAGAAACCAAATTCCCATGAATCCAGTAAGTAACACTAGAATACAGTCTGGTCTCTTCGTCTGATATGTCGCATATCGAGTCTGGGGATGGTAAACGTCAGACTCCAATAACTTGATAAGTCATGCCGATGTGAGGCTTATAACGGGTCGAGAAACTACTGATAACACATACCCGTAAATCTCATCATCATCCCTGGCCAGAGACTTCCTGTTATAGCTAATCGAGCATAGCGCAACATCAACCCCCAATACATGGAGAGACGAAACCCCTCCTATCGCTCATTGCCTCCATGTGACTTGGGACTGTACCCAAAATCCGCCTGTTTCCACGCTCTCTTGAGCGTGGTAGGGAGGAAATCAAAGTACGGTGGGAATCACACAAGACTCTATGACGATCTCGGGTCTACAGACTGTTAGTGTTTATGCCCTAGAGGCCATTACTGTATCATACTAGTTTGTATATTACTTAATGGAAGCTTGCGATATTCACAGTTATATTAAAAGTCTTGCTAAAAATAGTAGTATGCTACTTAGTTTGTTTCTACTTTAATATGTGCATGTGTTTCTTTTAACATATCGCTTATACATATTAGTAGAGCCCTTAGGATCTTTGCTTGATTACCAGCGTTGTGATGGCAGTCACACTAGTGGGGGCTGGGTAGTCTATAAGCACATCCTATACAGGTCCCTGGTCGTAGGATTATCAAGACAGAGCATCGATACTCCGGAGTAGAATGGTGTATACGCTTCTCATCCCAGCATGGGGAGATGGTCTGTCCTACAGCCATCAGTACGTCGTACTGGAGATAGTATGCGGGTGCTCGTTAGGTTACAAGTACACTGGACAGGACTCGTCGGGAACTGTTGGTTGGTATTATACCTATCGTCAGTTATCAGTTCCCAGGTGACATGAGTACAGCTTAGTCCGCTGACTTGACACTGTCACTTCGCCTCGGGTGTGTTCCCACTGTACTTTGATTACTACCCTACCACGGCTCAAAGGAGTCATGCAAACAGGTAGTAGTTGGGTGCAGTCCCGAAGCACTTAGAGACAGTGGCAGTTAGACAGGATTCGTTTCTCCCGGTATAGGGGGTTGATATCGCGCTATGTATAGAGAGCCATTACGCAAAGTCCCTGGCCAGGGCAAGCGAGATTTACTGGTAGGTTCCAGTAGTTTCTCAAGGTGTAATGGGCTACACTCCGACACGACATATACAGCTATTAGGGTTCAGACGTTTACCGCCACCTAGGCCCGATATGCGATAGTCCTAGACGAATAGACCGGACTGTACGGAGATTGTCACATCAGGCTCAGTTGGAGTTTGGATGGGTTTCCTCATCGTCCTTCTTATGGACATCTACCTGGGGACCGTTACGTACATCTATTACCGCTTACGGCTTGTGGTTAAACCCATTGCCAGTGTAGTGTTGAGTCTCCAGAGTCGCACACAGAGAGTTTCTCTGCACCGGGCAAAAGTTGTAGAGGCCGTATGGTTTTACGGCAGGGCCGCAATCACTTACGTACATTTATGCACGTACTGTGACCGGGAAGATAATACTAGCGGGCTTTGGTTTAAGCCGGATTCTAGTATTATACAGATGGATTTATTATGTTAAAGATTGTCCATGTTTTTCAGAAATGCGGAAGGGAGGGGCAGTCTCGTAATTTCTCGGGAAGCTTCTAGAAGAAGGTGACTCATTTGTGTTTATTTCCTTTTAGGATTTAAACTAAATGAGGTGGAGGATGGGGTGTATGTTTACATTAAATGCTTAATGACTCATGAGGTGATTCACACTTAGAATTAAATGAAGCATGCTAGATATTATCTTGATATTATCAAGAGAGATATTATTATGCTTCATATTATTCTAGCATGAGAATTATTCATTTCATTATTACCAAACACTTCTCTCTCCTCAAGTCTGTTAGTTATGTATATGCCCTAGAGGCCATTGTTGTACATATGATGTATATTATAATGGATGCTTGGATATATATAGAGATGACTTTCTTGCTCGTCATGAGAGTATGCTATTTGGTTTCACTTTATCTTAACATGTTGACTTGTATTGGTTTACTGTTTTACTCTCACATGTTGATAAAGCCCTTAGGATCTGTACTCGACTACTGGGACTATGATGAGATCATACTAGTGGGGCCGCGGTAGTCGATGAGTACATCCTATAACTGTTCCTAGTCGAGGGTATATCGAGACAGGGCATCGATACACCAGAGTAAACTAGCGTATACGCATCTTGACCCATATGATGGGCGATGGATGATCCCATATCCATCGATGTTAGACATCAGAGATGGTGTATGGGTGCTCAGTGGAGACTGGGTATACTGAACGGACTCGCCGAGAACTCCCAGATGGTGATATACCACACGTCAGATGGCAGTTCTCCAGTGACACTGGTACAGGGTAGTCTGAAGACCCGAGATCGTCATAGAGTCTTGTGTGATTCCCACTGTGCTTTGATTTCCACCTTACCACGTCTAAGAGGGCGTGCAAAACGGTGGCTTTTGGGTACAGTCCCGAATCACATGGAGGCAATGAGCGATAGGAGGGGATTCGTCTCTCCCGGTATAGGGAGTTGATGTTGTGCTGTGTTCGATTGGCTATAACTGGAAGTCCCTGGCCAGGGCTGATATAGAGATTTACTGGTAAGTGTTACTAGTAGTTTCTCGACCCGTTATAAGCCACACATCGACACGACTTATCGGTTACTGGGGTCTGACGTATACCACCCATAGACTTGATATGCGACATATCAGACGAACAGACCGGACTGTACAGGAGTGTTACTGGTTGGATTCACAGGAGAACGCACAGGCTAGCTTGTTGATCTTCTGATCGCTCAATACCTGGGTGGCTGTTACGTTTAGCTGACCGCTTGCAGCTTGTGGGTGTTTGATATGATCATCACCTGCTACCGGCGTATTGACGATTCTTTAGAGTCCTACACAGAGGTTTCTTGGCTCAGGCGAAACGGAGTAGAGGCACATATGTGATATGTGCAGGAACGAGAATAATGCGATATGGGATACCGTATTATATTCTCGCGATATTTAGAAATGAACCGGGTCATCGGATCAAGTGTTGATTCGATGAATCGGTACATGATATATTAGTTGGTAATATTCAATATAGCCGGATCGTCGAATCAAGTATTGATTCGATGATTTAATGTATAATAATATATATGATATATTGTATTACATTATCTAATATTGGCTCGCTTTATTATTTCATTTTCTCAGTGGATGATACATTGATATATATGCGATATATGTTAATTGTATTATTTTCTTTTGTTGCAAATATATAATATATATGTGATATATATTATTGTGACATGATATGATTAATTGTTAAACATGTTTAAGGATGATTAATTGAGATTAGGGTTTGATTAGGGTTAGTAGCTTCATGCACCTTCTAGAAGCTTTTTCTTTTGTCATTCTTAAGATCTTTATGGATGACACATTCTTTAACTCAACCAAACCCTAACTCTAGTTATTTCTCTACAAAATCTTGACCACTCATCCTTGACCATGGTTTACAATTCAATCATATAGTTTATATTCTATTCATCACAAAAGGATTTCATCATAATCATTTTTCCATTATCATCTTCTTCTTTCTTGAAGAAAGCTTGCTAGATTTTCTTAAGTAATGAATAAATATGAGAAAATGATATAAAAAGAAAGCAAAATTACTACTCTCTCATCCTCATCTGATCTAGCCCATGGGATTAGTGTGTTCTTCTCTTTTGAGTGAGAAAGCTTGAGTCGTAGCAACTTCAAGGTAGATCATCGGAGATTTGGAATACTTCGAGCTAGCATGGATCGTTCGAGTCGTGGAGCCTCTCATGAGTCCGGGAGATCGTGGATCGCGGCAAAGGGACTTCTACTCGGAGCTTGTGAAGTGAAGGAGCGGACTACAAAGGTTGTAATCCCTCACACTTAGATAAAAGTTATCTTCTTGCATGTTAAACCCTAATAATCTAGCAAAGATCCCGGCTTTGGGTTGTTCGGCACGTCTAAAATTTTATCCGGGCATGTTTAATGCCTTATGAACCTTCACAAGAGTGCCTAGGAACCCTCCAGTGGTATCAGAGCCTAGCTAGAGCATTAGGCGATATGTTTACGAAGTTAAAACTCCGATCGAACCCGAAACGACGCAAAAAGACCCCTCTCTGGAAATTTTTTAAATTTTGGGATTTTTCTGAATTAAAAATATGTAAAAAAATCAGCAGGGAATTCTAAGAATTACCATGAAACCCGAGCCCCCAACTCGACCAAACGGCGGCGGAACCGCGGCGCAAGCAGGCCTTGCGCGGCGGTTCCGCGGCGGATTAGTCGATTGGCGACGCGTGGCTTCCTGGTAATAACCGTAGGTACTTGTTGAGTTTTCTGGGTATTTTTAATCTGTTTCAGGTGTTGAAAATTCTGGGGTTTGTTTTGTAATAGTAGACTCGATCGGAAATTTTAAATTCGTATTTCTTTCCGGATATTTAGAAACTGTTAAACTATTTGAACGGATATCATTAACTTACTGTTTCCCGGTACGGCAAACTTTCAAGTGTTGAAATTTATTCGGGTTTAAATCTTTCGGAAAAATTGTACAAGTTAAGCGGTGGACCGTCTAGAAGACAACAAACCTTAACTCGATTATGTGACCGTCTTGAACTGCCTTTTGAACCTTCGGGTTTGGGGCAGTACGGTGTGCCACATGTGAGGCGTTGGCTTGACCCTTCTACGGCTGGATCACCGGTACTGTGACATATTCTGGGATTATTTGAACTCCGCTCAAGTGTTGAGCAGTTTAGGAAATTTTGGGTGTTTGATTATCTGTTCAGAAAGTTTAATACTGTCTATTTATCTGGAATGTGATATAATATGTGGAATTCATAGAGTTAGGCATGAAATGCGAAGTATGCGATATTTCGGATTTACGATGTCTAAAGTGATTGTGGATTCCAGATATTGTAGTTTTACACTTTCTTTTCTGTGACCGTAAGTGTAATATGTGATATCGCCGGTTTCGTTGCTCTATGTCAATGACAATTGTGATGCGCATATTTACTTACGTTGATGATATGTGATATTATGTGTTGCTGTGATATGTTATATAGGATCGTCGCGTTCTGAATAGCCGGGGGTTTTATGTGAGATGAGGGTTTTTATTTTCATTCATGTAAAATTCATTTGTAATGTAATATTCTTTTATTTGGGGCACTTCCAGGTTGCGGTTGCTGTCACCAGTGTATATTATTTACTTTTCCGCATTAGGTAGACCCAACGTGGGGAGCACAAGTAACCGGGTTCTAGGGTCCAGTGGGAGGCCATCTCGAGGAGTCGAGACCGGGTCTCCTAACCCTAGAATTGGCAGTGTTACTTGCCGCTCTCGTAGGGGTCTTGGGATGTGGGTTTGGCTATTCGTCGCGACCGTGGAATCCGTGTTTTATACAGGCTCGTATTGAAAACACGGACGTCCTAGTATATCCAATATTTCATATATGTTCTTCTGCTGCAATGTTCTGCGATGAGATCATATTACTGCCTGAGACGAATGCTTATACTATATATATATGCTGATATATAAATATTACTGCTTTCGTTTCTTCTGTGATGCTTAGGAAGCATAAGCTGATGGGATTTTTATTAATAAGATTAATAAAAGAAAAGAAACCTAATGATGTTGTAGAATCAAAAACTTTATAAAAAGGGTAGCTACAGTTTTGCTTTGCACAGTGATATATACGATATATCCTGCACCTTATTCGATGAGGAAAGGACCGAGATCCCTTCACCGGGAGTGACTCCTTTAGCAAAACTGGCAGATGCTACAAAACTCGGTTTGTCTTTTGATTGCTTTTAGTGTTTTGCTTTGCGCAGCGGTATATATGATATATCCTGCACCTTATTCGATGAGGAAAGGGCCGACGATCCCTTCACCGGGAGTGACCCCTTTAGCGAAACTAAGAAAAGCCTCAAAAACACTCCTTTTCAAAAACTACTCGATTCTACGACGATATCAAGTTCATTACGCTCAGGGTTTTCTGAAAAACCGGCGTAACCCTCCGTGATTTCAGATTAGTACTACTTAGTATTCGTGCTGCGGTTCTTTGGCCTCCGTCAAGGCGTAGTGTACGGTAGCTAACTAGTGCTTATCTGCTAGCATATGATGCGATTGGATTAAGGTATTCGTACGGCGTAGTTTGGCCTCCGTCAAGGGTCGTACGGGTGGGTTTAATTCAATCAAGAAATGACGGGTTGAACTTGACTAGCGCCCTATGGGTAGTTTGGCCTCCGTCAAGGTCATGGGACGCTAGGGGTAAAAATATTATCGGGAATTTCAAGTGTTGAAATTTGCAATGAGATTGCATACCTCCTATGAGATAGTTGGATCCCGATACCCACTGCGAGTAAGTGTTACTCCTGGGAGAGTTTAACACAGGACAATTAGCCGATCAAGTAGGTGTCTAGAAAAGTGTTAACGAGGTTACGCCTCTGGGAAAACGAGGTTTACTTTAATTAGGTCCGTGCGGGAGCACGGGGAACCTCCCTCAAAGTACCGACACTGATCTGGCTGAAAGATTGACGAAATTGTAAGGTGTAATTAATCCCGGCTAATCTTACCTTTTAGGGTTTTAAGGTAGATTTGATAAAACTAGTGGGAGACATCCTGATTAGATAAGATAATAACCAATCTAATCTTGCAAGAGCATACGCTAAAGTGTTTTCTTCTCTCTCTCTCCAGGTAGCGACCATGTCATGCCATAATCAAGATAATAATATGGATGTATTGACTGAACCCAATTATTGTACTGAGCAAGGGAACGTTAGACCCGTTCTTTCTTATAAGAGTTATAAGACTGAACAGGAAACAGGAGAATATCTGGATTCTCACGCTGCCCAAAAGAACATACATGTTGATACATCTTCTTCGGGTGTGTTAGTTATTGAGAACTGTTTCTCAGTTCATCCTACGTCCTGGGTATTAGATACCGGATCAGGATCCCACATATGTAAACAGTTACATGGGCTACGTAAAGGTAGAGAACTGGGAAAAGGTGATCATTCCGTTCAAGTAGGGAACGGTGCGAGTATTGTAGCCAAAGATGTTGGCGAATATCACCTTGTATTACCAAGTCGTAATACACTGATTCTGAATGAGTGTTATTATATACCGAACATGATGTGCAACATTATATCAGTTTCTTTATTGAGTAAAGAGGGATATAATTTTGTAGTACAGGATAATGTTATGAACATATTCCTAAATCAAAAGTTGATTGCATCAGGCTCGTTACATAATGGCATATTCATTCTAAATCGGAATACAGTCCTGAATGTACAAAACACACACAAGAGGAAAAGTTCAGATGTGAACGAATCCTACTTGTGGCATTGTAGACTTGGTCATATCAATGCGACACGACTGGCTAAGTTACATAAAGATGGTTATTTGAATCCGTTCGAATTATCATCTTATGATACTTGCCATTCATGTCTCAAAGGAAAAATGACCAAAGCTCCGTTTAGTGGACACGGAGAAAGAGTTACCGAACTCTTAGGACTGGTACATAGTGATGTATGCGGTCCCATGTCTACGCATGCCATGAACGGTTCTTCCTACTTCATTACATTCACTGACGATCTCTCTAGATACGGACATGTGTTTCTGATGAAACACAAGTCTGAAGCTTTTGAGAAATTCAGAGAATATAAGCACGAAGTAGAGAACCAAACAGGAAAAAGTATTAAGATTCTTCGATCTGATCGAGGAGGTGAATACTTAAGCGGTGAGTTTTTAGATTATCTAAAAGAGAATGGGATTATCTCTCAGCTTACTCCTCCTTATACACCACAGCATAACGGTGTATCTGAGCGGAGGAATCGCACCCTATTAGATATGGTGCGCTCTATGATGAGCGATACTGAGTTACCTATTTCCTTCTGGGGGTATGCGCTTGAGACAGCGGCATACATACTGAATAAAGTTCCTACCAAATCTGTGCCTACCACCCCATATGAGATATGGGAAGGGAAGAGACCATGTCTTAATTTTATTAAGATATGGGGTTGCCCGGCCTATGTTAAAACACAAAATCTGGGCAAGCTCGAGGCAAGGTCTGTCCTATGTAAGTTTATTGGATATCCCAAGCATTCGCGAGGGTATATCTTCTACCACTCCGAGGAACAAAAAGTGTTTGTTTCTCGACATGCCACCTTTTTAGAAAAGGGTTTTCTTATGAAAGAAATTGATGGCAATGAGGTAGAACTGGAAGAGGTTCCAGCAGAACAAACTACAACAGATAATTTAGTGGAACCAGAGGATTCAGTAGTACCCGACGAACCCCAGCCTCTCCGCCGATCTAGTAGGGTTTCTCGTCCACCTGAGAGATACTACGGTTTTCTCATTGATTGTGGAAGCGAAGATTGCATCATGGATGATGATGACCCCACTAGTTTCGAGCAGGCCATCACGAGTGGTGACTCTGTGAAATGGCTGGATGCAATGCGATCTGAGATGGAATCCATGTACACCAATAAAGTATGGATTTTGGAAAATGCTCCTGAAAGGGTAAAACCCATTGGGAGCAAGTGGATTTTTAAAAGGAAATTTGGTGTAGATGGAAAAGTTGAGACTTTCAAAGATAGACTTGTAGCAAAGGGTTTTCGTCAACGACCAGGTGTGGATTATGACGAAACCTTTTCTCCAGTGGCTATGCTTAAGTCCATCCGGATCTTACTTGCCATTGCTGCATACCATGACTACGAAATCTGGAAAATGGATGTTAAGACCGCCTTTCTAAACGGTGATTTAGAAGAGAGCGTGTACATGACTCAGCCAGAGGGCTTCGTAGATAGTGGGAGCAGCGGAAAGGTATGCAAGCTGCTTAAATCCATTTATGAGTTAAAGCAAGCATCGCGGAGTTGGAACATCTGTTTTGATGTTGTAGTCAAAGAGTTTGACTTCATCAAAAATATAGATGAACCTTGTATCTATAAGAAGGCAGCAGAGGGTAAGGTTGTCTTCCTCGTATTGTACGTGGATGACATACTCTTGATAGGAAATGATATTCCTATGCTGCAATCAGTCAAGCTCTTCTTATCACAAAGATTCTCAATGAAAGATCTAGGTGATGCCTCCTGCATATTGGGAATCATGATCTATAGAGATAGATCTAAACGGATACTGGGATTGTCCCAATCCAGGTACATTGACACCATACTAAAGAGGTTTAGTATGGAAGAATCCAAGCATGGAAACCAACCCATGATCTCTGGACTCACTCTCTCCAAAGAGATGTCTCCCAAGACTGATTTGTAGAGAGCTCGCATGCAAGGGATACCCTATGCTTCGGCAGTAGGCTCTATCATGTATGCGATGCTATGTACCAGACCCGATGTAGCATACTCACTAAGTGTAGTGAGTCGGTATCAAGCAGATCCTGGAGAGAGTCATTGGACAGCTGTGAAGAACATTCTCAAGTACTTACGAAGGACTAAGGAGATGTTCTTGGTGTATGGTAACGGAGAACTCCAGGTGGAGTCCTTTACCGATTCCAGCTTCCAAAGTGATAAGGACGACTCTAAGTCGCATTCGGGTTATGTCTTTACCCTCAATGGAGAGGCGGTATGTTGGAAGAGTTCCAAACAGGATACCGTTGCAGACTCGACGATGGAGGCTGAATACATCGCTGCCAACGATGCTGCCAAGGAGGCTGTCTGGATCAAGAAGTTCATTTGTGAACTTGGTGTGGTTCCATCCATTGAGCATCCAATACCTCTGTATTGTGATAACAATGGAGCTGTGGCTTTAGCCAAGGAACCCAGGTCCCATCAAAAGTCCAGACATATTCTGAGGCGGTATCACCTGATCAGGGAGATAGTTGATCGCTGGGAGATCGAGGTCAGGAGAGTAGATACGAAAGACAACACTGCGGATCCATTCACGAAGGCTATTCCCCAGATACAGTTTGAGAGATTATTCGGGATGCTAGGTATGAGATACTACAGCAGCTGGCCTTAGTGCAAGTGGGAGATTGTTAGTTATGTATATGCCCTAGAGGCCATTGTTGTACATATGATGTATATTATAATGGATGCTTGGATATATATAGAGATGGCTTTCTTGCTCGTCATGATAGTATGCTATTTGGTTTCACTTTATCTTAACATGTTGACTTGTATTGGTTTACTGTTTTACTCTCACATGTTGATAAAGCCCTTAGGATCTGTACTCGACTACTGGGACTATGATGAGATCATACTAGTGGGGCCGCTGTAGTCGATGAGTACATCCTATAACTGTTCCTAGTCGAGGGTATATCGAGACAGGGCATCGATACACCAGAGTAGACAAGCGTATACGCATCTTGACCCATATGATGGGCGATGGATGATCCCATATCCATCGGTGTTAGACATCAGAGATGGTGTACGGGTGCTCAGTGGAGACTGGGTACACTGAACGGACTCGCCGAGAACTCCCAGATGGTGATATACCACACGTCAGATGGCAGTTCTCCGGTGACACTGGTACAGGGTAGTCTGAAGACCCGAGATCGTCATAGAGTCTTGTGTGATTCCCACTGTGCTTTGATTTCCACCTTACCACGTCCAAGAGGGCGTGCAAAACGGTGGCTTTTGGGTACAGTCCCGAATCACATGGAGGCAATGAGCGATAGGAGGGGATTTGTCTCTCCCGGTATAGGGAGTTGATGCTGTGCTGTGTTCGATTGGCTATAACTGGAAGTCCCTGGCTAGGGCTGATATAGAGATTTACTGGTAAGTGTTACTAGTAGTTTCTCGACCCGTTATGAGCCACACATCGACACGACTTATCGGTTACTGGGGTTTGACGTATACCACCCCTAGACTTGATATGCGACATATCAGACGAACAGACCGGACTGTACGGGAGTGTTACTGGTTGGATTCACAGGAGAACACACAGGCTAGCTTGTTGATCTTCTGATCGCTCAATACCTGGGTGGCTGTTACGTTTAGCTGACCGCTTACAGCTTGTGGGTGTTTGATATGATCATCACCTGCTACCGCGTATTGACGATTCTTTAGAGTCCTACAGAGAGGTTTCTTGGCTCAGGCGAAACGGAGTAGAGGCACATATGTGATATGTGCAGGAACGAGAATAATGCGATATGGGATACCGTATTATATTCTCGCGATATTTAGAAATGAACCGGTTCATCGGATCAAGTGTTGATTCGATGAATCGGTACATGATATATTAGTCGGTAATATTCGATATAGCCGGATCGTCGAATCAAGTGTTGATTCGATGATTTAATGTATAATAATATATATGATATATTGTATTACATTATCTAATATTGGCTCGCTTTATTATTTCATTTTCTCAGTGGATGATACATTGATATATATGCGATATATGTTAATTGTATTATTTTCTTTTGTTGCAAATATATAATATATATGTGATATATATTATTGTGACATGATATGATTAATTGTTAAACATGTTTAAGGATGATTAATTGAGATTAGGGTTTGATTAGGGTTAGTAGCTTCATGCACCTTCTAGAAGCTTTTTCTTTTGTCATTCTTAAGATCTTTATGGATGACACATTCTTTAACTCAACCAAACCCTAACTCTAGTTATTTCTCTACAAAATCTTGACCACTCATCCTTGACTATGGTTTACAATTCAATCATATAGTTTATATTCTATTCATCACAAAAGGATTTCATCATAATCATTTTTCCATTATCATCTTCTTCTTTCTTGAAGAAAGCTTGCTAGATTTTCTTAAGTGATGAATAAATATGAGAAAATGATATAAAAAGAAAGAAAAATTACTACTCTCTCATCCTCATCTCATCTAGCCCATGGGATTAGAGTGTTCTTCTCTTTTGAGTGAGAAAGCTTGAGTCGTAGCAACTTCAAGGTAGATCATCGGAGATTTGGAATACTTCGAGCTAGCATGGATCGTTCGAGTCGTGGAGCCTCTCATGAGTCCGGGAGATCGTGAATCGCGGCAAAGGGACTTCTACTCGGAGCTTGTGAAGTGAAGGAGCGGACTACAAAGGTTGTAATCCCTCACACTTAGATAAAAGTTATCTTCTTGCATGTTAAACCCTAATAATCTAGCAAAGATCCCGGCTTTGGGTTGTTCGGCACGTCTAAAATTTTATCCGGGCATGTTTGATGCCTTATGAACCTTCACAAGAGTGCCTAGGAACCCTACAAAGTCTTCATCTTCTTCCTCAAACCCTAAAAGTTCTCATGAGTTGAGAATCCTAGGGTTTAAGTGACTAATTAATCCATCTAAATACTCTACACCCTCTAGGACTTCTAGACTAGCAAGCTAGAAGCCGTAGTTACCTCAAATTTGAGATTGGAGCTCGGACTATAGACTCTGGGATGGATCGTCTTTGACTCGAGGAGGCTGTTGAGGTACCCATGTTCCATAGAGCCTACGAGATGTGGAGTACAGCGATGAAGACCCGAAGGACTTGTAACGTGAGGTATAACTTCAAATCCGAGTAGTTAAATCTCAAGTAGTTTGCTAGCTACGGTTTGTGTTCGATCCTTGGTTTGAGTCGATGTTGCGAAGCTCGAAAAAATCATTTTTTGCTAATTCTGCCTCCCCGTGGACACGTGGGGTGCGTGACATCAACTTACAGTGGTATCAGAGCCATTCACAAACCTTAGCTTGTAGCGATGTTAGAATTCCGCCGTTATTTTCGCCGGAAAACTGTCGACAAAAACAGTTTTGAAAAGTGAGCTTTTGAGTTGTTTACACACCCCGTGGGCTTAAGGTTTGAACCGAGAAGCCGCGGGGTGAAGCGCATATCCCGGGGACACCCCGGGGGGGACCAACGGCCAGGAACACCCCCCAAGACCACCAATTGGTGGCCTTGGAGGCTGCTGACCTGAGAGACCAGCAACTGGTCTCTCAGGTCTGTCCTCCTTTGGGGGCCACCTCATGGTGGCCCCCAAGGGTGGGCACCCCCCCGAGGCCCCCCACTCGACTTATTATCATGTATCTTCGCCTCTGCGAAGATTAGGGCGGGTTTCAAGTTCGTTTCGACTCCCGGATTGGCTCAAAACTTTCAGCTTTTAAAATTTAGCTCACTGGATTTTCGGGTTTTGGAAAATTGGATATTTTTGCTAATTGCGTGCGGGATTCTAATGTCATTGTTACTTTACAGGCTTGGTGATGTTTATATGTGTTCGTAAACCTCTGCTAATTGGTAGTATGTCGGTTAGTTGGGGGTTGCACATTTCTGTAATGGATTTATTGGTTTGTGTATATGAACTTCATTAGATCGTCGTGGATGAATAGCCGGGGATGTGAGATGAGAGTTTTTTTTTATCTTTCATTCGATGTGATTTGTAATATGTTGTAATATTCTTTTGCGGGGCAGATCCGGGTTGAGGTTGTATCCACCGTTGTATTATTTCATTTACTGTTTTTTGCTCCTAGGATAGACCCAAGATGGGGTGCACAAACTACCGGGTACTTTGAAGTGTTTAATGGCCTACTCACGTCGTTGAGGGAGACTGTTTCACTTCTGGTACTAGGCAGGTAGTTTGCCGCACCCGTAGGGGTCTACGGTAGGGTTTGTCTATTCATCACGACCGTGTAATCCGTCTTTTGTTGCAGGCTCAAACTAAACGCGGATTCCTAGTATATCCAATATGTTCATCAGTGATCAGGAATGCTTATTATTGTGTCTGACAAATGTACAATATCTATATATGATATCTAGTAGGCGTTGCTTATGTTTTGCATCCGCGCTAGCCCAGCCCCCGCTCTGTCGTTAGTTAAGTAACCTAACGGGTGAATGATGGGACCCAGTGGCGAATGCGAATGGCATAAGCGGACGTTGTATTTTCGTTGTTTTCTGCAATGATAGGATAAATGATGGGACGCATTATATTAATGCAAACAAAACAAACCAAAGCTGAATCGTTCAAACAAATTTAAAAGAAACCACTCGGTTATTTTTAATTGCGGAGGTTTAACCACTTCTTTTAAAAAGCTATCAGGTTCCTTCGATTATATCAAATTCAATACGTTCACGGTTTCGCCAAACCAGTCGTAGCCCTCCGTCATTTCATATGGATGGTCAGTAGTATTCAAGCTATGTTGGTTGGCCTTCGTCAAGGCATAGTGTTTGGTAGCTGCTGGGGTATTCATATGTAGCATAGATAGATGCATTGGTTTGGGACAGTCGTATTACTTTGTTGGCCTTCGTCAAGGGTATGCACGGATGGGTTCAAATTAACAACGATAATGATGGGAAGAACTTGACATGTGACTTATGATTTGTTGGCCTTCGTCAAGGTCAGAAGAGCATGCGGCAAAAATCCACATCGGGTGTTTCTAAAGAAACTGAAACTTGCTAGTGTTGCATACCATTTGGAGTTTGATAATGTTGGTAGGATTCCTTCAGCATTATCACACGATGATATCTGGATCCCGATCCTACTGTGAGTATATGCTACTCATCATGAGATTCGTCAGTTAACCATCAATGCTATAAACCAAGTAGGTGTCAAGAACAGTGTCAGCGGGGCTACGCCTCCAGAGAAAAGATGTTATTTAATTAAGGAACTTCGCGAAAGCGTCGTAAAACCTCCCTCGAAGTACCGACACTAGCCTGGCTGAATGGTTAAGCAATATTGTATGGTGAAATCAGTCCTGACTAGTTCTTCTTTTATGGTTTGAGGAAGGATTCGAGAAACAGTGGGAGCCATCCAGTTTAGATAAACTAAAAACCAATCTAAACTTGCAAGAGCATCATGCTAAAGTGTTTTCTTCTCTCTCTCAACTACAGCGACCATGTGACCATGACTAGGTTACATCTAGATAACAAGTTGACTGAATCTGACTTTTATGACCGACAAAGGTCTGTCCAGATGTCCATTGCTTATGACTGTTGGATGTAGTGCCCTCAAAGACAATTATTGGATCGCAGGTACGTGATTGCAATGATTGAGGAGGACCTATACCGGTAGCACAGTCTTACTCGAGATGATAGTATGCTATCTGGTTTGCCTTTATCAGTCGTGTACAGGTTCAGGTGATTGATCACTATTACATGTTGATAGAGCCCTTAGGATCTTGCTTCACTACCAACAGTATGATGGCGATCATATACGTGAGAGTCGGGTAGTCTATAAGCACATCCTTAATAGTGGTCCCTAGTCGTGGGAGTTTCGAGACAGGGCATCGATACTCCGGAGTAGACTAATGTATACAGTCGAAACCCCGACGAGGGGCGGTGGCCGGTCTTATAAACCAATAGTGTCAGTTGGATCACCTAAAATGTATACAGGTGCTCATCGGGTTATGAATACACCGACAGGACTCGCCAGGAACCTGCTAGTTGGTATTTATACCTAGCGTCAGATAGCAGTTCCCTGGTGACATGTGTACAGGTTAGTTCATTGACCTAAGGTCGTCATTTGTCTCGTGTGAGTTCCCACTGTGCTTTAATTTCTACCCTACCACGGCTCAAAGGAGTCGTGCAGACAGGTTTTTTTTGGGTACAGTCCCAAGCCACATGGAGGCAAGTGAGCGGATCGGTAGGGGATTCGTCTCTCCCGGTATTGGGGGTGAGATCGCGCTGTGTCTAGGAGAGCTATTACACAACGCCCTCGGCCGAGGTAGGAGATTTACCGGTAGGTACTCCAGTAGTATCTCAGGATGTTCTGGGCTACACTCCGACACGACTTATACCGCTATTGGGGGTCTGAAGTTACCAGCCCCCTAGGCCCAATATGCGATACTCATAGACGAACGGACCGGACTGTATGTATATTGTCACCGATAGGCTCAGTAGGGTTCCAGGATGAGTTCGCTCATTAGATTCCCTTTCTGTCATTACATGGGCAGCCGTTACGTACAGCTAGTACCACTGACGGCTTGTGGTTAAACCCACTGCCAGAGTACTGACGAGTCTTTAGAGTCCCCCACAGATAGTTTCCCAAGTTCGGGAGAAACGTTGTAGAGGCCGTATGGTTTTATGACAGGGTTCGAACATGCACGTGCACTTGTGCACGTGTCATGGTTCGGACAGATAATACTAGTTGGCTTTAGTTTAAGCCAGATTCTAGTATTATATTGTGTAGGAGCATTTTTGTCTCTTTGCATTTTGTATTTGGTCAGAATACAAATGCGGGTATGTTTATACTGCAGTGGGGTTATCCTGTAATTAGTTACGGGATCGCTTTTTGAAGTTGCCAGTTTGTATCTTTGTTTTGGCCATTTTTCCTTCTTTCCTTATTGGCTGAAATTCTTAGTTGAGATGGGGTTTCTTGCAATTTGGAAGTTATAAAAGGGAAGGGGGTTTTGTGGTCATCTGGGGCTCCAGCAGCTTCTTGCTTGTGCTAGATAATTCTTAAGTGTTGAGGTATTATATGACTCATTCTTTGCATTTAACACCTTTTGTATTTTCTTAAGATATTAGTGAGGATCTTTGTTGATATTTTCTTCTAAGCTTCACCACTTGATACCTTGTGCTCACCTACTCCACCTCATTGGCCGGCCCCAGCATTTCAACATATAAATTAGGCCGAGCCCCATTTTTGATGTATGATGATTCATTTGCTAAATTTCCATGCTCATTTCTCTCCATTAAAAGGCAACTTCATTAACCATTCACCCAATGGCTTGGGTGCCTTGAGACAAAACATTCTACACTATCTCTACATCAATCTTGGACATGTCGGCTAGCAAACTTCTTGTCCGAGTTGCCTTGATAAAGAGGCGGGAGCCCGTATAAAGATTCGTTGATGTGGTGCCACCTGGACGAGGAGACAGGAGATCGGAGTTGCCGCGAGGAGCGTGGGATGATGGCTAAAGACCGAAGGACTAGGATCGATCGGTATAGCCTTTCTACCTCTTTACAGTTTGTTAGTTTAGCGTTAATGGCAAGACCCGGGTTATAGTATGCGATAGCGCCAGTTATAAAAGTTTTTGTTCCGCGTTTGGCGTCAGATTGACGGCCGGGACGCTACCGTAGACTTACATGGTATCAGAGCCACGCCATTAACCTTTACTAACTTGTTCTAACGCGTTTAAAATATCGATCGAACGAAATTTCCAAAATCGCAATTTTTATGATAAAGTTTCTGTCGATTTTTAAAACAGGTCTAAAAATAATTTTGAGCATCTCAAAAAATCGAGCAGACTTTTTTAAGAACACAGTAGAAATTTGGGCCACTGATTCGACCGTACGGCCGCGGAACCGCCGCACATGCCAATGTTTGGCTGCGGTTCCGCCGCAGTCTTGGTGCTTCAGTGTGCCAAATTTCTTTTGGAGCTTCTGCATAGGGAATTGTGGTTTCTGGAATATTTATTTTGGGCCCAAATTTTGTTTGTGTACTACAGTTGTACGTGGGGCCCACTTCGGGAAGTTTTGTCGATCGGAATTTTAAACTTGTTAGTTTATAGTACTTACATTATATCTCCGACCGTGAATGTCATTTGAGTGGTAAATTGCTTCTAATTGCTATAGTCCTTTTAGACGGGTTTGAGAACGTGACATTCGTGTTGATGTTCTGTGTTGTGCTGTGATGTTGCGGATTTGTCATGGTGGATAGCAGTGTGCAATGGTAGTGCAGTTTGGATTTATTTGTACTTTTGATATTGCGGGGCGAGCGTCTAACATGTGGACTGCCGTCACTGCCTGTTTGTATAATATTCTTTTGGGGCACGACCGGGCTGAGGTCGATGTACCCGTTGTACATATTTTTCATTTCTGTACTAGGTTTACCCCGCGACGGAGTGCACGGATAGCCGGGTTTTGGAGGGCAACGGGTCCGTATCTCATGGCTTTGAGAGGCAGAGGGGCCTCACTCTAGAATTGGCAGACTATTCGCCGCACTCGTAGGGGGTACAGGTTGACCCAAGGAGGGGTGCTCAGGTTACCGGATTCCGTGAAGTGCAGGGTGGTCCATTCACTTTGCTGTAGGGGGCTGCCTCGCTTCAGGTTTTGGCGGGTAACTTTCCGCACTCGTAGGGGTCTATGATTCATTGCACAGGCTATACACACGACCAGGGGAACGCCGGGTTTCAGCAGCGGCTCTGTGAAACCCGGGGATCCTAGATTATCTGTATTGTTCTATGATGCTTATCACTTTTCTGTAATGTTGCAGTTATCACGCCTGGAGCGATTATTGTATATTGGTATATATAATAGTAGATGTTGTATATGTTTTACACCCGCGCTAATCCAGTCCCCGCACTGTCGTTAGTTAAGTAACCTAACGGGTGATGACGGGACCCAGTGACGAATGCGGATGGTATATACGTACATTTTATTTTCGTTCTTTTCTGGTGTGATTAATTGATGGGACTGCATTGATTCTGATCAATGCAAAGGAAAACAAACCTATTTGGATGTTGTTGGAACAGTTTTAAAAAGTGTTATTACAATGACGTTTCCTTTGGTTTTGCACAGTGGTATTCAGTTGGAATATCCTGCACCTCATTCGACGAGGCAAGGGCCGAGATCCCTTCACCGGGAGTGACCCCTTGGGCAGAAGTTTCCATCAGGGTAATAACTTCACTATAGTCGATTACATGTTGCTTTGCATTGAGGTATTCAATTGGAATATCCTGCACCTCATTCCACGAGGAAAGAGCCGAGATCCCTTCACCAGGAGTGACCTCTTTAGCAAAGGTTTTCGCCACTATATTTTTTATAAAAAGTTATCAGGTTCCTTCAGCGATATCAAGTTCGTTGCGTTAAAGGTTTTTCGCCAAAAACCAGCCATAGCCCTCCGTCATTTCTTTAGGGTATTCAGTAGTATTCAAGCTATGTATTTTGACCAACGGCAAGGCATAGTGTTTGGTAGAGGCTGGGTATTCATTTATTACATAGATAGATGAGTTGGTTTGGGACAGTCGTTCTGCCATTTGGCCAACGTCAGGAGCATGTGCGGGTCGGTTCAAATTGACAAGATAATAATGGGTAAAACTTGGCATGTGACTTATGGCATTTTGGCCAATGTCAAGGTCATAAGAGCATGGGGCAAAAAACATATCGGGGGTTTCTAAAGAAACTAAAACTTGCCAGGCATGCGCATACCTTCTGGAGTGTGATAATATGAGTGGATACCTTCACGTTATCATGCGATGAGAGTTGAATCCCGATTCCCACTGATGAGTTAGTTTACTCTTCGGGTGATCCCGATTGATACTTCTTTCAGGTTTGGAGGAGAATTTGACAGTACAATGGGAGGTTTCTTGATTAGATAAAGTGATAACCATTCTGATCTATGTTAGAGTGCACGCAGAGTGTTTCTTTTCTCTCTCTTTGGCAGCGACCATTGACCGACCCTAGACTATGACTCGATGACCAAGTTGACCGAACCTTCTTAAAATACCGGCTTTTGGATTGTCCGAGTTTCATAAGTCATTGCTGCTCCTTCTTTTACCCTTTGCATTTCTCAGAACACCTCGTATCACTACGAACATCCACTTCCATTGGATAGATCCATCGTATGGTTATATACGAACTCGAAGGGACTTCTTCGAGGATGGATCCAGGTTCAGGAGAAATAGAATTGGTTTATTCCGTTTTCTTTTATTATCACCTTCTTTCAGGTTGTGAGGGCTCCTTGGTTTAGGAGAGTACACCTACTACGCTTATTGGATAGTCTTCTTCCAAACCATAGGCGGGTGCCGAAAGGTAGGGAATGAAGAAAACCAATTAGCCTAAGTAGGGTGTACAGAAGGTAATAAGTAAAGACAAAATAAAGGGATTAGAAAGAGGGAAAAGTAAATTGCGACTGCTATCATTCACGACCAAACCGCGTACTTCATCGCCACTCCTATTTCACCTTTGCTTTTTTCCCCAGTTCGGGAGAAATAGAATAAGGTATTATTCAGTTGTCTTTTATCATCACCTTCTCTCAGGTTGTGAGTACTCCTTGGTTTAGGAGAGTACACTTATTATGCTTAATGGATAGTCTTCTTCCAAACCATAGGCTGGTGCCGAACAGTAGGGAAGGAAGAAAATCACTTATTCTAAAGGGGTGTACAGAAGGTAACGACTAAAGACAAATAAAGGGATTTGGAGAGATGGCAAAGAAATATACGGTTATAGTCATGAATTGAATTATGAAAGAGGCATTATTAGGAATACCAGAATACCCCTATGAAACATTTTCATGTTTCAGTTTCACTGTGCATTGTTAAAGGAAAACTGATTTCCCGATTAGATACTTACTCCAGGGTATGTATTTACCAGGTATGATTTTCACATCTGTATGGTTTTATAGATGATGAGTGGGAGTAAGTTATTGGGAATTAGATGATCATCCTCATTATATCGGAATTTGTTGTAATTGGTGATATTTTAGGAAATCGCCTGGGTACAGTTTTCAACCTACGACGCACAGGTTTTGAGTTATTCGACTCAGGGGACTCATACAGAGTATTGTATATTGTCCAGTGTCCATCAGGACAAAGGGGTTGGTCCTCGTACTATGTTCTGTTTACTTGTGACTTCTCTAGTTTTTAGACAAGTGTTTCGTAAAAATACAAGGTCTAAGTTTTAAGAAGTTATAGGTATAAGAATAAATTAGAGAACCAAGATGTCGCAAGTATCGGGATTCTTCGAAGAAATCGAAGATTTAGATTCTTGTGATTGGTATTTATTTGATAGTAATGGTTTTGAGAAACTTGTTTCTCTTTCGGGTTACTCATAATTGGATGCGTTCCTAAGTTGAGTAATGTTGATCGGCCTCTTTCCATTAAGTTGATATGCACTGGAGACAGCTGCATGATTTGAATCTGGTTCCAATTAAATAAGTGCCAAAATTTCTATATTGGATATAGAATGGTTCATATCTTATCGATGTTAAGGTACGGGGAGTTATCCGGCTTATGATTAAAACCAGACTCTGGATAACTCAAGGAACGTTTCTGTAATGGCAGTTTATGGGTTGGCCCAGGCTATGACGATGGTTAACTTTCAACCATCTGGAAGATCAATGGTGATATTGTTCTTGACTCACCACAGTTTTAGTAAAATGGAATTTTTTTCAGAAAACAGTAGTGGGAGTATGGTAGAACTGGAAGTGATTCCAGAACCGCAAACGATTACAGAAAATTTAATAAAACCTAAAGATTCAATCAGGTTTAACATTCCATTAGCCACTCCGCAGATATGGTGGGTAACCTCAGGCACCCGAGAGGTACTCCGGTAGCCTCAAGGACGGTGACAGGGAGGTTATTGTTTACCCAGACTTGACACTACTGTTGTTCCAGGCTATGAGACCCGGCAAGAGGTTAAGTATAGCGTCGTTCTAAACTAGCTTTAGAAGTGCACGTATATATTATTCTGCCAGAGGGTTGTCGTGGTCAGTGGGAGCAGCGGAAGCATAGTGGGCAAGTAGCTTATGTCTATTTATAGACTGGAGCAGATATAGCGGAGATAGATCATCTAATTTTGATGTGACAGTCATGGCTTTGACTTCATCAGAATAGGGGATGGATCTGTTAAGAAAGTAGTAGGGTGTGTGATGTCCTGGTATTTGGATGACATACACAGAGTAGGAAGTAAAATTCCTATACTACGATCGGTTGTACTGTGGTTGTCACACAGTTGTTTCTCCACAGAGGATATGGATATAATATCAGACATTCTGGTTTCTAGATCTATGGTTTTAGATCTGGATTTGGGTAGTTTCCCAATAAGGGTACTTTGATAGTATTTTAATAGTATTTTAGAATAGATGACTCCTGGCATGATGATATACCTGCAGATGATGGAGTCACCCTCTCTAAAGGTGTCTTACAGACTAAAGGGAGAGGGATGTGTATGATTGGCATATCACTTGCTTAGGCAATTGAGTCAATCGTGAGATGTCAAGTACCACACCAGATGTTGTTTTGGCACTAGATGCAATAAGTTTATATTAATCCAATCATGAAGAAACATAAGGAAGCAGTTTTAGAACATAAGTGAATATTCTATGGATTTGATGACGGCAGCCTCCTTCAGGAGACAGTTATCATTCCAGGCTTCAAAGGTGACATGGATGATAGAGTGATTGTCAGAGTTATAGTTTTCCCTCTGACGAGGGACAGTATTATGGACAGGTGGTCCAAGAGGATACTGTGGGAGGCATGGTGCTGGACACTGATTAGTTTCAGTGATCGATACAGGCTAAGAAGTTTGGATTTGGATTTCATTTATGAACTAGGTCCCATCAGATATCCAGATATATTCTAAGACAGGTATTACTCAATTCGGGAGATGGCTTTCTCCGCGAACTTGAGATTAAGAGAGACATAGAAAGAAACATCGGGGAGGATCCACTCATTGAGGCTATTTCTCGAACACACGAGTTTTACAAACGAGCTTTGTGAAACAGATTAGTAGAAGAGTTGGGTGTTTGGTATCACACGGGCTGTGAGTATGCGACATCGCAATAATTAGCCTTAAGTGCAAGTGGGAGATTGTTGGATGTAGTGCCCTCAAAGTCAATTATTGGATCGCAGGTACGTGATTGCAATGATTGAGGAGGACCTATACCGGTAGCACAGTCTTACTCTAGATGATAGTATGCTATCTGGTTTGCCTTTATCAGTCGTGTACAGGTTCAGGTGACTGATCACTATTACACATTGATAGAGCCCTTAGGATCTTGCTTGACTACCAACAGTATGATGGCGATCATATACGTGAGAGTTGGGTAGTCTATAACCACATCCTTAACAGTGGTCACTAGTCGTGGGAGTTTCGAGACAGGGCATCGATACTCCGGAGTAGACTAGTGTATACAGTCGAGACCCCGATGAGGGGCGGTGGCCAGTCTCACAAGCCACTGGTGTCAGTTGGATAACCTAGGATGTATACAGGTGCTCATTGGGTTATGAGTACACCGGACAGGACTCCCCGGGAACCTGCTAGTTGGTATTTGTACCTAGCGTCAGATAGCACTTCCCTGATGACATGTGTACAGGTTAGTTCATCGACCAGAGGTCGTCATTTGCCTCATGTGAGTTCCCACTGTGCTTTGATTTCTTCCCTACCACGGCTCAAAGGAGTCGTGCAAAGAGGTTTTTTGGGGGTACAGTCCCGAGCCACATGGAGGCAAGTGAGCGGATCGGCAGGGGATTCGTCTCTCCCGGTATTAGGGGTGAGATCGCGCTATGTCTAGGAGAGCCATTACACAAAGCACTCGGCCGAGGCAGGAGATTTACAGGTAGGTACTCCAGTAGTATCTCAGGGTGTTCTGGGCTAACTCCGACTCGACTTATACCGCTATTGGGGGTCTGACGTTACCAGCCCCCTAGGCCTGATATGCGATACTCATAGACGAACGGACCGGACTGTATGTATATTGTCACTTATAGGCTCGGTAGGGTTCCAGGATGAGTTCGCTCATCAGATTCCCTTTCTGTCATTACATGGGCAGCCGTTACGTACAGCTAGTACCACTGACGGCTGGTGGTTAAACCCACTGCCAGAGTATTGAGTAGTCTTTAGAATCCCCGATAGATAGTTTCCCAAGTTCAGGAGAAACGTTGTAGAGGCCGTATGGTTTTATGGCACGGTTCAAACATGCACGTGCACATGTGCACGTGTCATTGTTCGGACAGATAATACTAGTTGGCTTTGGTTTAAGCCAGATTCTAGTATTATATTGTGTTGGAGTATTTTTGTCTCTTTGCATTTTGTATTCGGTCAGAATACAAATGCGGGTATGTTTATACTGCAGTGGGGTTATCCTGTAAATAGTTACGGGATCGCTTTTTGAAGTTGCCAGTTTGTATCTTTGTTTTGGTCATTTTTCCTTCTTTCCTTATTGGCTGAAATTCTTAGTTGAGAAGGGGCTTCTTGCAAATTGGAAGTTATAAAAGGGAGGGATTTTTTTGTAGTCATCAGGGGCTCCAGCAGCTTCTAGCTTGTGCTAGATAATTCTTAAGTGTTGAGGTGTTATATGATTCATTCTTTGCATTTAATACCTTTTGTATTTGCTTAAGATATTTGTGAAGATCTTTGTTGATATTTTCTTCTAAGCTTCACCACTTGATACCTTGTGCCCACCTCCTCCACCTCATTGGCCGGCCCCACCATTTCAGCCCATAAATTTGGCCGAGCCCCATTTTTGATGTATGATGATTCATTTGCTAAATTTCCATGCTCATTTCTCTCCATTAAAATGCAACTTCATTAACCCTTCACCCAATGGCTTGGGTGCCTTGAGACAAAACATTCTACACTATCTCTACATCAATCTTGGACATGTCGGCTAGCAAACTTCTTGTCCGAGTTGCCTCGGTTCAGAGGAGGGAGCCCGTATAAAGATCCGTTGACGTGGTGCCACCTGGACGAGGAGACAGGAGATCGGAGTTGCCGCGAGGAGCGTGGGATGATGGCTAAAGACCGAAGGACTAGGATCGATCGGTATAGACTTTCTACCTCTTTACAGTTTGTTAGTTTAGCGTTAATGGCAAGATTCGGGTTATAGTATGCGATAGCGCCAGTTATAAAAGGTTTTGTTCCGCGTTTGGCGTCAGATTGACGGCCGAGGCGCTACCGTAAACTTACAATGACAAGCTGGACCACCCTATTACTACTCAAGTCCTAGGTCCAGTTTCCACCGTCACGGATATGGATATACGTCTGATAAGGGAAAAGGACAGTGTGAATGCCAAGTGCCTCGTGTTGGCTTCAGTAGATGGTGTATACCAGAAGCAGCTTGAGAAGATGGACTCGGTTTCCATCTTTCTCCATAACAAAGATTTATATGGAGAGCAATCTCGTATCGCAAGATATGAGACCTCGAACGAATTGCTTCAAAAGAGATTGGCTGTCGGGTCATCTGTAACGGACGACGTCCTTACGATGACTAGCTATATTGATGATCTCACGGACCTAGAGACCACGTTGGGAAATAGGTCATATGCTGACTTATTTCCACAGTCCCTACCCTCTACTTACAACCTAAAAGAAACCAGGGAGACACCCGCTTTTCTTAATGGGGGACCTTCTTCTTCTGCATCCAGGACGAAAGCAAAGGGTGAAAAGAAAAAGACCTCCACAAAGCCGATATACGGTGTCAGTGAAGTAGAAAGAAAGGGAAGAGCAAAAGTTTCGGGACTTGGTGTAGGGAAGAAGGGATGTTCCTATTGTTATGGGAACAGGCATTGGCAAAAGTATTGCAGGGCTTTGGAATCTAGTAACCTGGATTCGAAGCATGTTGTGGCTTCGGTCTCGAGTGTGTTTGTAACTGAGAACTGTTTGTCAATTAACTCTACTTCCTGAGTACTAGATACCGGAGTAGGATTTCATATCTGTAATTCATTACATTCTTTGAGAAACCGTAGAGTTATTAGGGTACGCGATTTGTCTCTCAGAGTTGCGAACGGAATGAGCTTGGACGCTGAATCCGTAGGAGAATATCGCCTAGGTTTGACAAGTGGGCAGATATTGATTCTACGTAACTGTTTGTATGTACCTAGTTTGACTTGTAATATCAGTGTCCTCACTTTCGAAAGTGGGATATGATTTTACATTCGTAAGCGATGTGGTTCACATCCACCTAAATCAAGTTCTGATTGGGTCAGGTACATTAGATGATGGTATATACGTATTGAATCAAGCTCAGGTTTTCAATGTCCAGAACACACTTAAAAGAAAGTCTCCGGAAATAAATCAGGCTTTCATATGGCATTGTAGACTAAGTCACATCAATGAAACATGGTTGACTAAGTTACATAGAGAAGGATATTTGAATCCGTTCGAATATCAATCTTATACTACATGTGAATCTTGTCTCATGAGAAAGATGACAAAGACTCCGTTTACTGGACACGGAGTAAGAGCGAGCGAGCTCTTAGGACTCATACACAGCGATGTATATGGTCCAATGTCTACACATGCACGAGGTGTTTATTCCTACTTCATTAATTTTACGGATGATTTCTCTAGGTATGGACATATCTTCTTATTGAAGCATAAATCCGAGGCCTTCGAGAAATTTCGGGAATACAAGAATGAAGTGGAAAACCAAACAGACAAAAGTATCAAGACACTGAGATCTGATCGAGGTGGTGAATACTTAAGTGCCGAGTTCCTGGGTTACATAAAAGAGAATGGAATTCTCTTTCAGCTTACTCCTCCATACACACCACAACACAACGGTGTATCAAAAAGGCAGAATCGAACCTTATTGGATATGGTTCATTCCATGATGAGTAAGGCTGAGTTACCGCGATCTTTCTGGGGTTATGCACTAGAATCAGCTGCATATCTTTTGAACAAGGTTCCAACCAAGACTGTGCCTACCACACCATATCAGATGTGGAGTGGGAAGAAACCCTATCTTCAGTACCTGAAGACATGGGGATGTCCAGCTTTTGTTAAAAAGCAGCATGCGGACAAGCTCGAGGCACGCTCAGTACAGTTTAAGTTTGTGGGATATCCAAAGAACTCCAAGGGGTATTGTTTCAATTACGCAGAGGAACAAAAAGTTTTTGTTTCTCGTCATCCCACTTCTTGGAAGATGAATATTTAGAAAATCAGAAGTGTGGGAGAGCAATAGAACTGGAAGAAATTCCAGAACCACAAGCTGTTACTGAAAGTATAATAGAACCAGAAGTTTCAGAAGAAAGGGACATCCCGGCGCCTATCCGCAGAAGTAGTAGGCAGTCTCATCCGCCCGAGAGATACTACGGTTTTCTCATAGACAGGGATAGAGAAGATTTCATCATTAACAATGATGACCCTACTAGCTTCCAGCAAGCCATTCAGAGTGGCGACTCGGTAAAATGGCTGGATGCAATGCGGACCGAAATGGAGTCCATATACACTAATAAAGTATGGACTTTGGACATTGCTCCAGATGGGGTAAAACTCGTAGGATGCAAATGGATCTTTAGAAAGAAGACTGGTGTAGATGGACAGGTTGAAACTTATAAGGCTAGACTTGTTGCAAAAGGCTTTCGTCAAAGACCCGGTTTGGACTATGACGAAACCTTTTCTCCAGTGGCTATGCTCAAACCCATTCGGGTCCTTCTTGCCATTGCTGCCTTCCACGATTATGAGATCTGGAAGATGGACGTAAAGACGACTTTTTTAAATGGTAATTTGGAAGAGTGCGTCTATATGGATCAGCCAGAGGGATTCATTCAGAGTGGGAGCAGCGGTAAAGTGTGCAAGTTGCTTAAGTCCATTTATGGACTAAAGCAGACATCGCGGAGTTGGAACATCTGTTTTGATGATACTGTTAAAGAATTCGACTTTATCAAGAATCCAGATGAACCATGCATATACAGTAAGATTGTAAGGAGAGCTATATGTTAGTTATATGTATGCCCTAGAGGCCATTACTATACATGTGATGTATATTGTAGTGGATGCTTGGACATATATAAGGAGGACTTTCTTGCTCGACATGATAGTATGCTACCTGGTTACTCTTTACCTTAACGTGTACGCTGATTGTCTCACTGTTACATGTTGGTAAAGCCCTTAGGATGAGTACTTGACTACCTGGACTATGATGCAGATCATACTAGTAGGGACATGGTTATCCATAAGTACATCCTTCAAGGTCCCTAGTCGTGGGTATATCGAGACGGGGCATCGATATACCAGAGTAGACTAGCGTATACCTTCTCGACCCATGTAGATGGGCGATGGATGATCCCATATCCATTGGTGTTTGACATCAGAGATGATATACGGGTGCTCAGTGGAGACTGGGTACACTGGACGGACTCGCCGAGAACTCCCAGATGTTATTATACCTTACGTCAGATGGCAGTTCTCTGGTGACACTGGTACAGGTTAGTCTATAGACCCGACATCGTCATAGAGTCTTGTGTGATTCCCACTGTGCTTTGATTTCCACCTTACCACGTCCAAGAGGGCGTGCAAAACGGTGGTTTTTGGGTACAGTCCCGAGTCACATGGAGGCAATGAGCGATAGGAGGGGTTTCTTCTCTCCCGGTATTGGGGTTGATGTTGCGCTATGCTCGATTGGCCATAACAGGGAAGTCCCTGGCCAGGGCTGGTTTAGAGATTTACTTGTAAGTGTTACCAGTAGGTTCTCGACCCGTTATGAGACTCATATCGGCATGACTTATCGGTTATTGGGGTCTGACGTTTTACCACCTGTAACACCCGGCCCTCTATATACCAATATTTGAGTTTCTCGTTAACTTATGAGATTTCAATTTTATTTATAATTAATTATTAGTTTATTTATTTTGGGAACTCCTTTAGACCCTAAACTCCCAATCATTTGTACCCCGTTATTTTCTCAAACCATAATTCCAATCCCTTATTTTTCCCTTCCCTATTTATGTAAACCCCCATCTCGATCTAGAACTCCATTTCATTTTTAAGTATTTTTCCCTAGTCAAGTTTAAAACAAAATGTTAAGTGTAAGGCCAAATCCCCAAGCCATTCTTTATAACTTAAATTATTTTTTTATTAAAACCCCATTTTTCTTTGAGCATTACCCAGCCCACTCCACTAAATTCATTATCTAAAATCCTTTTTCCCTTCAATTATTCCCTCAAATCTCTCGGCCTTATTCCACTTTTTCCCCTCTAATTTATTCTTGTGGCCCAACATTATTTTCCCTAGTCCATTCATTTTCTCCATAAAGCTTAAACCTATTTTATTCCTCCCCTGCTCACTGCCATTTTCCTCCTTCTTTCTTTAAAAAGTTCCCTTGGTTTTCTCTGCCTTTCCACTCTTTTTTTTTGATCATCTAAAGTTTAGTTTAATTCCCATAACCCAAGTCCCTGGCCCGTTTCATTTTATAAATTCTTTTATTCTTGGCCCGGCCCTTCTCCCAAAACCCCGGCCCATCTTTTCCCTCCTCTATTTTTCCCTTATTTCTCCCTCAGCCCGATCCTTGGCCCGGCCCACTCTACTCCCTCACCCCACGCCCGTTTCCTTACCCGACCCGCCACTGTTCTTCTTCCAATTTAAAACCCAACGGTAACTTCCCTAACTCCCGCTCACGACCACGTCTCCCGCCGCGCCCCTCGCCCTCGCCCTCGCTCGCGCGAGCGTTGCCCACGACGCGCACGTTTTCCTTGCGACCCTCTCTCCTCTACCCACCACTTTCTCTCGATCACTCGGTCTCCTCCCTCGTTCTCCCCCTCGTTCACCCAGAAAACCCCTGCCTCGAACCCAAGCTTCTCTCGCGCTCACTTCACCACCGACCACCAACTCACCCTTCTCCCGACACCGCGACCTCCTTCACCCTCCACGAGACCTCGGCACGCACCCTCAGCTGACCTCGACCTCTCCTGCACCCTACCCAGCCGTCGACGACGACCCATCTTCCCTCACCTCCCCCAGCCGAGATCCACCCCAAAGCCACAGCCCCGTTTTGCCTTGTCGACCTCTCGTGCCCTCCCCGTCGACCGAGCACCACCATCATCATCACCTTCTAACTCTCTCCCTCACTCTGTCACTCACTCTCTCTCTCTCTCTCTCTGCATTCTCTTACCCTCTCTCATCTCCCTTTCTCTCTCTAACTTTCTCTCTCTCTCCCTCTCTCTCCCGATCACTCTCTCCCTCTCGATCACTCTCCCTCTCTCTGTCTCAACTCCCTCTATCTCATTCCCTAATCTCTCTCTCTCTTCCCTGCACACACTCAATTCCTCTCTCACATCTCTCTCAATTTTTCTCTCTCTCTAACACCCGTTCTACCGGCCACCCAACCACAACTCCTAACCGTTTCCCGAGCCCTCTGCGTCGTCGGCCATCAACTGGGATCGTTGCTGTCGCCCGAAGCTGCCCCGTCTCCACCTCCGAGCCAAGCTCCACTAAAGTTCAAACCCAACCGATTTACTGCCGTGACGGATACAAGTCGTCGTACTAGCCGCTGCCGTGTGCCCCATAGCGTGTCCAGGCAAGTTCTTACTTGCTTTCATGCTATTCCGTATATTTTACAAATTAGAATCGTAGATATATTCCATGTTTGCTTGATGTTATATATTGTCGCAAAACTGTTCGATGCTTGTTCCCATAGAAAATCATTATCGTATTTGACGGAACTGGATATATTATATTGGCCCTTGTAGAGATGATTAACGTGTGCAAATTTCATTAGAAAATACGACTGTTAACAGTTAAAATGACTACCCCCAAGTTTGATCGTAAAACTGAAATTCTGTTGCATCTGAAAATAGTTAAATTCATCATAAATCATATACATATTAGATTGGTGCGTTCGAGGGCTCAAATCGAAGCTAACTCGATGAACTTTAACCCTATGCTAGTTTCCAGACATTCCTGTACTTAAATCGTGATGACAATTGTATCGGAGTACGATTCTGGACTGCAGTCCAGAGCTACCCAAATTGTTGGTTGCTGTACCGTATTGGATACCTCAGGATTTACTTAACTCTTAGGTTGCGGAACTCTGCTGCTTATTGTAGGTAACTCTGTTAGCTAGACAACACTTTTGATTTCATTCTGTTTCGTTACCGTTTGATATTTAAATTGTAATTTAGAAGATTGGGACACATAACAGTCCCAGCAGAATCAGAATTAACATCTTAATATTAAACAGATTATAACTCCTAACGTACAGACGCGATTGAAGATCCGTTTGTTGCGTTGAAAACTTTACCGAAAACCCTAGAATTCATCCAACTGTAGCGTCGCTAAATTATGATCCCAACAGGGATTAAAATGCGTTGCGAAATGGATTCCTGATTCTGAAACCGGATTTCCAGCCGCGTGCGCTTAGAATGAAACAGTTATAACTAATGATCCTGAAATCCGATTGGCTCGAAACCAAATTCCATAGATAGCTAACTGAATATATTAATTACTACCTGTTTATCATTTCACCAAATTACATACATATACTTCATGATAAATCGTGCAAGTAATAGACTGTTGTTTTTATGACACCTTAATTGTGCTTTTGTACTTGTTCATGCATCATATCTTAATCATATCATGTTAGTGATAACCTAGTGACATCGTGCATTTAACCAGTGTTAGATTTTAGTGTTGATTGTGGCAAGTACGTCAGTGTTCGTGTATTCGTGATTAAGTGAAAGTGATATGTACTTGTGCACAATCAGTGTCCCTTTTATTCTATTGCATTGTCGACGTCTGTGGGATGCGTGTACGTGTGACTATAAGTGGTATGGGACACTTATGGAAGCGCTTGCACGGATGTCACAGATAAGGCATCCGACACTGCCATTTATCTTAGGTATTAGTCGGGACGTGCTTGATGGAGGTCCTGCCTCCAGTTCTCGCGCAGACTTGTCACGGATCGATTAGTATTTAGGGTTATGGTTAGCGTTTGATGTAGACCTCGGGGTGTGGGGTAGTTCAAGTGTGAATTCAACAGAATCTCGGGAGTCCCATGCCGGCTTATATATTTAGGGAGTTATATGGAGATTTACAGGGTATGTGCTATAGACACCGTGATACATTCGTTACATGTTGGGCCCGTGGTCCCTTGCCCTTGGGTTCTACCCTTGGGTGGAGGACACTCGCGAGTGGTTGACTCTCACACTTGGACTGACGATAGGCTTATTGACCTGTGCAGTGAGACTTAGAGACTGATAGGGTTACTGTCATTTACATTCCTTCTATACCGTGTTGGCATTCGTGACATATTGTTATACTGTTTTACTGCTCCGCTGCATTTATCCCTGCTCATTTATATTCATGCTGTTATTGATTTACTGTTATTCATATCCTTCACCACTGTTAGAACTGTTACTTGATTATATACATTATATTGCTATTGTGTCGCTTTGACGACCTGAGTATGCATGCTCAGTGTGAGGAGAAGATTTAGCTTGGACCAGATCTAGACGTGCATCACGGACTTCCTGACTTGCCGTTCCTAGTTACATCCGTTTGTTCCACTTCAGGTCAGTTTACATTATTGGATCTTTCAGTTACTGCATTTCTCATTACCTGTGCATCGTTTACTGTTTACCATGATAAACTAGAAGCCGAAGTGTGACTACGGCAGGACATTTCCTTGACCGTAGGAGCATGGCTGGCCTTGTCTACCCCTCGTATTCCGTATTTTGGGAAGCGGGGCGTGACACCACCCCTAGATTTGATATGCGACATATCAGACGAAGAGACCGGACTGTGCAGTAGTGTCACTGTCAAGCTTTTTGCAGGAGTTAGAGCAGGCTTGCTTGCTGATCTTCTGATCGCTCAATACCCGGGTAGCCGTTACGTCCAGCTAGTACCGCTGACAGCTTGTGGGTGCTTGATAAGATCATCACCTACTGCCGGCGTATTGACGAGTCTTTAGAGTACTACATAGAGGTTTTACTGGCTCAGGAAAAATGAAATAGGAGCGCATATGTGATATGTGCGGGATCGAGAATAATGCGAGTATGTGATACCGTATTGTATTCTCGCGATGTTTGTGTCGATCGGTTATATGCGATATAACCAAGTTATCGAATCAAGGGTTGATTCGATAAGTCGATACATTGGATGTTAGTCGGTTATATGTGATAAAACCGGATTATTAAGTCAAGTGTTGATTTAATAATTTAGTGTATAATTGTATATGTGATTTACTAATTTACATTAACTAACATTGGTTCACTTAAGCATTTATTTTTCTCACTTGTGCACAACTTAATATATATATGATATATATTTATTTGTGTTCATTTTGTATCATGGTTGTTGATACACACTACATGGGTGTATGAGACATACACCATTGTAATTATATTGGTTAGGTTTTTATATTTAAAGTAATTCTAAAACAAATGGATAATGAGCTCAAATGCATGAAGCTTCATGAAGCTTATGCTTACATTGACTTAGTCCACTAGTTTTGTTTTACTTAAGATATTAACTAACCTAACCACTATAATTAGCCATGGTAATATCTCTACATGAGTTAGTATATGATACCCACTCACCCATGGTTAGCTCTCTCACTCTCTTGATTAGTTTCATTCTCATTTTGAGCTCATCTTCTTCCTCCTTAAAATTCATTCTAGGGTTTGATAAAGAGAGAGATACAAAGTGAGAAAAGAAATTCTAAAGTGTACCCATTTCCTATTTCATCATCCTCTACTAGACTAGCACTTTAGTTTAGGGTGTTTGCTTCAATAATTCTCTAGTTAGTGATGTAGAGGCTTGAGTTCGTATTCTCTCGACGTAGATCATCTTCGGCCTCGAAGACTTCAAGCATTACCGTTGCAATCTTCTCATGGAGCCGTCCGGGAGTTCGATGATCGCAGCGAAGGGACTACTACAAGGAGCTTAAGAAGTGAGGGACCGATTTACAAAGGTTGTATTTCGTATTCACTTAGTGTGAATTTGATTTACTTGCAAGTTTTCGCCTAATCTCTAGTTTAAAGATCTAGTTTAGGGTTGTTCGGCACGGCTAAAATTTTTATCCGGCATGGTTGATGCCTTGTAGAACCTTATTAGAGTGCCTAGTAACCCTACAGTGGTATCAGAGCCTATCTAGAGCATTAGGCGACGTGTTTACGAAGTTAAAACTCCGATCAAACCCCGATACGACAATAGTGAACCCCTCTCTGGAAAATTTTTCAAAACTGTGATATTTCTAAATTAAAAATACCTAGAAAAATCAGCAGGTGATTATTGGAATTACTGTGCAAAACGATGACGTAATATGTACGAATCACCATACAACCGCAGCCATACCTTGCTTGGGCCGTGGATCCGCGGTCGTACAATGAGAGTTGACTATTCTTTTGGCACAGTAATGCCTGTAGCTGCTATTTATATTTTCTCGCTATTTTTTATATGACTCAAGTGTTGAGTGTTCTGGGGTTTATTTTGTATTCGTTGATTCGATCGGAATATTTAATTTTGTTTTGTTTAAAGTATTAAAAAGTTCGAACGGATATCAATAACTCACTTTTTCCTGACCCGGAAAATTTCCAAGTGTTGGATTTTTCTGTTGTTTAAGAACGTCTAAATCGTGCAAGTTACGCAATGGACCCTCTAGAAGACAACAAACCTTAACTCGATTATGTGACCGTCTTGAACTTCCTTTTGAACCTTAGGGTTTGGGGCAGTACGGCGTGCCACATGTGAGGCGTTGGCTTGACCCTTCTACGGCTGGACCATTGGTACTGTGGCATGTGATGGATGTTTTTAAACTCCCCTCAAGTGTTGAGCACTATTTGGGAAAACTTGGGTGTTTGATCATTCGATCGGAAAGTTTAACATTGTCTATTTATCTGGAATGTGATACAATATTTGGAATCCACAAGTAGTTATGAGATAACTAATTTGAATGTTATAAACGTAGCAGTTTAGACTCAAATGATCAGTTGCCACGGAATTTTGATGTGATCAAAAGTCTGTTGCAATCACGTAGCGTACGAGGATACTCGCCGGGTAAACTTAATAGACAGCCACGCCCCAAAGCCCCGACCAAGTGACTGTAGGAGAACCCCGTCGCCAAAAGCATCCGTTCGGGTGCTCGCAGCAGCGGTGTTCCGCCTTAGTGCACTTCGTCGACGGCATCCGGGGGTGCTGCCGTCTACTAAAGTTTGCGACGAGCATTCGATCACATATCGGGAATCTTGTTGAATTGCCCGACTACATATTTAAAAGTGTTTTCGATATAGAGACTAAAATGCGGGGTTTTTAATTGTTAGGCATGCGATATCTAAGGAGGTTGCGGATTCCAACTGTTGTAGTTTTTCACTTTCTTTTCTGCGACCGTAAGTGTAATATGTGATATCGCCGGTTTCGTTGCTATATGTCAACGACAATTGGGATGCGCATATTTACTTACGTTGATGACATGTGATGTTATGTGTTGCTGGATATGTTATATTAGATCGTCGCGTTTTGAATAGCCGGGGGGGTTTTATGTGAGATGGGGGTTTTTATTTTCAGTCATGTAAAATTAAATGTATGTAATGTTCTTTTATTGGGGAACTTCCGGGATGGGGTTGATGTCACCATTTGTATATTATTTACTTTTCCGCACTAGGATAGACCCAAGGAGGAGAGCACAAGTAACCGGGTTCTAGAGTCCAGTATGAGACCAACTCGAGTTGTCGAGTCCGGGTCTCCTAACTCAAGAATTGGTAGGGTTGCTTGCCGCTATCGTAGGCGTATAGGGGTGTAGGTTTGGCTATTCATCGCGACCGTGGAATCCGTGTTTTATAGAGGCTCAAAATAAAACACGGACGTCCTAGTATATCCAATGTTTCATATGTTTCTTCTGCTGCGATATCTGTGATGTGATCATTTGATATGTGTTGATAGATACTGTATATAGTATATATGATATATTATATAGACGTTACTTATGTTTTACACCCGTGCTAGCCCTGCCCCGCTCTTCCGTTAGTTACCAACCTAACGGTGCACGAGGAGACATCGAGGCGAATGCGGATGGCATAAGTGTACGTCATATTTATCTGTGATGTTTAGGTGACTTAAATAATGGGACTTCATTAATGTGATTAATGAAAGAAAAGAAACCTAAAAGATGTTGTAGAAACTTGTTTAAAACCTGGTAGCTCTAGTTCTTGCTTTGCATAGCGGTGTTCCTTGTAGAACATCCAGCACCTTATTCGATGAGGAAAGAGCCGAGATCCCTTCACCGGCAGTGACCTCTTTAGCAAAACTAGCATATGCTACACACTCGGTTTGTCTTTTGATTGCTTCTATAGTTCTTTCTTTGCATAGTGATATTTGTGAAATATCCTGCACCTTATTCGATGAGGAAAGGGCCGACGATCCCTTCACCGGGAGTTACCCCTTTAGCAAAACTAGAAAAGCCTAAAAAACACTCCATTTAAAAATCACTCGATTCTACAACGATATCAAGTTCATTACGCAAAGGGTTTTCATAAAAACCTGTCGCAGCCCTCCGTCATTTCAGATAAGTCCTACTTAGTATTCATGCTACGTTTGTTGGCCTGCGTCAAGGCACAGTGTGCGGTAGCTAACTAGTATTTATCTGTTTATGCATATGATGCAGATTGGATTAGGGTAGTCGTGCGACTTTGTTGGCCTGCGTCAAGGGTCGTGCGGGTGGGTTTAATTCAATCAAGATATGACGGGTTAAACTTGATTAGCGGACTATGGTTTGTTGGCCTACGTCAAGGTCATAGGACGCTAGGGGAAAAATATTATTGGGAATTTCAATTGTTGGAATTTGCAATGAGATTGCATACCTTCTATGAGATAGTTGGATCCCGATACCCGCTGCGAGTAATTGTTACTCCTGGGAGAGTTTTACACATTACAATTAGCCGATCAAGTAGGTGTCTAGAAAGGTGTCAACGGGGTTACGCCTCTGGGAAAACGAGGTTTATTCTAATTAGGTCCGTGCGAAAGCACGGGGTACCTCCCTCAAAGTACCGACACTGGCCTGGCTGAAAGATTGGCGAAATTGTAGGGTGTAATTAATCCCGGCTAGTCTTTTCTTTTAGGGTTTGAAGGAAGATTTGATAAAAATAGTGGGAGCCATCCTGATTAAATAAAATAATAACCAATCTGATCTTGCAAGAGCATACGCTATGTGTTTTCTTCTCTCTCTCTCCAGGTAACGACCATGTCACGCCTTAATCAAGATAATAATATGGATGTATTGATCAAACCCGCTTGTTATACTGAGCTGGGGAACGTTGGTCCCGCTCTAACTTATAATTGTTATAAGACAGAGCAGGAAATTGGGGAATACCAGATTTCCCATGCCGCCCAAACGAAGAAAGTGCATGATGATGCATCTTTTTCGGGTATGTTTATTACATAGAACTGTTTCTCAGTATCCTTTACGTCCTGGGTATTAGATACCGAATCAGGATCCCGCATATGTAATCTGTTACATGGTCTACAGAAAGGTAGAGAACTGAGAACGGGTGATAAGTTTCATGAGACAGAAAACGGTGCAAGTGTTGCAGCCAAGTCTATTGGTCACTATCACCCTGTATTACCGGAATACATTGATTCTGAACGAATGTTATTAGATACCGAACCTGATATACAACATCATATCAGTCTCTTTTATTAGTAAAGAAAGGATATAATTTTGTATTGTTGGATAATGTTTTGAACATTTCCTATATCAAGAGTTGATCGGTTCAGTCACGTTATCTAAAAGCATTAATGTTCTAAATCGAACTACAGTTCTTAGTATAAAGAACACACACAAGAGGAAGACTTCAGAAATGAACGAATCCTTCTTGAGGTATTGTAGACTAGGTCATATCAATGCGATCCGACTAGCTGAAGTTACATAAAGATGCAGATTTAAATTAGTTTGAATTTACATCTTATGAAACTTGCCGGTCATGTCATAGAGATAAGATGACCATAGCTCTGTTTATTGGACGCAGAGAAAGATTTAGTGAACTCTTGGGATGATACATGATGATGTATAAATGTCCCCAGTCTACACATGCCAAGACCGGTTCTTTGTACTTCATTACATTCTCTGATGATCTCTCAAGATTCAGACATATGTTCCTGTTGAAACACAAGTCCGAAGCTTTTGAGATATTCACAGAATATAAGTTAGAAGTAGAGAACCAAAACGGGTATAAGTATTATGTCCTTTGATGTGATCAAGGAAGAGAATACTTGAGCACGGAATTCCTGGATTATTCTAAAGGAGAATGAGATTCTCTCTCAGCATTACTCCTCCGTATACACCACAGCACGTCGGTGTATCGGGGCGGAGCAATCACACCCTATGTGATAAGGTGTGCTCTATGATGAGTACTACTGAGTTACCTATTTTCTTTTGGGAGTTATGCACTGGAGAAGTTGCATACCTATTGAATAGGGTTCAAATCAAATTAGTTGCCTACCACTTCATATATGATATGGAAAGGGAAGAGCCCATATCTTAAGTTTATTAAGATTTGGGGTTGTCCAGCCTATGTCTAAAAGCGAAATCCGGACAAGCTCGAGGCAAAGTCAGTTCTGTAGAAGTTTGTTGGATATCCCAAGCATTTGCAAGGGAATATCTTCTACCTAACCGAAGAACAAAAGATGTTTTGTTTCTTAATATGCCACCTTTGTGAAAGGGAATTTATTGTGAAGAAATTAATGGTCATAAGGTAGAACTGGAAAGAGTTCCAGCTATACAAACTGTAGCTGATGATTTGGTAGAACCAAAGGATTCAATAGTAACCAACGAACCTCAGCTTCTCCGCCGATCTAGTAGGGTTCCCCACCCACCTGAGAGATACTTCAGTTTCTCTATGACGGTAGGAGCGAGGAATGCATCATGAGATGGTGACCCAACTAAGTTCGAGAAGGCCATCAGGAGTGGGACTCTGTAAGAATGGTTGGATGCTTAGCTATCTGAGATGGAATCCTTATACACCAACAAAGTATGGACTTTGGTTGCTTTATCTGAAGGGTTAAATCCCCATCAGGAGCAAGTATATCTTAAGAAGATTACTTGGTGTACATGGAAAAGTTGAGACTTTCAAAGCTATGCTTAAGGCCATCCAGATCCTACTTACCATGGCTACATACCATGACTACGATATCTGGCAGTTGGGTGTCATGACTGCTTTTCTAAATGATGTTTTAGAAGAGAGCGTCTATAAGTACACAGCCAGAAAGCTTCGTAGACAGTGGGAGCAGCGGAAACGTGTGCAAGATGTTTTATGTGATAAAGCAGGCATCGCGGAGTTGGAACGTCTGTTTTGATGTGAGTGTCAAAGAGTTTGACTTCATCAAAATGGAAGATGAACCTTGTATATACAAAAAGGTAGTAGAGAGTATGGTGGTGATCCTCGTAGAGTACGTGGATGACATACTCTTGATAGGGAAGTAGTTTCCTATGCTACGCTCGGTCAATCTCCGCTTATCACAAGGATTCTCCATATAAGATCAAAGTGATACCTCCTAAATCCTGGGTTTTTGGATCTATGAGATAGATCTAATTGGATGTTAGGATACTCACAAGTTGTAGTGAGATGGTATCAATTGATCCTGGGGAGAATCACTGGAAAGGTTCCAGGGTGATAAGGATGACTGAATGTCAGTCGCAGGTATTGTCTTTACCCTCAGTAAAGGGACGGTATGTTGGAAGAGTTCCAAGATAGATACCGTGGCATACTAGACGATAAAGGCAAGATACATCTTTACCAAGCATGCTACCAAAGAGACAATCTGGGTGTATATTTGTTCATGAGATGAACTTCGTTCCTGCCATTGTGTGACAATGGAGTTGTGGCTTATGCCTAGGATCGCCCGTCCCATAAGTGATCCAGACATATTCTAAGGCAATGTCACCTGATCATGGAGATGGTTGATCTCTAGGGGATCGAGGTTAGGAGAGTAGACTCAGAGGACAACACGGCGGATCCACTCACAAAGGCCTTTTCCAAAAGAGAGACTTTTATGGGATGGTTGAGTATGAGATACTTCAACCACTGTTATCAGATGGCCCTAGTGCAAGTGGGAGATTGTTAGTTATATGTATGCCCTAGAGGCCATTACTATACATGTGATGTATATTGTAGTGGATGCTTGGACATATATAGGGAGGACTTTCTTGCTCGACATGATAGTATGCTATCTGGTTACTCTTTACCTTAACGTGTACACTGATTGTCTCACTGTTACATGTTGGTAAAGCCCTTAGGATGAGTACTTGACTACCTGGACTATGATGCGGATCATACTAGTAGGGACATGGTAGTACATAAGTACATCCTTCAAGGTCCCTAGTCATGGGTGTATCGAGACGGGGCATCGATATACCAGAGTAGACTAGCGTATACCTTCTCGACCCATGTAGATGGGCGATGGATGATCCCATATCCATTGGTGTTTGACATCAGAGATGATATACGGGTGCTCAGTGGAGACTGGGTACACTGGACGGACTCGCCGAGAACTCCCAGATGGTATTATACCTTTCGTCAGATGGCAGTTCTCTGGTGACACTGGTACAGGTTAGTCTGTAGACCCGAGATCGTCATAGAGTCTTGTGTGATTCCCACTGTGCTTTGATTTCCACCTTACCACGTCCATGAGGGCGTGCAAAACGGTGGTTTTTGGGTACAGTCCCGAGTTACATGGAGGCAATGAGCGATAGGAGGGGTTTCGTCTCTCCCGGTATTGGGGGTTGATGTTGCGCTATGCTCGATTGGCCATAACAGGGAAGTCCCTGGCCCGGGCTGGTTTAGAGATTTACTGGTAAGTGTTACCAGTAGTTTCTCGAACCGTTATGAGCCTCATATCGGCATGACTTATCGGTTATTGGGGTCTGACGTTTTACCACACCTAGACTTGATATGCGACATATCAGACGAAGAGACCGGACTGTGCGGTAGTGTCACTGTCAGGTTTTTTGCAGGAGTTGGAGCGGGCTTGCTTGCTGATCTTCTGATCGCTCAATACCCGGGTAGCCGTTACGTCCAGCTAGTACCGCTGACGGCCTGTGGGTGCTTGATATGATCAACACCTACTGCCGGCGTATTGACGAGTCTTTAGAGTCCTACATAGAGGTTTTACTGGCTCAGGAAAAACGAAATAGGAGCGCATATGTGATATGTGCGGGACCGAGAATAATGCGAGTATACGATAACGTATTCTATTCTCGCGATGTTTGTGTCGATCGGTTATATGCGATATAACCAAGTTATCGAATCAAGGGTTGATTCGATAAGTCGATACATTGGATGTTAGTCGGTTATATGTGATATAACCGGATTATTAAGTCAAGTGTTGATTTAATAATTTAGTGTATAATTGTATATGTGATATACTAATTTACATTAACTAACATTGGTTCACTTAAGCATTTATTTTTCTCACTTGTGCACAACTTAATATATATATGATATATATTTATTTGTGTTCATTTTGTATCATGGTTGTTGATACACACTACATGGGTGTATGAGACATACACCATTGTAATTATATTGGTTAGGTTTTTATATTTAAAGTAATTCTAAAACAAATGGATAATGAGCTCAAATGCATGAAGCTTCATGAAGCTTATGCTTGCATTGACTTAGTCCACTAGTTTTGTTTTACTTAAGATATTAACTAACCTAACCACTATAATTAGCCATGGTAATGTCCCTACATGAGTTAGTATATGATACCCACTCACCCATGGTTAGCTTTCTGACTCTCTTGATTAGTTTCATTCTTATTTTGAGCTCATCTTCTTCCTCCTTCAAATTCATTCTAGGGTTTGATAAAGAGAGAGATACAAAGTGAGAAAAGAAATTCTAAAGTGTACCCATTTCCTATTTCATCATCCTCTACTAGACTAGCACTTTAGTTTAGGGTGTTTGCTTCACTAATTCTCTAGTTAGTGGAGTAGAAGCTTGACCTCGTATTCCCTCGATGTAGATCATCTTCAGCTTCGAAGACTTCAAGCAATACTGTTGCAATCTTCTCATGGAGCCGTCCGAGAGTCCGGGAGTTCGATGATCGCAGCGAAGGGACTACTACAAGGAGCTTAAGAAGTGAAGGACCGATCTACAAAGGTTGTATTTCGTATTCACTTAGTGTAAATGTGATTTACTTGCATGTTTTCGCCTAATCTCTAGTTTAAAGATCTAGTTTAGGGTTGTTCGGCACGGCTAAAAGTTTTATCCGGCATGGTTGATGCCTTGTAGAACCTTATTAGAGTGCCTAGTAACCCTACACTGTAATATTCTTCGTCTTGTACGTGGATGACATTCTCCTAATAGGAAATGATATTCCTATGCTATAGTCAGTCAAAGGATTCTTGTCACAGAAGTTCTCTATGAAAGACCTGGGTGATGCCACCTACATTCTGGGGATCCAGATCTATCGTGATAGATCAAAGAGGATGTTGGGACTTTCGCAGTCCAGGTACATAGACACCATATTGAAAAGATTCAGTATGGAAGATTCTAAGCACTGTGACATACCAGCTTATCACGGAATCACCCTCTCTAAAGAGATGTCTCTGAAGACTGATTTGGAAAGGGCTCGCATGTCGATTATACCCTACGCTTCTGCGGTAGGCTCTATAATGTATGTGATATTATGTACCAGACCAGATGTTGCATACGCATTGAGCGTTGTAAGCCGGTATCAGGCAAACCCAGAGGAGAAGCACTGGATAGCCGTAAAGAATATTCTCAAGTACCTGAGAAGGACTAAGGAGATGTTCTTGGTGTATGGCGGAAAGGACCTCCAGATCGAAGCCTTTGCTGACTCCAACTCCCAGAGTGACAAGGATGACTCCAAGTCCATGTCGGGTTATGTCTTTACCCTCAATGGAGAGGCGGTCTGTTGGAAGAGTTCCAAGCAGGACATCGTTGCCGACTCAACGATGGAAGCGGAATACATAGCTGCTTGCGATGCCGCAAAAAAAGCTGTCTGGATGAAGAAGTTCCTCACAGAACTTCAGGTGGTTCCTACCAGTGTTAATCCAATACCTCTGTATTGCGACAACAACGGTGTTATAGTTTTAGCGAAGGAACCCAGGTCCCATCAGAAGACCAGACACATCTCAAGGCGGTATCACCTGATCAGGGAGATCGCAGATCGCTGGGAGATCGAGGTGAAGAGAGTAGATACGGAGAATAACACTGTTGATCCATTCACTAAGGCCATTCTTCAGACACGGTTCGAGAGGCTATTCGAGATGATAGGTCTGCAATATGCCAGTACATGGCCCTTGTGCAAGTGGGAGATTGTTAGTGTTTATGCCTTATAGGCCATTACTGTATCATACTAGTTTGTATATTACTTAATGGAAGCTTGGGATATTCACAGTTATATTAACAGTCATGCTAAAAATGGTAGTATGCTACTTGGTTTGTTTCTACTTTAATATGTGCGTGTGTTTCTTTTAATATATCGCTTATACATATCAGTAGAGCCCTTAGGATCTTTGCTTGATTACCAGCGTTGTGATGGCAGTCACACTAGTAGGGGCTGGGTAGCCTATAAGCATATCCTATACAGGTCCCTGGTCATAGGATTATCGAGACGGGGCATCGATGCTCCAGAGTAGACTGGTGTATACGCTTCTCATCCAAGCATGGGGAGATGGTCTGTCCCACAGCCATCAGTACGTCGTACTGGAGATAGTATGCAGGTGCTCGTTAGGTTACGAGTACACCGGACAGGACTCACCGGGAACTGCAGGTTGGTACTATACCCATCGTTTGATAGCAGTCCCAGGCGACATGAGTACAGCTTAGTCCGTCGAATTGACACTGCTACTTCGCCTCGGGTGTGTTTCCAATGTACTTAGATTACTACCCTACCACGGCTCAAAGGAGTTGTGCAAACAGGTAGTAGTTGGGTGCAGTCCTGAAGCACTTGGAGGCAGTGGCGGTTAGACAGGATTTGTCTCTCCCAGTATTGGGGGTTGATATCGCGCTGTGTATGGAGAGCCATTACGCAAAGTCCCTGGCCAGGGCAAGCGAGATTTACTGGTAGGTTCCAGTAGTTTCTCAAGGTGTAAAGGGCTACACGCCGAAACGACTTATACCGCTATTAGGGGTCTGACGTTTACCGCCCCCAAGGCCCGATATGAGATAGTACTAGACGAATATACCGGACTATACGGAGATTGTCATATCAGGCTCAGTTGGAGTTCGGATGGGTTTCCTCATCGTCCTTCTTATCGACATCTACCTGGGGACCGTTACGTACAGCGAGTACCGCTTACAGCCTGTGGTTAAACCCACTGCCCGTATAGTGTCGAGTCTTTAGAGTCCCACATAGAGAGTTTCCCTGCACCGGGAAAAAGGTGTAGAGGCCGTATGGTTTTACGGCAGGGCCGCGATCACTTACGTACACTTGTGCAGGTACTGTGACCGGGCAGATAATACTAGGGGGCTTTAGTTTAAGCCAGATTCTAGTATTATACAGATGGATTTATTCAGTCAAAGATTATCCGTGTTTATCAGAAATACGGATGGGAGGGGCAGTCTCGTAATTTCTCGGGAAGCTTCTAGAAGAAGGTGACTCATTTGTGTTTATTTCCTTTTAGGATTTAAACTAAATGAGGTGGAAGATGAGGTGTATGTTTACATTAAATGCTTAATGACTCATGAGGTGATTCACACTTAGAATTAAATGAAACATGCTAGATATTATCTTGATATTATCAAGAGAGATATTATTATGCTTCATATTATTCTAGCATGAGAATTATTCATTTCATTATTACAAAACACTTCTCTCTCCTCAAGTCTTCATCTTCTTCCTCAAACCTTAAAAACTCTCATGAGTTGAGAATCCTAGGGTTTAAGTGACTAATTAATCCATCTAAATACTCTACACCCTCTAGGACTTCTAGACTAGCAAGCTAGAAGCCGTAGTTATCTCAGATTTGAAATTGGAGCTCGGACTATAGACTCTCGGGTGGATCGTATTTGACTCGAGGAGGCCGTTGAGGTACCCATGTTCCATAGAGCCTACGAGATGTGGAGTACAGCGATGAAGACCCGAAGGACTTGTAACGTGAGGTATAACTTCGAATCCGAGTAGTTAAACCTCAAGTAGTTTGCTAGCTACGGTGTGTGTTCGATCCTTGGTTTGAGTCGATGTTGCGAAGCTCGTAAAAATCATTTTTTGCTAATTTTTCCTCCCCGCGGACACGTGGGGTGCGTGACATCGACTTACACAGACTAACCTGTACCATTGTCACCAGAGAACTGCTATCTGATGATAAGTATAATACTATTTAGGAGTTCTCGGCGAGTCTTGTTCGGTGTACCCATTCTCCAATGAGCACCTGAATACAATCTTTGATGTCAAACACCAATGGTTATGGGATCAACCATCTCCCCATATAGGGTCAAGAAACGTACGCACTAGTCTACTCTGGAATATCGATGCCCCGTTTCGATACTCCCTCGACTAGGAACAATTAAAGGATGTATTTATGGACTACCCTGGCCCCACTGGTATGATTTCCATCATAGTCCTGGTAGTCAAGCCCACATCCTAAAGGCTTTATCAACATGTAACAGAGAAACAGTATAAAGATACAAGTGTACATGTTGAGATAAAGAGCAACCAGATTGCATACTATCATGTCGAGCAAGAAAGTCCTCTCTATACATGTCCAAGCATCTACTATAATATACAATCATGTACAATAATGGCCTCTAGGGCATACATATAACTAACAGCACGGGCTCAGTGCAATCGCGTTCCCTGCAAAAATGAGGTTAAGATTTAGTTTTGCTCAGGACGAGCAAAAGATAAGTTTAGGAGTATTTGTTCATTACGAAAAAATGCATTTCAATACCGCTCTTTCATTATCAAATTTGTGATGTATCGGTACTATTAACACGGGTCTGCTCAATAAATACAGATTATAGGTATTCGCCACAAAACACTAGAAATACACTCAAAAACAGGGATACGACATTTGTGAGCCGACACTGCAACCGGAACAGAAAACCGATCAATATTCAAAGAGTTTCTTTTTGCAACAAATAAGTGTACACATTTTATGCAAAATGGTCAAACACAATTCAAGTGTGAACACAAGCTCTTTTGATGCATGAACCTTGGTGGGGCTGCCTTGCACAAATGGGCATAAAAATCATGACTTGTGCAAGTGGTGAGACATGTGGGTATGTGTGATAATTGAAGCAAAAAGATATGATGTGATTTAAAGCCACATTTTACCTCCAAATCTACTGAGTGCAAACTAAACGTATATAAAAAAATCAAAAATCATCAGAGAGATCATGGAGAGCACACAAGATCACCATACAAATACGGACCCCGCACCTCAAAAGATGACTGGCGAGATTCTCCAAATTTCCGGCGCTGCCGGCCTTACTTGCTCCAATTTTCTTCGGGTCATTTCTAGTTGTCACTTCATCTTTTTTTATTGTTTGTTTATTTTTATTGTGTGCCTCTAAATACCAGAACAGAGAGCAAGGAGGATAGACTTGAATCCATCCTTTAGTTCAATATTTTGTATACGTTTTAGTTTAAGCTTTCAAGAGAGTTGTGTGGAGTTCAAGCATGGTTTTCTTCTTCTTCTACGCTCTTGAAGCTCTCATTTGAGAGCTTCATTAAGGAGGTTGAACAAGTAACCAATATGATGTATCTCAACTTCTTCATTTGTTAATACAATCGTTCTTTCTTTGTTTATTTTGCCTCTTAACTTCTTATGTTGTTTTTCATTTCTTTTTAGTATGATTCTTGAGTAGTTCTTTATGGTTGTGGTGATGGTTAGGGTGGTGATGAATGGCAAAGCTTTCCTCTAACTTTTGTGAATGTTTAATATGCTCATATTATGATTGTATCCTTAAGATTGCTAAATGAATGTGTTCAATATGGTATGTTGATTTTGATGGTAACTTGTAACCTTTATCACATACCCTATTCTTTCATGATCACCATTTTGCAAGGTTAAGGTTAGAATCAATTTAGTGTTAAGATTGCTAAATGTTAGATGGGATATTTTGTTAACAAGTTGATTGACACACTTCTTCATTTCATATACCCTATACTATCACAATTCACTTAGCAAGTTTAATACTAAAACCACTTGCTCTCATATGCTAATTTGTGTATTTGATGTTGATGTAAGCTTGCTAACCTTTGTGCTTAGTGTTGATACTTCAAGCTTGGACATACAAACGGTAAATATGTCACGGCCCAAATGTGGCACGTGACCGACACTCAAATCACGTGACAACTAAAGACGTCGACGCGGTTCAACTAAGCCGAAATCCGGAATCTAAACCCTTTTTTTTATATTGGAGGTGAAATTTAAAATAGTCATCAGATGGAATTAGTTTAAAATAACATTTAAGTTTAACTAAGTATGTTTGAAAAACATCTATGACGTTTTGAAATTCGACAGCACCTTCTTTGCATTTTTGCATAACCCGATACAACATAATAATATAAATAGCATCCCAACGGGAGCTAACTTCCACGCCTAAACAGTGGAGCAACCGAGCAACAATATACGACGCACAATGGCGAAGAAAAGGAAAGCGGAAAAAAATCAACAATCTACAATGGTCGACTCCAAAGAGTACGACACCGTAACACACAAACTCTAGGTCTCGCTTCTAAGTCCACAATATACCCTTTCTAAGTTGATGGAGTTTTTACTAGATAAAAGAATATATGAATAATCAAGGGTGAGTACGATACAATAGTAACCCACTTACCAATCAATCACAGAATTAAATGTGTGCCCAAGCCGCTGATAATCCAAGCGGTAAAATCTGCAAGAAACTGTAGCATGACGGGGATGACTTGCCAACTCGGTGAATAAAAGTACATCTAAAGGTAGAAATCGAAATGCACGACGATACCTAGGTCATAAGTATAGTACTGCCATAAACTGTACTAATATAATATGATATGCGTATGTGTTATAATGCAACACTACCTGTCATGCAATTCCAAGTATAATATCAGACATTTCAAAAATAACGAATCCATAGCTCGTGTTTGAATTCCCTTTTCAATATATGAAAGCCCGTATAACATTATAGGTATTGTCCCCCGGATCAGTCCTGGTCGGCTATAAAAACTGTAATCTAACTGTATACCTCATGGTAGCAATCATATCAATATATATGGATGTCCAGCATCGACACCGAAATCAGAAATATCTCGTGTCCAGCACTGACACGTAAATACAGATACCGTCGACACCATCACAATAGATGATCGCCACCCGAAATCCCTGGCCCCGGTCGGTATTCCCTAGACATCCGCCGTGCCCAATCGAACCCCGGTCAGTATTCCCTGGATATCTGCTGTGCTCGTCTCTATCTCCGGTATCGAGTATCCTTGTTAGCCTCACCGCCTATAATATTGCTATCCTTCCCCTCGGCCTCGAATCGGGTCCACCATGTATCCGATTGTATAGCTCCCCCACTTAGTACGGATAAGTCATACATCCGAAACCGTATAGCTACCCAACTCGATTCGGAATAAAAACTCAAAAAACATAAAACTCATAGTGGACACCAACTCATCATATCCATAAATATCAAGTAAAGAATGAGAATACTTACATAAACCATTCTAATGATATATTATATATGTACATATATAACAGCGTCCCATACCACTGATATATATCATCATGAGTAAATATACAGAAAATCCATAAAAATCAAATACAACATCTATAGTACTGATATTCGTAATTTACAACAGGAAATAAAGAAATATTGCTTAATTAAATCATATAGGCATAATGATATCAATTCTACTGTATCATGGCACTACTAATAATGTGTAGTGTAGCATACGTGTCTGTGCTCGTGCAACATGGCAATCATTAGTATTTTTGCAATTGTTTTACGGTGTAATAACCAATTCGTATTAACATATATACATACGCATTATATAACAGAACGGTTCTACAGTGATATGGCAGTGTGTAGTGTAATATATAGGTACGTGCTTGTGCAGCATTGTACTCGTTGGTAATTGTGCAGTTTTCTATCAGAGTGTTTGTATTACGGAAACGTATACTATCGATAAATATAACGCGAACATGTAAAGTAAATCTAAGTGTAACTAATAACTGTAATTACCTGCTATGAGCTATACCATTATGCTTGAAAAATAGAACGAAACGTTGGTTTTGAGATAAGGAAGCTGCCTTCGGTTAAAATAGATATTCGTTTTGGAAATTGGCACCGCATCCTTGTATTTTATCATTAAAAGAGAAACAAATCGTAGTTTTTAAAAGAATATAGCTCACACAAGTATTACATTCTAAAACGGAATATAATCTAACTCTTCGAGTCTAAAGGAAAACTTGGCCGTTATTCAGCATACGAATCTCATCATTTCCAATACATATAACTTCTGGTATAAAACCTCATCGTTTCACTATATATGTACCATCTTAAATACAGCATGATCCCTCGTACAAATCCATCAAACTATATCCATATCTTACGGATCTAACATCACGTACGTATCTCATTTAAAACTATGTATGAAACTATATGCAAATGAAGGACATACTAGATGCGATACTATATCAATATCTTGAATAAATACTAAACTAACTAGATATCATAATACTATTTATAAGGTTGTGGGGGTGCTATAAGCCATCCACCCGACTTTCCCCGAAGATATAAATCTACTCACCAACTTAATAAGCTTGCTGAAATCCACGTTGCTATATCCGCCAACTGCATCTTGGAAATCCTCGAAATCGTACCTATAACCATAGTTATGAAATATCAGCGTAAAAATCATATCAAAACTCAAAACAATGAGACGTGCATCCATAGGTTAGAACCTACAGCATACTTAACCCAGAAACAATAATATGCCACTGAAATCTACGTATGAACGTCGATGTTTCAGTCACAGTACGAAATACGCAAAACCCGAATCGTAATATCGGAAATTTGATAAAACATTTACTAAACATTCCTAGATTTCTCTGTATGAAAATTGGTACAAATCAAACAATATTATAAATCATAATTTACCCATACAAATCAACTGAAGAAAAACCAACACCAAAAACCCAAAAGGGGGCCGGCGAGCTCGGAAAATAGAGGGATGTCGTCGGTTCAAGTGTGGATTTTTGGTCTCAGGTTTTGTGTAAAGTCTTCTAATGATCTTACTGTAGTTTTGATCTTGCTAGTTTTTCTAGTAATTGTACCTAATGGTTCCAGATTCAATTGCAGTGAGCTAGATATCAAAAAATCCTAGTTTATGATACTGCACCAACTAAACATGCTATGTGAGAATATTGTGACTATCTATCACTTATACTAACCTACTTTAACCCTATTCTGGTCGTAAAGGGTAAAAACAGAACTCATGATACGATATGTTCGTGTCGTTTATAGAATTTTAATCCCATTTCAGATATTAGCTTCCAGATTTCACATACTGATAAAATAACTTAAACAAACAATACCAAAAAAATCCTAATACATATACAGAGAGCTACCCAAAAACCCACAACACCCAACTCCCCTAAAAACCCGGCGAGCTCGGATTTTTGGCAATTGTCGCCGGCCAAAATCCGAGGTAATGGGTCCGTCTTCTTATAGATTATTCTATGTCAAATTAATAAGATGAGGGTGTTGTTTGGTTATGTTAATTATTATCTAAATTAAAGCAGATTTTACACAGAGCCTATATTTACCAAAATACGATATTACCGATATCCGATTTCTACATTTAAACTTTTCATAACTAGAATTCTATAGAGTTTAGAGATTATACTTGCAGAAGATTACTGAAAAGGATTCCTCCAAGATGCACAACTCAAAGATCCTAGCAAGAGGATGGGGGTATTGATCCTTAGTACTTAGGCTCTCTCTTCTCTTCTCTTATCTTTTCTTTCTTGTTCTTAGATTTCTATTTTCTTTTAAGTTAAACACTTGTTTCAAAATGATATATGAACTGAACAATTTTAGAAGATGAGGAGAATGAGTGAGATTTGTAGGAGGAGGTGTCATTTAGCAAGGATGTGGTAGTCTAATGCAAGTAGGAGGTGTAGCATGAAAGATGGTGGTGTTTTCATGCAAGGAGGAGGTGTAGCATAAAGTGTCATTTAGGATATGTTATGCCATGAGTGTAACTTAAGCTTAACCTTGACCCTTATCCATTTACACTTAAAACCTCACAAATTTCAAATTTCCAATATTAACTAAACTCTTCACAAAACCCTTCATGATACTTATTATTATAAAAACAAACTATTTCTTTACAAATCTATTCTACCACAATTTAAAAGACCATTTTATTACGACCACAATAAAAATAAATGTTTTAATTAAATAAATAAAATAATTAATTATATAAAATATTTCAAAATGTTGCAATATTCCCCCTTAAGAAAATTCGGTCCCCGAATTTAAATTAAATCCCCTTCTTAAAACATTTTCCTTAATCCAATCTGCTCAAATTCAAAACAATTTTCCGGGGTCCAACTTAAATCATATAATGTCCGTGCAAATAGTAGAACTCCAAAGTCCCACATGAGCTAAAACGCATCATAACGAAACCGTGTGCGTAAAATATCAAAATATATAAAACTCACATAATTGTAACTCTAGCGGACGCTATGAGAATTATTCCAGTTATGATGCAATTTGCCAAATACAAAAACCATTGTGTATCCTAAGTACACAATCAATGACATAATCGTAGTGCAATATCGGTGCACACGACCAAGCGAAAATGTATAAATCAGATCTATAATATATCCTATCAAGTGCGAAGCATGAAAACAAAATCAACCCTAATGGGTTTGCATGTAAATCCCAAACCACACGTCACGGGGTGCATGAAAACAAAACAACGCTAAGTGCAACAGGCGTGCACAAAACGATATCCACTGCAACCACTGTGCATGGAACAAAAGTATACAAAATAGTATCAAGTGCATCGAGGTGCACAAAATCAACATCAAGTGCATCAGAGTGCACAAAATCAAAATCAAGTGCATCAGAGTGCACAAAATCAAAACGTGGAACTGATGTGCACGAAACATACAAAGCATACCTAGGGTATATATATATATATATATATATATATATGTATATAAAATCTCTTAGCCATGTGCATCTGATGTGCACGGAAATATCAGTGTAGTGCATCCGGTGTACGTAACACTCCGATCAAGTGCAGTTACCTCACGCCAAAATCTCAACAAGTGCACCCGGTGTGCACAAAACATAAATCAAAATGAAATTACTGTACATGGAAATCTCATCAAATGCACCTGGTGTGCACAAAACATAATATAACCCTCAAATCCTCAAAAATGCATATATCAAAATAACGAACGTTGAGTTGTCCCTTCTTCAATATTGGAAACAAAATATTTGGATCATAAAACGCAATTTGAACTCAAATGAGATTGATGCATATTCTCTTCAATGTCGAAAGGTGTTTATACCACGGGAATTAGCATAGCAAGGATTACTACTCGCCGTCTGTCACGTTCTAACGTTCTTTGTCTCTGAATTCTGGTTCTTCTTGCGGATCCCTAATAAAATGGCTTCTTTATGCAATTGTCCGGTGAGGAGCAACGACACCATTCTTCTTATTGCTAATACATCCCATCACATCTTCTTGGCCAGTAGTCCCGTCTCTCGTAACGCAAGATGTTGATGACGGAAATCTCTGTCCTCGCTTGTGTTCTAACAACTGATCCTGGGTCCAATCTTACTTATTATCAACTTTCAGAAAGAATCCCTTCAAGTCCCTTGCTGATCTCAGCTATACAGCCTGCCTGGAACTAGCACTCATTACTGAATCCACTTTCTCTTTAGTAACAACTGTCATTTCTTTTTGATTTCCCTCCTGAAAGTGTAGTCGTACGCGTATAAGTATATATATCAAGTCTTCAATATTACCGGCGACAAATAACTTTCCACTGAAACTTCACACCATTCTTATGTTCCATAAATCTCCAATATCAACCACTTAAGGAGCACCATATGATAATCTTGCGAATTGCAAGTCCTACTCGGTTGTGACCATGTCCGGAGCCTTACAAGATTTCCAAAAACAAGAATCCGGCATCTCTGATACTCTGTAGAAGAATCTGACTAAGTTCACCTTCGAAAATTCATCCCAATCCTTCGGAGGAAAACTTACTACACGATCTCTTTCTCAAGCGACTTGCATCTTGTCTGAGCAAGATCCATCGGAAGATGCTAACTGCATTCCTCGACTTCACACCGGAGCGCCACAAAAGATTAAAAGTCCTAACCATCCCACATCTGAACGGCTACGACTCCTTCTGATCCATCTACACTCTTAAACATCGTCAACTATTAACTTCATGAACTCTGGAAACAACACCTCGATAACTTCAGCAATGATTGGTACCGCTGTCTGAAAAGTCCACGACACCACGATCTTCGAAGAGGGGAAAACATCACGCCTCAAGTCCGGCTAATCTCCATCAATGACTCTACCATCTGGTGCAGATCCCGAAGAAACTCGCTTCAATATTAGAACTCGATCAATATCAATACATGACGTGTCTCTATATCACTGGAATGCTATCCTGGTCAGTCCCTGTCCCTGACAAGTCTGCTCTGACCGTATCTCTAACCGTAGCACTCTCGTCTTCTATAAACATGGTGACCGGAACAATCAACATGCATTGACGAGGATAGATCAACAGAATGAATAGAAGGAAAATCTCAAGATATAAATCCTAAGGTAACTTAGGCGGAGTATCATATCGTAAATATGCCGCGGAACATATGTACAGTACGTCATTCTACTTAGTAGCTACTCCATCAACAAGGGTCATCCTATATAACGAAAGTTCGGGTATAAGACCCCCAAAGTCAAGTCTAAGTCCTATAAGGTAAAGTCTAGGTAACAAAATGTATGCCCAGACTCCATATAGTCAAACCTAGACTCGAACAAAGGTTAAACCAAACGCTCTGATACCAACTTTGTCATGACCCAAATGTGGCACGTGACCGGCACTCAAATCACGTCACATCTAAAGACGTCGACGCAGTTCAAGTAAGCCGAAACCCGGAATATAAGCCCTTTTTTTTAATATTGGAGGTGAAGTTTAAAATAGTCATCAGATGGAATCAGTTTAAAATAACATTTAAGTTTAACTAAGTATGTTTGAAAAACATCTATGACGTTTTGAAATTCGACAGCACCTCCTTTGCATTTTTGCATAACCCGATACAATAGAATAATATAAATAGCATCCCAACGGGAGCTAACTTCCACACCCAAATAGTGGAGCAACCAAGCAACAATATACGACGCACAATGGCGAAGAAAAGGAAAGCGGAACAAAATCAACAATCTACAATGTTCGACTCCAATGAGTACGACACCACAACACACAGACTCTAGGTCTCGCTTCTAATTCCACAATATACCCTTTCTAAGTTGATGGAGTTTTTACTAAATAAAAGAATATATGAATAATCAAGGGTGAGTACGATACAATAGTAACCCACTTACCAATCAATCACCGAAAGAAATGTGTGCCCAAGCCGCTGATAATCCAAGCGGTAAAACCTACAAGAAACTGTGGCACAACGGGGATGAGTTGCCAACTCAGTGAATAAAAGTACATCTAAAGGTAGAAATCGAAATGCACAACGATGCTTAGGTCATAAGTACAGTACTGCCATAATCTGTACTAATATAATATGATATGCGTATGTGTTATAATGCAACACTACCTGTCATGCAATCCTAAGTAGAATATCAGACATTTCAAAAATAACGAGTCCATAGCTCGTGTTTGAATTCCCTTTTATGTATATGAATGCCCGTACAACATATATAGGTATTGTCCCCTGGATTAGTCCTGGTCGGCTATAAAAACTGTAATCTAACTGTGTACCTCATGATAGCTATCATATCAATATATATGCATGTCCAGCATCGACACCGAAATCAGAAATCTCTCGTGTCCAGCACCGACACGTAAATGCAGATACTGTCGACTCCATCTCAATATATGATCACCACTCGATATCCCTAGACCCGGTCGGTATCCCTTGGACATCCGCCGTGCCCAATCGAACCCCGGTCAGTATCCCCTGGATATCTGCCGTGCTCGTCTCTATATCCAGTATCGAGTATACTTGTTAGGCTCCCACATATAATGTGGGTATCCTACCCCTCGGCCTCGAACCGGGTCTATCATGTATCCGACTGTATAGCTCCCCTACTCAGTACGGATAAGTTACACATCCGAAACCGTATAGCTACCCTACTCGGTTCGGAATAAAAACTCAGAAAACATAAAACACATGGTGGACTCCAACTCATCATATTCATAAATATCAAGTAAAGAATGAGTATACTTATATAGACCATTCTGATGATATATTATATATATACATATATAACAGCGACCCATACCACTGATATATATCATCATGAGTAAATATCCAGAAAATCCATAAAAATCAAATACAACATCTATAGTACTATATTCGTAATTTACAACAGGAAATAAAGAAAGATTGCTTAATTAAATCATATAGGCATAATCATAACAATTCTACTGTGTCATGGCACTACTGATGATGTGTAGTGTAGCATACGCGTCTGTGCTCGTGCAACATGGAAATCATTAGTATTTGTGCAAGTTTTCTACGGTATAATAACCTATTCATATTAACATATATACATATGCATTGTATAACAGAACGGTTCTATAGTGACATGGCAATACCAATGAGGTGTAGTATAACATATAGGTACGTGCTTGTGCAGCATTGTACTCATTGGTAATTGTGCAGTGTTCTATCAGAGTGTTCATATTACGGAAACGTATACTATCGATAAATATAACGCGAACACGTAATGTAAATCTAAGCGTAACTAATAACTGTAATTACCAGCTATGAGCTATACCATTATCCTTGAAAATGGAACGAAACGTTGGTTTTTAGATAAGGAAGCTGCCTTCGGTTAAAATAGATATTCGTTTTGGAAATTGGCACCGCATCCTTGTATTTTATTATTAAAAGAGAAACGAATCCTAGTTTTTAAAAGAATATAGCTCACTTAAGTATTACATGCTAAAACGGAATATAATCTAAATCTAGGAGTCTTAAGAAAAACTTGGCCGTTATTCGGCATACGAATCTCATCATTTCCAAAACATATAATTTCTCGTATAAAACCTCATCGTATCACTATATATGTACCATCTTAAATACAGCATGATCCCTCATACAAATCCATCAAACCATATCCATATCGTACGGATCTAACATCACGTACGTATCTCATTTAAAACTATATATGAAACTATATGCAAATTAAGGACATACTAGATGCCATACTATATCAATATCTTGAATAAATACTAAACTAACTAGATATCATAATACTATTTATAAGTTTGCGGGTGTGCCATAAGCCATCCACCCGACTTTCCCTGTAGATATAAATCTACTCACGAACTTAATAAGCTTGTTGAAATCCACGTTGCTATATCCGCCAACTCCGTCTCGGAAATCCTCGAAATCGTACTTATAACCGTAGTTATGAAATATCGGCGTAAAAATCATATCAAAACTCAAAACAATGAGACAAGAATCCATAGGTTAGAACCTACAACATACTTAACCCAGAAACAATAATATGCCACTAAAATCTACGTATGAACGTTGATGTTTCAATCGTAGTACGAAATACGCAAAACTCGAATCGTAATATCGGAAATTTGATAAAACCTTTACTAAACATTCCCAGATTTCTCTGTATGAAAACAGTTACAAATCAAACAATACTATAAATCATAATTTACCCATACAAATCCACTGAAGAAAAACCAACACCAAAAACCCAAAAGGGGGCCAGCGAGCTCGGAAAATGGTGGGATGTCGCCGGTTCAAGTGTGGAGTTTGGGTCTCAGGTTTTGTGTAAAGTCTTCTAATGATCTTACTATAGTTTTGGTCTTGCTAGTTTTTCTAGTAATTGTACCTAATGGTTCTAGATTCAATTGCAGTGAGCTAGATATCAAAAAATCCTAGTTTATGATCCTGCAACTACTAAACATGCTATGTGAGGATATTTTGACTATCTAGCACTTATACTAACCTACTTTAACCCTATTCTGGTTGTAAAGGGTAAAAGCAGAACTCATGATACGATATGTCCGTGTCGTTTATAGAATTTTAACCCATTTCAGATATTTGCTTCCAGATTTCACATACTGATAAAATAACTTAAGCAAACAATACCAAAACATCCTAATACATATACAGAGAGCTACCCAAAAACCCATAACACCCAACTTCCCTAAAAATCCGGCGAGCTCGGATTTTTGGCAATTGTCGCCGGCCAAAATCTGAGGGAATGGGTCCGTCTTCTTGTGTGTTATTCTAAATCAAATTAATAAGATGAGGGTACTGTTTGGTTATGTTAATAATTATCTAAACTACATCAGATTTTACACAGAGCCTATATTTACCAAAATACGATATTACCGATATCCGATTTCTACATTTAAACTTTTCAGAACTAGAATTCTATAGAGTTTAGAGATTATACCTACAGATGATTACTGAAAAGGATTCCTCCAAGATGCACAACTCAATGATCCTCGCAAAAGGATGAGGGTATTGATCCTTAGTACTTAGGCTCTCTCTTCACTTATCTTTTCTTTTCTTTCTTGTTCTTAGATTTCTATTTTCTTTTAAGTTAAACACTTGTTTCAAAATAATATATGAACTGAAAAATTTTAGAAGATGAGGTGAATGAGTGAGGTTTGTAGGAAGAGGTGTCACTTAGCAAGGATGTGGTTGTCTCATGCAAGTAGGAGGTGTAGCATGGAAGATGGTGGTGTTTTCATGCAAGGAGGAGGTGTAGCATGAAGTGTCATCTAGGATATGTTATGCCATGAGTGTAACTTAAGCTTAACCATGACCTTTACCCATTTACACTTAAAACCTCTCAAATTTCAAATTTCCACAATTAACTAAACTCTTCACAAAACCCCTCATGATACTTATTATTATAAAAACAAACTATTTCTTCACAAATCTATTCTACCACATTTTAAAAGGCCTTTTTATTACGACCACAATAAAAATAAATGTTTTAATTAAATAAATAAAATAATTAATTATCTAAAATATTTCAAAATGTTACAAAATGAGACAATACGGATTTGTGTCGTGTCTTGCGTCAAACTTCGATATCTTGATGACTTGTTCTTCGCAAACGTCTTGACAAGCCATGCGTCATGTCAAAATCAACACAAGAATGGACAACTCATACTTAAGGGAGCGTCGAAGAATTCGCCGTGATTCAACCATCCTAACCCAAAGCCACGGCCATTTTCCATAACTAGTTCTATATTTCCGTATTTTCCCGTTTATGTGACAAAACCTAAGGTCAACACTGGGAGTATAATCATGGAAACAAATAGAATCGAGGATCTCGAATGGATGTATAATCATGGATACGAAGAGAATCATCGGTCTCAAAAATATGTACATCCTAAGGTCTCTTAAGTGGAGTATCGTATCGTAAATATGCCGCGGAACATACGTACGGTACGTCACTCTACTCAAGCTATATACTCCATCAATCAGGGTTAGCCTATGAAACGAAAGTTCGGGTCTAATACCCCCCCGTCCAAGTCTAAGTTCCATAAGGTCAAGCCTAGGTTCCGAAATACACTCCCGCCCTACACTCCGCATAGTCAATCATAGACTCGAACAAGGTTAAACATAGCGCTCTGATACCAACTTTATCACGACCCGAAATATTAGTTCGTGACCAGCACTTGAATCACGTAACGTCAAAAGGCGTAACGGAATTCAAGTAAGCTGAAAACCCAGAAATCTAAACCTTTTTAGAAAAATAAAGGAGGTAAGGTTTTGAAATAAAGGTATAATGAAAACATGTTTTCTTAATGCATAGAAAAGGAACATGAATGATGCAAGCGAAATTTATTAGTTTGAAAACATGTTTCATCTTTTAAAAATTTCGGCAGCACCTCCGTTGTATATTTTGATCCAAAACCACAAAGTAAGAATAATGGCATCCCCAAGCGGGAGCTAGCTCTTCGCCAAACGGCGGATCACAACCACGCAATACAGCATAAATAAATATACGATGCCCAACGGCGAAGCTCACCATAAAAAGATAAAGAAATGAGCAAGATATAACCTCAAAAGTGAATATAAAACCCATCGCTCAAATCTCGCAACTACAGGTCTCACTAAGTCTTATCACTTATACAATTTACAACTTTTGATTGATGGAGTTAACTAGATACAATATGAAATATAGATACAAGAGTGAGAATGATACAAATATCCCACCTACCAATGCAAAACACCCGAATGCAACTGTGTGCCAGCGAAGCCGCTACTGATCCAAGCGATCAACCTGCAAGAACTGTGGCACAACGTGGGTGAGTTGCCAACTCATGAGTAGAAAAATATCAACAGATAGAAATCAAATAAACAACGACTCTTAGGTCAACTATATCATAAAGGTAATACTATGATATCTAGGGTGACCGGTCTGTATATGTGCCACAAGGTAGTCCATACCTATATGCATGCGGATAACATCCAACAGTAAAAATCAATGCATGTATATGGATCTCGTCCAACCATAATCAAGGTATGTATGCATGTGGATCTCGTCCACCCAAAATCAATGTCAGTATGCACGTAAATATCATAAAGGGGTATGCATGAAAGTATGAGGATATATATCAATGGTGTCCCTCCCGACACATCTAAATCATGGAACCTGAGTGCCTAGCATCGACAATCGAAAACATCATAAAAACCGTGCCCAGCATCAGCACGTAAATCTTCATATATCGGGCTCCGTCAGGTCTGGATCGGCCTACAGGCTCCATAAGTCCAGATCGGCCCATATCATCTCTCGACTCCGGTCGGTATCCTCCAGATATCCGCTGAGCTCAAATACTATCACCGGTAGGTAGTGGTCCCTCTGCCAGGCTAATCGCCTACTGCGCGACAGATCCATTCTCGCCCCGGGGTACCATACCGGGTCCACCATGTACCCGCAATCGGCCTCATCCGCCTCCTCGAATCGGGTTTCACATGTCGCTCTAAGAACCGAGAAAACACATGGTGGACGCACTGAAATATCATAACAAGAGAAACAGAGTTTTTAAAACAATACATAATCTCTTTTAAAATGTCCACGGTTCTCAAATCCAGAAATCTCATAAAAACAGCATATCTCAATGCGTAAAATCATAAAGCATGATGTATGCGACATATGATGGAAATGTAAGCATATCCGTATATTATGCAACAAGGAACAGTGATATATCATATTAAGGGAAAACCGCTCCTTTAAAGAATCCCAGTTTTGTAAATATGCCTTGCGGTTCCCAATATCTCCAAAGTCAAATGCAATATCGTATATAAGTGCACGGGTAACTATAGCAAGTAAATGATGTATAGAGTCATATCATGATGCAGCAATCCTACTGTGTAGTGACATGGCAATTATCGATGATGAAGTGTGTGAGCCGGCAAATCTGTGTACGTGTAACATATGCATCATCGATAATGGTGTAAGTGTACTAACACAGGTATATGCAATGCAATGAAAATAATATGAATGCAGCATAAGGTAAATCATATGCAATGCTGACGGGTATACGTATCTACTATGACCGAGTCGAGGAATCTATCAACCGGCATCCAGCCTAACAACATCGCGTACGGTATGATCCATCGTACGGCAATCTTTAGTCAAGGGTAAGGATCAATCATCAAGTCAAACTCATCACGCACGGAAAATCATCGTACGGCGGCATTAAGCTAATAGGGATCCTATCATCCTATACGACAAATGATGGTACGGCCTGGAATCACGTACGGCCTATCATCCATGATTCACAACATTCTCTCTCTCTCTCTCTATATATATATATATATACCTATGTCCGAGGTCACATCCACAATAATATCACACAGGGGACCGACAGGGTATAAATCATCTCGATCGACTCGCATCCGTATACCAACATATCATCAGGTCATCATATCTGTCTTATAATCTTTTCATCATATTTATAACTCATATCAAGCCGAGTTTACCTAAACATTCTATCTCTACTATAAGTATAGGTATCTAATCTAACATACACACCCGAACCATACAATCAGACTTTAAAAGAAGCGAATCGTAGTTTTGAAAATAGGGGTTACGGTGTTTTACGGAAAAGATATCATTTGGATGTCCGTAACATCCCTCGAAGTATATGTTCAAAATACATACGATTCTTCGGTTTAGAAAAGGGTATGGTTCGGATGACGCATCTACATCGACTATCTAGTCCTACGGTACCCTCAACGGCAATATCGGCAAACGTCGTCCTCGAATCCCGTCATCACATAATAGCCGTATTATCTCATTTCCAACTATCCTTAGTTTCAATATAGTATCACTAACTATTCTTTACTATAACCCTAGTTTCCTAATATAGGTTTCCTAACCATAATCTATAATCAGTTTCAAACACAACTTTGCGGGGGTGCTATACGCCATCCACCTGACTTCCCCCGTGGATATAAATCCGCTCACCTGGTATTCGCTCGCTGAAATCGATGATGCCACTCTCCGTCGCCTCGGAATCCATGCGAAAGTACCTAAAATAATCAACAGTCGCAATGCGTATTAAAATCGAATCCGGAAAACCGATATAGCGCACGGTGTGCTCATAAGTTAGAACCTATGGCCTATACGTGCAAAACAACCAAACAACCCCTGTTGTCGATGTACAAACATCCGACAACCAAATACAAATCCAAATATCAAGAAAGTACATTTTAAAATACGGAAAACATAGCCTAAAACACACCAAAATGCTCCCAGATTTTCCCCAGGTGACAATTAGCCAATTCTGCATATAGGAGGGGTCTATTTTAGTGCAAAAAGAACCATGGACCAAATCTGGGACCCTATTTCCCTGCTCTTGCCGTAAATTGTGGCCAGAATGGATAAATCTGCTGCCTTGGGTTGGGTTATGGGGCTAGGGATTCAGTGGTAGCTTCCTAGGTGCCTGCACGACTCCCAGTAATTGCAAAATTATTTTTAGAGTCTCCGGGTGTTAGCAGATTCCATTTTACATCCACAGAATTCACAATTCTTCCGATATCGGTTTCTAAATCCATATTTCGGGTTTCTAGTCTCTGGTTTGAGTCATAATTCTAACACTAGGGGGTTTGTGTGGCCTCTACTGAGCTTAATTACCCATCACCACTCTCAATTCCCGTTAACCCTAACTAGGTTTTTCCTAAGTCTACAAAATCACTCAATATCGATTCAAATTTAACATGGGGGTATAAGTAATGGAAACACTAAGCTTATGGTTCAGAAATTACCTTATTTGGCAACTCAAGAAAATTCTTGAGTTGCCCCAACTGGCCAAAATCCTTGCTTTCTTGGTCCAATGTGCTTCCCTTGAGCTTATGAACGTTTTTTATGAAAAGGAGATGGGGTTTTGAGGTGTTTATTGAGGTGATTTGAGGGGGTTGAAGATGGAGGAGGATAGGGTGCTTCCTTGGGCTGAAGAAGGATGGGAAAAATGAAGGAGAATGATGGAGGAGAGAATGGCTAGGTCAAAGTAAACCCCCCCTTTCTCTCTCTCACCCATACCTCTATTATTCAAATCTTTTCTCTTTTTCTTTTCTTTTCTTTTCCCCTCTCAAATAAATCATCAACCATGATAAAAACATGTAGGAAGCCATGGGAAAATAGGTAACAAGTGTAGAAAAAGATACGGTGCATGTTTTGCCTAAATACGCTTAAAGCGCGATTAGCGATTTTTAATCGCGATTAGCGCTAAATTAGCATATAATTAATCATAAAAACATTAAAAATGGCATAATTCCATAAAACACCCTCATTTAGAATTTTCCATAATTTTCCAAAAATTTTCCCAATTTATCGGTATTTAATTATACCGAAATACTAAAATATTCAATATAATATTATTTAATTATAAAAAATCCCAAAAATAATATTTTATTTTTCTGAAATGTTACACCGCCAATTCTAGAGTAAGGCCCCCTCCGTCTCAACGCCATAAGATGCGGGCCCGTTGCCCTTTAGAATCCGGCTACTCAAGAACTCCATCGCGGGGTAATCTTAGTACAGAAAAGAAAATTATATATACAATGGTGACATCGATCTCAACCCAGCCGTGCCACAAAAAAAGAATATACAATCTGGTAGAAACGGCTGTCCACATGTTAGACGCTCGCCCCGCAATAATGAATATACAAATAAATATGAACTGTACTACTACCATTGCACTATAGGCTATCCACCATGACAATCCATCCACGATATCAGCACAATACAGAACATCAATATGAATATCATGTTCGTAAACCCATCTAATTATACATATAGCAATTAGTCGGGTTATACCGCTCATTGACATTCACGGTCGCAGATATAAATACATGTACTGATAAACACTTATTCAAAAATTCGATCGACTAAAACTTTTCCCTATTGGCCCTAAGTGCAAACCAGTACTCAAACAAATCTGGGCCAAAATCATATATCCCAAAAATCACATTTCCATATTATAGAATGCCAGAAGAAATTTGGTGCACAACGTCCATATTTCGACCGCAGAACCGCGCCAACAAGCATGTTAGGCGTCGGTTCTGCTGCTGTATGTTGGGCTTATGTGCCCAAATTTCTTCAGGTCCTCTAAAAATTCCTGTACGTAATTTTAAGGTAATCTGAATAATTTTTTGAACAACTTTTAAAATCGGCTGCAGGCATCAAAAATGGAATTGCGATTTGGAAAATTTCATCAATCGATACTTTAAACTTGTGCAAACTGTTTGGAATATTTATGCCCTAGAACCTATTATTGTACATTGATGTTTATTATAGTGGATGCTTGAACATATATATAGAGGACTTTCTTGATCAGCATGATAGTACGCTATCTGGTTACTGTTTATCTTAACATGTACACTTAGTATTAGTATACCGTGTCTCTTATACATGTTGATAAAGCCCTTAGGGTGTTAGCTTGACTACCAAGACTATGATGCGGATCTGTAACACTTTGAAATTCTTTAGGTTAATTTCGCGTTAATTAGCGATAATGCATGTTTTTCATAAAATCTCGTAATTAATAGAATTCCACATACACCGGAATAAATCAAACTTTAATTGTGAAAATATGTTATTTTATATATATACGTGTTTTATTAATTATTAATTAGTTTAGTGTTCACTTAATTAGAAAATTTTCTTAAACATTTTTCCTAAGCAATTTAGTGTAACATGCATACACAACTTAACACATACAGTAACACATTTTTGTTTTCCTTCTTCATTCTAAATTATCATTTCATTCCTTTTAAAATAAAACCATAACAATTAAAACTAAAAGAAAATAGGAATTGAGAGAAAAAGATAGGCATGGGGCGTATTTAATGAGCATGGTGAGCTTTGACATTGCAACACACTCTCTCTCTCTCCCCCTTCAGCACAGCAGCAGCAGCAGCACCTTCTTCTTCTTCTTCTTCTTCTTCTTCTTACACTCCAAGCCTCAATCCCCACAAAAAAATCCATCTTTCTTCACTAAAACCCTTGCTAATCACCTCCTTGTTGGTATTTAGTGGCAAGTCTTTGTCCTTGAAGGCAAGTGCAGCAAGTTTAGACTCCTCTAAGACCACCTTGAGGTATTATGCTCACTTTAATCATTTTATTGCTAAACTTGTAGTTTAATTTGCTTAAATAGTGTTTTTGTGAGTTTTAGTGTTAATTAGGTGTTTTAAACAAAAATTAGGGTATGTTAGGGTTTTCAGGGCTCGATTAACTTAATTAAGTGCTATTAGTGCTGTTTAAACCAAGTCTTTGTTTCAGTTTGCACTAAAATACCATATTGTACCAAATTAGTGTTTTTAAAACGTTTTTAAACAAGATTATAGGATGCGGTGAATTTGCTATATCTGTGATTATTTTCTTGTTTTGCAATCATATACAGATTGATGTGCAGGCTTTTTTTAGAGTAGTGTGTAGGGTTACGAGCCCGTGCCCCTTCCCAAAATCCGGCGAGACCCCCCTTTTTCCGAGCGCGCCGGCCTCCTGAAGGAATTGGGGGTTGGTGCTGTGCAGGGGTGTCACAACCCGAAATTGGCACGTGACGGCCCTAATACTACGCAACGTCTACAGGCGTAACACAGTAAAAGAAAGCCAAAACCCAGAAATCTAAACCATCAAAAGTAAGAAGAAATAATAGCATTTTCAAACCCTTTGAAATCTCAACCCAAATTCTTTAAAAGTCCAACTTATTTCCTTTAAAATTTTGACAGCGCCTCCTTTGTAAAACAAGCCCCAAAAATGGGTACAACATAAATATAAAGTAAAGCATCCCCAAAGGGAGCAAATCCACGCCAAAAAGGCGGAAAACAACCACAACAACAGATATACGACGCCGTAGTGAAGAAAGAGACGATATAAATAAAACTGCATCAAAACCTCCAAGTCACAAAATAATATACAATATCGTTCTCACATCAAGTCTCTAAGTCATACAAGATAATGGTAGATGGAGAGTACATGTTACAACGAATACACAACAAGTAACAATGGATAACCGCAAAACCTAACCAAGCAAAACTGCACACCGTCAGGCGAAACGGTATCCACAACAAAGATGATATGATGGATGAAAATAGCCCTGACTCTGACTATCCTGAGGAACACCTGCAAAACACTCTGGCATAACGGGGGTGAGTTGCCAACTCCTGAATAGTAAATAACATATGCAGGTAATTGCAAGTATGCACGTACAGCGCGAATCTAACATATGCAGGTTAAAAGCATAAACATGTCATATAAATGCAATAGTCATGAAAGGTACGCTAACAGGTACACTAATACATGAAGCAATAATAGTAGGACGATCTGTATGCAGCATCATGTAAGGTACTATATCGGTACTACTAATACTTGAAGAAATGATACGAATAAAGGTATGTAAATGCAACAGTCATGGAAGGTACTCTAACAGGTACACTAATACATGAAGCAGTGCATAAACAGTAAATGTAGAGTATGGAATGAAACATGTCATTTCCACGGAATCCTAATATCGTGGTAGGATCAAAATCCATCAAGAAAAATCCAAATCCCAATTTCCTCAAATCAGCCCCCAAATTGGCTATCATATCAAGTAAGTCTCACAAATCCTTAATGTACAACATCAAGTAAATCTCATATATCCCGAATGTACAATATCAAGTATATCTCGTATATCCCGAATGTACAACATCAAGTAGATCTCATATATCCTGTATGTACAATATCAAGTATATCTCGTTTGTTTTCATGAATAAATATGATGATGTATATAAATTGATATCAATACACGTATATTAGCGTCCCATTCCACTAATATATGTGTAAAGGAATATATAACAGCGTTCCATTCCACGGTTATATATACTTAGAAGTAAAATATCATGAAAACAATGTGTCAAGTATCGACACAGAAAGGCTGATCTATCAGGTGCTAACTCCATGACTGGCCCCCTGATAGGTACGTATCATACGCTATCCCGAAAGCTCGAGTGCCTAGCTCTAACCCTCGCCTCTCGACGTATCCATACGCATATGACTCCCGTCGATATCCCCATGATAACCGCCGAGTCGTTAGTAATGTCACCGAAAAGTATGGTTCCCCCATTAACTCATCTCCTTACTGAGATTCTTGCCCCGGGTACTTCCGGGCCCCACCATGTACCCGCACACGGCTCCCTCCGTTCCTCGTGTGGGGTATATATATATCCGAACCGATAAATCTCATGGTGCCTGCTGAAATATCATATCAAGGGAAACCGGGTTTTTCAAATAAGGCAACATTTCATGAAACTACCACGGTCCCCAAATCCAGAAAATATCATGAAAAATCCATATCTCAATGCGAAAATCCATGAATATAATATACGCATCATAAATCTGAAATGCGAGCATATAAAGGAAAAGCCGCAATTAACTGCAACAAGTTAATATAATATCATGCGGTTCCTAATCTCTCCAATTCTAAATGACATCAAGTAAAGGTAAACATGTAGCTATAAACAGGTATATGTGTAAACATAAGATATAGCAAGGTATATATATCTACCTATGAGTAATGATGTAATATACCCCCTGGGTATAAGTGAAGTATGTGTGCAAGGTATACCTGTAGCTATGTCATGAAGTGTGTATGTACCTATTGCTAATGGTACAATACTCTATAGGTATACAGGTAACTAGCACGTAAGTATGTCAAGGCATATGTGTAAGCATGTAGGTATACAGGTATGTTATATATATCATATGCGATAAGAAATATGAATCAAAGTCACAATGTCCCTAACCAAACATTATCATATCTATAAATGGGTTGTGCGTGACATGGCAGTTATTGACGGTGTGTGTGGCATACAATCAGTGCTCGTGCAATATGAGCCGTCAATAATAGTGCAGTGTCCTAAGGATACTAGTCCAAGCACAACAATTTACTAAGCAGTAGGGTAAATGCGCAATTCTAAATATGACATAGAATATGCGACAAGTTAAGTCATTTCTAGCCCAGACGCATAACGTCATGCGGGCGATTCCCCTGTAGATGTTAAATCTACTCACCACTCCTGCCTAAGTGAAGCCAACCACTCGTTCTCCCCTTGTAGCAGTGTCCAAAGTCCCCGCCTGCGAACCTACCATATCAAAACAATAAAGCAAGTAAATATTAATAATAGACCGAAAACACGCACACACTACATTTAACCGACGCAACAACACAAAACATACTCTCAAGTGTTCGTATTGTGGCTAACGTGTATAGCGACACGATGAAAACAACTTAAGAGTAAAACCACACAAAGTGCACGATCCGTGTCGGATAACGTATCGCGCTAAAACGCAACACAAGAAACTACCTAGGTGATCCCAGATTTCGTATACAGAGAAAACTCAACAACCAAACAAGAGCAAAAACACCCAAACCACAGTATAGACCTACCCTCAAAAACCCACACCCCAACTCTTTCCCCGAGCCGAGGTCGCCGGACTCCCCTTCATACGTCGCCGGCCCTGGCCGGTGTGGTGGGTCTCGTATCTCAGGTGGGGTCTTAGGTTCACTGGTACAACACAACCACATTGTTTGGTTTTCTAGTAAACTTTCCGGGTCACAGCAGATTACATATATCACAAATCGACACTAAAATACGATATTGCATACCAATCCTAAATTTACAATATCTAAACTGAAATAAAAAGGCTACACATCACTACCACAACAAAATGAACAAATAGAGATCATACCTATCCTCAAGAACACAAAAATCCAAGCTTTCCTAGCTCCAAGATTCTAAAGCAAGACTTGGGGTATTTTGTGAGATTTAAAATGGAATTTTCGAGATTTATTATGCTAGGAAAGTTAAAATTGAAGAAAGAGATGATCAAAGGCCGAAGAAAAGAAGAAGAATTCGGCCAAGTGAGAAGGTAAGGGAATTGGGTAGAGTTTCCTAGCAATTCCTTGCATTAAATGCACATAAATGTACATGCATGCACATGCCACCTCTTCACTCTATTTCTTTTCTTTTAAAACATTAAACCTTAATTCCTTTGCACAAAACAAATATCTAGATATAAGAAAGTGGTTTTGTTTTACTCAACTTGATTTAATTGAAAAGATCCCAATTCTGGAGAAATTTCCCAAAATGTAAATACCATATTAAAATAATATTTAAATTGGGAAAAATTCAATTGAACCAAAACGTCCCATATACCCCAAAGCTTGCGCACTAGCTTTATTTTAGCTAAATTAGGTGCTTTAGGTACTGGCAAGTCTATATGGTCGTTTGATCACAGTCGGGTTAAAACAGAAAATACCGACAAATTTACCCTAAAACGGAAAAATTCGCATAACGACTTCTAAAACGTTACAATCTCCCCCCTTATAAAAATTCGTCCCCGAATTTAAAATTCTCACTAAGCGTACCTTCGAAGAAAAGGTTACAAAGTCTCATATCTTGCTCGCAGCCTCCCAAGTGACCACCTCACTATATGGCTACGTCCAAGAAAACTCTCCACAGATGGCAAGACCTTTGACCGATGTTTCTCCACCTGCCGAGCCACTAACACAAATGGCTGCCGGTGAGCGAAAAGATCGTGTCAAAGCTAATGGTCTGATGTTGAATCATGTGAGAAAGGTCATGAAGGTATTTGCAAAGTATCGACACAAGGAATACGGGATGAAAACTCAATAATCTGGGTGGAAGTGCCAATTTAAAGGCAAGGAAACTAACTCGCTAAAAGGATCTCAAAAGGACCTAAAATCCTGGGATAAGCTCCCCAAAACTCAACACGTCATTCATCGGAAAATCCGTAGGAATAAATGATCTCCCAATGCGAACCCAAGTCTGCGACCACCATGGTCGGCAGAAGACCTCTGTTCGCACAGGACTGTCATCATCCTGACATGAACCAACTGGATCATTTCCCAAGTCTCTAGACTAGCTGGGGTCCAAAAATCCTATTACGCAGATTCAGGAAAAAAAAACAGACTGGAGATCGACACCACCTAACAAACAAACCGAAAGGTTGCCAATTGGAATGTCTCCTGATAACTGCTATCGAAGGAGAATCCTAACAATGGCAAGTGACGATCCCAACTGTCGACAAAAATTAGCACGTATGCACAAGCATATCCTCCAGAGTTGGTATAGCCCGCTCTCACAAAACCATCATCCTGCGGATGGAAAAATGGGGCGAAAGCTCAATCAGTACACAAGGCTTCCTGAAGTTCCTGCCCAAGACGGCAAGCGAATAGGGTGCCTTATTTGGATACGACCCATGAAGGAGCTCCGTGCAACGCACAAACTTAACAAAGAATAACTGAGCAAACCGAGCATATCCGGACAACAAACACCCCAAATGGAGTCACACTCTGACTAAACCTGGGTAGACGCCACAACGAAAATTCATGGAGATCTACTCCCATTCCCACTTCGGAACGGTTAAAAGTTGCAACTCTCCAGCTGGTCTCAGATGCTCAACCCAAAACACACAACAACAAGACAGACACCTCGAAAAGAAATCCGAAACTCCACTCTTCATTCCTACCCACCCGTAACTACCTCACGCGTCACGTCACACAATGGTGGAACTCGAATGAACATCGAAAGCTGACCGACATGCCTGTTCTAGGATTTCGTGTCTCTGCCTATCAGCAAAAGGTACACAAACGCATCCCAAAATGTAGCACATCTGGTCACAAATCAAGGACTCCGAATCATTACCCAGCTGAGTACGCTCAAGTATCTCTGACGAACGAGCATCGGCGGGCTGTGCCTCGCGAAAGCGATTAAGGAGAGTGGTCGGGCGCGGACATGAGCAAGCTGTCCCCTCAGTAGAAGCGAACTTAAGCTGTACTCAACGATCGCACAAGAACTGTAAATCTGCAGAAGACTATCTCAACAGTCAAAACCCGCTGCAGGAAGATGTACATTAAGCTCTGGTGGTCCGTGAAAATCTGACACGACTTTCCACACAAGTAGTGTCCTCGGATCTTCAACGCACGACCACCTCAGCCATCTCCAGATCATGAGTGGGATGTCCTGCTCATACTTCCTCCAACTGTAGGGAAGCAAAAGCGATAACTCTATAATGCTACCTCAGCGCAAAATCGAGCCCCACTCGCGAAACATTACAGTTAAACAACAAGATCGCCCGAACCAGACAGCAAAGAAAGAACTGGTGCAGTTGTCAACCGAATCTCCAACTGCTGAAAACTCCGCACACATGCCTCAGTCCACAGAAAAAGAACCTCCTTCCCGGTCAGTTCAGTCAACGGTGCAGCGATACACAAGCAATCCTGAACTAAACGGCGGTAAAAACCTGCTAAGCCCAAAATCTGCGGACCTCTGTCCCGAATATAAGTATGGATCAAAGCTGTACGGCCTCGATCCTCCTCGGGTCCATACAAAAACCGTCTCCCCTAACTACTAGACCTAGGAGTCAACACAATCAAGCCTGAAGGAACACTCCGAGAATTTAGCAAACAGCTGGTGCTCTCTCAATGTCTGCAAAACAAATTCTCAAGTGCTGTTCATGTTCCTCATGACACATTGGAATAGACCAGAATGTCAACAATGACATAATAATAAACTGGTCGAGGAACGGCCTGAAGAAATCCGGTTCATCACATCCACAAATGCTGCTAGGGCACTGGTGAGTCCAACAACACCACCAAAACACATAAAGCCCATAGCACGCACAACAGCAGTCTCCGGAATGTCATCACTCCGAACTCGCAACAATGATGACCTGATCCCAAACAAACTTAGAAAAAGTTTCGCACTCGGGAGCAGATCGATGAAATCGTCAATGCGAGGTAAAGGATACCTATCCGCACCGTAAGCCGGTTAAATTGACGATCAATCAATATACAACCTCAAACTGACGTCTTTCTCCTTAACGAACAGAAATAGGAGCTCCCCAATGCGAAACATCAGACGCACAAACCCCCCAACAAACAACTCTGCAGCAGATCCTTAAGCTCCTTAAGTTTCGCCGGCTCATCTGGAACAACGTCGGAAAACTCTTGCACGATAGAAAACCGGTCCAACAAACCCACTGTGGCTACGGTATCATGAATGAACGCCAAGAATCCTCGACATCTTCTCCTCAAAAGCCGACAAGCGAAAAAGGCTGAATTCAAGTTATGAGAGACGGCACCACTGTCCCCCTACACAACAAGAACTGACTTGCCGGGAAAACAAAACTTGACTGTTTTATCGCGGCAGTCCACAGACGCCTATCGCGTAGCTAACCAATCCGTGCCCAGGAGAACGTCAAATCCAACATCTATAGAAGGATCAAGTGACGGACGAATCTCAGTCTCCTAACCGATTGGTACACGACTGAAATACGTATTGCGTAACAAAAGAATCGCTGACAGAAGTTAACACAACAAACGTCTGATCTAGCTAACACGACTCTCAGCCCAACCACGGCACAAAGTGTGTAAAACAAATAAGTGCATCTATGAACATATGAATTTAGAATACCTGAAAACTCTGCATTGGATGCCGTCGCGTCCCGATGAGTAGAAGCAAACTCTCGTGCCTGCCCTCTACCCGCAACTGACTCATATCCTCCCCAGCTAACCTGTCCCTTCTGAGCAAACCCTTCGCGACTACGACCTCTCCAAGTACGAATCTGACGCGGTGCTAAGGAACAATTCCTGATGAGGTGATGAAAGCTCCCGCACCAGAAACATCCACGCGGCGACTGCTGACCCTCCTGGGGATAAGAGCTGGACGATTGTCCTCGTCCAAAGCTTCTGCTACTCCCGTGATGGTCACGAAATCTGTATCGACGACTAGGCCTCTGTCTCTGAGCTGGTACCTCTGTACGAGTCCTTCACTTTTCCGGAACTCCCAGAGTCTCCGGAAGATGTGTCTCATCAACTGGGGCTGCATCCATAGGTGCTATGTAGGTGACAGAATGATGTGTACTGACCGCAAGGAACAACTGGGTAACAGGGGTGATAACCTCCTGTCGCTGCGCCCGAATGGCCTCAACCAATGAATTCATGGTCTGGCGCATGTCCTGCATCTCTGCCACAAGCCTAGCGATACTATCTGTCGAAGGCGGATCCGTCTGCTCCTGTGCAACGAGCGTGCCATCCTGGTCAATCCTCGTCCTACCCGAGTCAATATGGACCTCGGCCCTCCTTGTATCACTCTGAGTCCCCATAGTCATCGGCGGCAAAGGCTATAAATGGAAATAAGATTCGATAAGAACACGGAAATCGAATCACAAGAATATGAATCATCAAGGGAGGAATTTCAGGCAATTAGTACTTAGCTTACTTTAGGCGGAGTACCGCATCGTGAGTATGCTGCAGACATACACACAGTACGTTACTCTGCTTAAGCTACCTACTCCATCATACCAAGATCATCCTACACTCCGAAAGGTAAAACCTAGCGCTCTGATACCAATTTTGTCACGACCCGAAATTGGGACATGACGGCCCAAATAATATGCAATGTTTACAGGCGTAATGCAGTAAAAGAAAGCCAAAACCCAGAATTCTAAACCATCAAAAGTAAGAAGAAATAATAGCATTTTCAAAACCCTTTGAAATCTCAACCCAAATTCTTTAAAAGTCCAACTTATTTCCTTTAAAATTTTGACAGCACCTCCTTTGTAAAACAAGCCCCCAAAATGGGTACAACATAAATATAAAGCAAAGCATCCCCAACGGGAGCAAATCCATGCCAAAAAGGCGGAAAACAACCACCACAACAGATATACGATGCCGTAGCGAAGAAAGAGATGATATAAATAAAACTGCATCAAAACCTCCAAGTCACAAAATAATATACAATATCGTCCTCACATCAAGTCTCTAAGTCATACAAGATAATGGTAGATGGAGAGTACATGTTACAACAAATACACAACAAGCAACATTGGATAACCGCAAAACCTACCCAAGCAAAACTGCACACCGTCAGGCGAAACAGTATCTGCAACAAAGATGATATGATGGATGAAAATAGCCCTGCCTCTGACTATCCTGAGGAACACCTGCAAAACACTGTGGCACAACGGGGGTGAATTGCCAACTCGTGAATAGTAAATAACATATGCAGGTAATCGCAAGTATGCACGTACAGCGCGAATCTAACATATGCAGGTTAAAAGCAGTAACATGTCATATGAATGCAATAGTCATGAAAGGTACACTAACAGGTACACTAATACATGAAGCAATAATAGTATGACGATCTGTATGCAGCATCATGTAAGGTACTATATCGGTACTACTAATACATGAAGAAATGATATGAATAAAGGTATGTAAATGCAACAGTCATGGAAGGTACTCTAACAGGTACACTAATGCATGAAGCAGTGCATAAATAGTAAATGTAGAGTATGGAATGAAACACGTCATCTCCACGGAATCCTGATATCGTGGTAGGATCAAAATCCATCAAGACAAATCCAAATCCCAATTTTCTCAAATCAGCCCCCAAATTGGCTATCATATCAAGTAAGTCTCACAAATCCTTAATGTACAACATCAAGTAAATCTCATATATCCCGAATGTACAATATCAAGTATATCTCGTATATCCCGAATGTACAACATCAAGTAGATCTTACATATCCCGAATGTACAATATCAAGTATATCTCGTATATCCCGAATGTACAACATCAAGTAGATCTCACATATCCCGTATGTACAATATCAAGTATATCTCGTGTGTTTTCATGAATAAATATGATGATGTATATAAATTGATATCAATACACGTATATTAGCGTCCCATTCCACTAATATATATGTAAAGGCATATATAAAAGCGTTCCATTCCACTGTTATATATACTTAGAAGTAAAATATCATGAAATCAATGTGTCAAGCATCGACACAGAAAGGTTGATCTATCAGGTGCTGTCTCCATGACTGGCCCCCTGATAAGTACGTATCATACGCTATCCCGAAAGCTCGAGTGCCTAGCTCTGACCTTCGTCTCTCGACGTATCCATACGCACATGACTCCCGTCAGTATCCCCATGATAACCACCGAGTCATTGGTAATGTCACCGGAAAATATGGTTCCCCCACTAACTCATCTCCTCATAGAGATTCTTGCCCCGGGGTACCTCCGGGCCCCACCATGAACCCACACACGGCTCCCTCTGTTCCACGCGTGAGGTATATATATATCTGAACCGATAAATCTCATGGTGGCTGCTGAAATATCATATCAAGGAAAACCGGGTTTTTCAAATAAGGCAATATTTCATGAAACTACCACGGTCCCCAAATCCAGAAAACATCATGAAAAATCCATATCTCAATGCGAAAATCTATGAATATAATATACGCATCATAAATCTGAAATGCGAGCATATAAAGGAAAAGCCGCAATTAACTGCAACAAGTTAATATAATATCATGTGGTTCCTAATCTCTCCAATTCTAAATGACATCAAGTAAAGGTAAACATGTAGCTATAACCAGGTATATGTGTAAAAAAAAGATATAGCAAGGTATATGTATCTACCTATGAGTAATGATGTAATATATCCCCTGGGTATAAATGAAGTATGTGTGCAAGGTATACCTGTAGCTATGTCATGAATTGTGTATGTACCTATCGCTAATGGTACAATACTCTATAGGTATACAGGTAACTAGCACGTAAATATGTCAAGGCAATATGTATGCATGTAGGTATACAGGTATGCTAAATATATCATATGCGATAAGAAATATGAATCAAGGTCACAATGTCCCTAACCAAACATTATCATATTTATAAGTGGGTTGTGCGTGATATGGCAGTTATTGACGGTGTGTGTGGCATATAATCAATGCTCGTGCAACATGAGCCGTCAATAATAGTGCAGTGTCCTAAGGATACTAGTCCAAGCACAACAATATACTAAGCAGTAGGGTAAATGCGCAATTCTAAATATGACATAGAATATGTGACAAGTTAAGTCATTTCTAGCCCAGACGCATAACGCCATGCGGGCGATTCCCCTGTAGATGTTAAATCTACTCACCACTCTTGGCTAAGTGAAGCCAACCACTCGTTCTCCCCTTGTAGCAGTGTCCGAAGTCCCCGCCTGCGAACCTACCATATCAAACAATAAATCAAGTATATATTAATAATAGACCCAAAACAGGCACACTACATTTAACCGACGCAACAACACAAAACATACTCTCAAGTGTTCGTATTGTGGCTAACGTGTGTAGCGACACGACGAAAACTACTTAAGAGTAAAACAACACAAAGTGCACGATCCGTGTCGGATAACGTATCACGCTAAAACGAAACACAAGAAACTACCTAGGTGATCCCAGATTTCGTATACAGTGAAAACTCAACAACCAAACAAGACCAAAAACACTCAAACCACAGCATAGACCTACTCTCAAAAACCCACACCCCAACTCTTTCCCCGAGCCGAGGTCGCCGGACTCCCCTTCATGAAGGGACACGGCAGCGCCCCGGCCGTCGAAACGCGGCCAAAATGCAGAACGAAAATTTTCTAAACTGGCGCCACCGCCACCATATTTACGGATCGACCTTAAACCCTAAACTAGCAAACTAACTAAGAGTTAGAATCGTTTTACCGAGTTGATCTGTGTCCTTCGTTCTTCATTCCAAGCTCCTAGCGATCCTTTGACGTTGTTTGGTTGCCGGTCTTCCTTTATCTCCGATGATCCACCCGAGGGAAACGGCGCATGCTCTAACCTCGTCGAACGAGGTAACCGACGCTCCAACGTCGCTAGCGATGGAGAGTGGGGGTGTACTAGTGTGTCACTATGATTTTCTCTCAACCATGTGCTCCATGGAGCAACTCAAGAAGATGAAATGAGGAGATGAGGAAAACTTGGCATGAGGCAAAGAATGGCTATGTATCCTTTTGTGAATGAGAGAGTGAGGGAGCAATAATGAAGCAAGTGTAATTTTCAATCAAATGAAATGAGCCCCCATTCACATAGTGGTCGGCCCCCCTCTCATTCCCTAAAAAAAATTATTTTGTTTAATTTCATTAAACAATGCAAACCATTAAACAAATGTGCACCATACTTTGCACCATACCTTGTCCATGTTCTTGCCACCTCATACCTCCTTTCCACCTCATTTCCAAATGATTTTCAATAAATAAAATCATTAATGAGGTGGCACCTTCTAGAAGCTATTCCATATAAAATACGGAATACTTCCGGTACATGTATCGAAATACATATACGCGTATTCGTACAAAAATACGAAAAGCCGAGAGAGAAAATAAATAGCGAACAATAATACTAGAATACGTATATATATAAATACATATGTAAATTATTAAATCAAAACCTGATTTAATAATCTGGCTTAATCCTAAGCCGCTAGTATTACCAACCGTCCGATTAAATTCTGCGCAGCATGCACATATTTAATCGGACACCTGTATGTATCAACATACGCCATGTACACCATATCGCCTCAACCGTGAAAACCCTCTGTGTGGGACTTTAAAGACTCGTCAATACGCTGGCAGTGGGTTTAACCACAAGCACGTCAGCGGAACTAGCTGTACGTAACGGCTACCCAGGTATTGAGTGAAAGGGAGGCCGACGAGCAAACTCATCCTGAACCCCTACTGAGCCTGTCAGTGAAAATATCCGTACAGTCCGGTCTGTTCGTCTAAGAGTATTGCATATCGAGTCTAGGGGGTGGATAAAGTCAGACCCCCAACAACGCGATATTTAGTGTCGGTATGAAACCCATCACCACCTGAGAAACTATCGATCCTGGATCGATAATTCTCGTCCACCGTGGCCACGGATTTATGGTGATGGCCATCCATACACAACGCGACATCAACCCCCAATACCGGGAGAGACGAATCCCCGACGATCCAATCACTGCCTCTATATGGCTCGGGACTGTACCCAACTAAAACCTGTTTGCACGACTACTTTGAGCCGTGGTAGGGTAGTAATCAAAGCACAATGGGAACTCACATGAGACAAATGACGATCTCAGGTCGACAGACTAACCTGTACACATGTCACCTGGGAACTGCTATCTGACAATAGGTATAATACCAACTAGCAGGTTCCCGGCGAGTCCGTCTAGTGTACACATAACCCAATGAGCACTATACTATCTTAGGTGAACATACTAACACCAATGGCTTGTGAGACCTGGCCACTGCCCCTCGTCGGGGTCTCGATCAGTATACACTAGTCTATACTGGAGTATCGATGCCCGGTCTCGATACTCCTACGACTAGGGACATTTAAGGATGTGCTTATAGACCCCCAGCTCCCATGTATGTGATCGCCATCACAATGCTGGCAGTCAAGCAAGAATCCTATGGGCTCTATCAACATGTATATGATGATAAAGACAAACCAGATAGCATACTATCATCTTGAATAAGACTGTTTCATCGGTATAGGTCCTGCCTCAATCATCATAATCACAAGTCTGCGACTATGATAATTGCCTTGAGGGCACTATAGCCAACAATCTCCCACTTGCACTTAAGGCCAATTATTGTGATGTCACATACTCACAGCCCGTGTGATACCGAACACCCAACTTCTCTACTAATTAGTTTCGCAAAGCCCGTTTGCGAAAATGATTGCGTTCGAGAAATAGCCTCAGTGAGTGGATCCGCTCCAATGTATTTTCTCTATCTCTCTATATCTCAACTTCGCGGAGAAAATTATCTCCCGAAATGAGTAATACTTGTCTTAGAATTTTTCTGGATGTCTGATGGGACCCAGTTCATAAATGAACTCCAAATCCAGCAAACTACTTAGACTGTATCATCCACTGAATTTAATCAGTATACTACGCCATGCCTTTCCTCAGTATCCGCTTGGACCACCTGTCCAACATACTGTCCCTCAGAAGAGGGAAAAACTATAACTCTGACAGTCACTCTGTCATCCAGGTCACCTGGGAAGCTTGAACTGATAACCGTCTCCTTAAGGAGGCTGCCGTTACCATATCCCTAGAACATCCATTTATGTTCATAAACTGCTCCCCAATGTTTCTCCACGATTGGATTAATATATCTGCTTATTGCATCTAGTGCAAAAGCAATATCTGTTGTGGTACTTGACATTTCATCATTAACTCAATTGCCTAAGCAAGTGATATGCTAATCATGCAGATTCCTCTCCCCTTTAGTCTATAAGACAGCTTTAGAGTGGTTGACTCCATCACCTGCAGGTACACCACCATGCCAGGAGTCGTCCATTTAATGTCAAAGTACCCAGATTAGGATACTTCCCAAATCTAGATCTAAAACCATAGATCTAGTAACCAGAAAACCTGATATTATATCCATATCCTATGTGGAGAAACAACTTTAAGACAACCATAATATAACCGATCGTAGTACAGGAATATCACTTCCTACCAAGTGCATGTCATCCCGAATCCTCGGACATCACACCCTACTACCTTCTTACCAGATCCATCTCCTATTCTGATGAAGTCAAAACCTATGAATGTCACATCAAAAATAGATGATCTATTTCCACTATACCTTCTTTAGTCTATAAATAGACACAAGCTACTTGCCTACTATGCTTCCGCAGCTCCCACTGACTATAACAACCCTCTGGCAGAGTCATATATACGTGCGCTTCTAAAACTAGTTTAGAACGACGCTATACTAATCCTCCTGCCGGGTCTTATAGTCTAGAACAACAGCAATGGCAAGTCTGAGTAAACAAGAACCTCCCTGTCACCGTCTCTGAGAAGACCGAAGTACCTCTCGGTTGACTGAGGTTACCCTCCAAATCTGCGGAGTGGCTAATGGAACATCAAATCCAATTGAATCCTTAGGTTCTATTAAATTTCCAGTAATCGTTTGTGGTTCTGGAATAACTTCCAGTTCTACCATACTCCCACTTGTGTTTTTCTGAAAAAATCCATTTTACTAAAACTGTGGCGAGTCAAGAACAATATAAATATTGATCTTCCTGATGGTAGAAAGTTAACCCTCGTCAAAGCCCGAGATAACCCACAAACAGACATCACTGAAACGTGCCTTGTGTTTATCCGGATTCTGGTTTTAAGCATCAGCCGGACAACTCCCTATACCTTAACATCGTTAAGATATAAATTGATTCTATATATATCTAATTTTGAAACAAAAGCACTAATTTAATTTAAACCAGATTCAAAATCATGCAGCTGTCTCCAGTGCATATCAACCAAATGGAAAGAGGACAATCAGCATTACTCATCTAGGAGTGCATCCATATATGAGTAACCCGAAAGAGAAGCAAGTTCTCAAAACCATTACTATCAATGGAATACCAAACACAAGTATCTACATCTTCGACTTCATCGAAGAATCCTGATACTTCCAACAAATGGTTCTCTACTTTATTCTTATACCTATAGCTTCTCAATATCTGGACTTTGCATTTCAACGAAATACTTGTCCAGAACTGGAGAAGTCACAAATAAACAGAATATAGTACGAGCACCAACTCCATTGTCCTTACGGACAATGGACAACATATAATACTTTGAATAAGTCCCCTGAGTTCAACAACTCAAACCCTGTGCGTCGTAGGTTGAAAAACTGTACTTTGGTTAAGAAGAATTACACCGCCGTTGAATGCACCTTACCTAATCATCAACTGATATAGGTAAATGTCACAGACATAATATCAAAAGGTTATATCTCACTTTATAAAATAAAGGTACAGATATATCGGTTTGAAATTGGTGCATAACAACGGATATTCAAAACCAAATATTTGTCATCCGGCAAAATCCAGATGATTTCCTCAAATATCACCAATTACAATGAATTCCGATATAATGAGGATCTAATCACCCAATTCCCAATATCTTACTCCCACTCACCATCCGTAATAACATGCAGACGTGAGAAACTTGTTGCGCCACGGCAGCGCCCCGGCCGTCTACTCGAGGTCAAAATGCGGAATCAAAAATTTTCTTAACTTTAAACCGGCGCTACCGTGGACAATATACCCGGATCGTAACCATTAACCTAAACCTAGCTATCAATAGAATGGGGTAGAAGCTATACCGAGCAATCCATGTCCTCCGGTCTTCGTCTCCACTCCGATCTCCCGCGGAATCCTCGTCCGTCACCTCCTCGTCGAAAAGGGCACCACGTAGCCGAATACTTTTACGGGCTCCCATCTCTGGACCGAGGCAACTCGGGCGCGAAGTTGGCTAGCCGACGTGTCCAAGATTTGTTGTAGGTGTAGTGTAGAACTTATCTCTTCGGGGTTTGTGAAGTTGCCATGGATGTGGAGGTGTAGGAAGAAAAATGAACTTTGGAAAAATGGAGCTATCATTTTCTTGCAAAGGAATGAGACGAGGAAATATGTTACACATCAAAATGAACCTCTCTCTTACCCTCATCAAATTGTGGCCGGCCCCCTCAAGGAAATGGTGGAGCAAAAAAAACATAATACATGTGGGAGGTGAGTGTAGGAGAAGAATAAAGATGACCACACCCAAAACCATGATAACAAAGTCATCTCAATTTCAAATCCTTTCTCATCTCAAAAAGCAAAGGAAAAGACTAATAAAGAATCTCATCATGATGAAGCTACAAATGCAAGAAACCCCCTTCCACAAAAGTTATTTGCAAACTTGCAAATAACCCCCTCCATCGAAAAGTCCGGCCGGGAAGGAACAAAGGAAAACCGGCCGGAACGGAATACAAACTGGCAACTTCAGGAAAAACCCCGCTACTGCATATACATGCCCGCATTTGTATTCCCACTGAACACAAATGCAAAGAGACAAAATCTACACTGTCTAATACTAGGATCCGGCTTAAACCAAAGCCGGCTAGTAAAATCCGTCCGATCACGATCCGTGCAATACCGCACGTATCTGATCGAACCCTGCCATATCTCCATACGGCCTCTACAGCGTTTCGCCCGAAACTTGAGTAATTGAGTGTGGTGGACTCTAAAGACTCGTCAATACTATGGCTGTGGATTTAACCACTAGCACGTCAGAGGTATTAGCCATACGTGACGGGCTACCAGCTATTGACCAAAAGGGACGTCGATGAGCGAACTCATCCTGACACCTACTGAGCCTGTCAGTGACAATATCCGTACAGTCCGGTCCGTTCGTCTATGAGTGTCGCATGGCGGGCCTAGGGGGTTGGTAAAAGTCAGACCCCCAAAAGCGGTACAAGTCGTGTCGGAGTGTAGCCCAGAACACCCTGAGATATTACTGGAATACCTACCAGTAAATCTCCTGCCTCGGCCGAGGGCTTTGTGTAATGGCTCTCCTAGACACAGCGCGACCTCACCCCCAATACCGGGAGAGACGAACCCCTGCAGATCCGCTCACTGCCTCCATGTGGCTCGGGACTGTACCCAACTAAAACCTGTTTGCACGACTCCTTTGAGCCGTGGTAGGGTAGTAATCAAAGTACAGTGGGAACTCACACGAGACAAATGACAATCTCAGGTCGATGAACTAACCTGTACACATATCACCAGGGAACTTCTATCTGACGTCTGGTATAATCCCAACTAGCAGGTTCCCGGCGAGTCCTGTCCGGTGTACTCATAACCCAATGAGCACCTGTATACATCTTAGGTGAACCAACCGACACCAATGGCTTGTGAGACCGGCCACCGCCCCTCGTCGGGGTCTTGACTGTATACACTAGTCTACTAATGGAGTATCGATGCCCATTCTCGAAACTCCCACGACTAGGGACCTTTTAAGGATGTGCTTATAGACTCCAGCTCTCACGTATATGATCGCCCTCATACTGCTGGTAGTCAAGCAAGAATCCTAGGGGCTCTATCAACGTGTAATAGCGACTCGTAAGGTCACCTAAAGCAGTACACGATGATAAAGATAAACCAGATAGCATACTATCATCTTGAGTAAGACTGTCCTACCGGGATAGGTCCTCCCTCAATCATTGCAATCACGTGCCGGTGATCCAATAATTGACTCTGAGGGCACTATCTCCAACAATCTCCCACTTGCACTCAAGGCTAATTATTGCGATGTCGCATACTCACAGCCCGTGTGATACTGAACACCCAACTCCTCTACTAGTCAGTCTCACAAAGCTCGTTTGCGAAACTATTGCGTTCGAGGAATAGCCTCAGTGAGTGGATCCGCTGTGGTGTTTCTTTCTATGTCTCTCTTTATCTCAAGTTCGTGGAGAAAGCCATCTCCCGAAATGAGCAATACCTGTCTTAGAATGTGTCTGGATATCTGATGGGACCTAGCTCATAAATGAACTCCAAATCCAAACTTCTTAGACTGTATCGTCAACTGAACTTAATCAGTATCCTGCGTCATGCCTTCCCTCAGTATCTGCTTGGACTAGCTGTCCAAACTACTGCCCCTCGTCAGAGGAAAAACTATAACTCTGACAGCCACTCAGTCATCTAGGTCACCTTGGAAGCCTGGAATGGTAACTGTCTCCCGAAGGAGACTGCCGTTATCATATCCCTAGAACATCCACTTATGTTCTAAAACTGCTTCCGATTGTTTCTCTAGGATTGGATGAATATCAACTTGTTGCGCCTACTGCAAGAACAACATCTGGTGTGGTACTAAACATCTCATGATTGACTCAATTGCCTAAGCAAGTGATCTGCCAATCATGCACATCCCTCTCTACTTTAGTTTATAAGACACCTTTAGAGAGGGTGACTCCATCACCTGCAGGTACACTACCGTGCCAGGAGTTGTCCATTCTAAATACTTATAGAATGCTGTCTAAGTACCCAGATTGGGAAACCACCCAAATCTAGATCTAAAACCATAGATCCAGAAACCAGAATGTATAATATCCAAGTCCTATGTGGAGAAACCACTGTGTGACAACCAAAGTATAACCGATCGCAGTATAGGAATATCACTTCCTACTCTGTGTATGTCATCCAAATACCAGGACATCACACCCTACTACCTTCTTAACAGATCCATCCCCTATTCTGATGAAGTCAAACCTATGACTGTCACATCAGAAATAGATGATCTATCTCCGCTATATCTGCTTAAGTCTATAAATAGACATAAGCCTCTTGCCCACTATGCTTCCGCTGCTTCCACTGACTACGACAGCCCTCTGGCAGAGTCATATAGACGTACACTTCTAAAGCTAGTTTAGAACGACGCTATACTCATCCTCCTGCCGGGTCTCATACTCTGGAACAACAGCAATGGCAAGTCTGGGTAAACAAGAACCTCCCTGCTACCGTCCTTGAGCATACCGAAGTACCTCTCGGGTGCCTGAGGTTACCCACTATATCTGCGGAGTGGCCAATGGAATGTCAAATCAGATTGAATCTTTAGGTTCTTATCAAATCTTCAGTAATCGTTTGCGGTTCTGGAATCACATCCAGTTCTACTATACTCCCACTACTGTTTTCTGAAAAATCCATTTCTTTTAAAAATGTGGCGAGTCAAGAACAATATCACTATTGATCTTCCAGATGGTAGAAAATCAACCCTCGTCATAGCATGGGTCAACCCACAAACAGCCATTACAGAAACGTGCCCTGAGTTATCCGAAGTCTGGTTTTAAGCATAAGCTGGACAACTCCCCGTACCTTAACATCGTTAAGATATGAACTGTTCTATATCCAATACAGAAACAGAGGCACTGATTTAATTGAACCAGATTCAAATCATGCAGCTGTCTCCAGTGCATGTCAACTAAATGGAAGAGAGGCCGATCAGCGTTACTCAACTTAGGAGTACTTCCAATTTTGAGTAACCTGAAAGAGAAACAAGTTCTCTTAATCATTACTATCAACTGAATACCATACACAAGTATCTACATCTTCGATCACCTTGAAGAATCCCGATACTTGCAATACCTGGTTCTCTACTCTATTCTTATACCAATAACTCCTCAAAACTCAGACCCTGTGTTTCTACGAAACACATGTCTAAGAACTAGAGAAGTTAAAAGTAAACAGAATATAGTACGAGGACCAACCCCTTTGTCCTAATGGATACTGGACAATATACAATACTCTGTATAAGTCCCCTGAGTCTAGTAACTCATTCACTGTGTGTCGTGGGTTGAAAACTATACTTGTGGTTAAGAAGAATTACACCGCTGTTTAATGCTCCTTACCTAACCATCCACTGATATAGATAAATGTCATAGACATAATTTCAAAAAGGTATATCTCACTCTATAAAAATAGACGTATAGACATATCAATTTGAAATTGGTGCATAACAACGGATATTCAAAACCAAATATTTGCCGTCCGGCAAACAACCCAGGTGACTTCCTCAAATATCACCAATTACAACGAATTCCGATATAATGAGGATGATCGCCTAATTCCCAATAACTTACTCCCACTCATCATCTGTAAAACCATACAGGTGTGAGAATCAAACCTGGTAAATACATACCCTGGAGCAAGTGTCTAATTGGGAAATCAGTTTTCTTTTAACAGTACACAGTGAAACTAAAACATTAAAATATTTCGATGGGGTATCCGGGTATTCCTAGTAATGCCTCTTCCATTACCCAGATTCACACCTGTAACCGTATATTTCTTTGCCATATCTCCACATCCCTTCATATGTCTTTAGTCATTACCTTCTGCACACCCCTTTAGGCCAAATGGTTTTCTTCCTTCCCTACCGTTCGGCACCAGCCTATGGTTTGGAAGAAGACTATCCAATAAGCATAATGGGTGTACTGTCCTAATCCTAGGAACACTCGCAATGCGAGAGAAGGTGAAGATAAAAGACAACCGAATAAACCTTATTCCTATTTCTCCTGAACCAGAATCCATCCTCGAACTGGAACAAGTTCCTTTCAAGTTCGTATATAACCATACGATGGAGTATCCAATAAACTTGGGATCTTCATAGTGATACGGAGTGTCCTGGAGAAATACAAAGGTGAAGTGGGATTGGCGAAGAAAATATTTGGTTTGGTCGTGAATATCAGTCGCAATTTACTTTGCCCCCTTACTAATCCATTTCTTTGTCTTAACTTAATACCTTCTGTACACCATTTAGGCTAACTGGTTTTCTTTATTCCCTACCGTTCGGCACCAGCCTGGGGTTTGAAAGAAGACTATCCAATTTACGTAATAGGTGTACTATCTCCTAAACCAAGGAGTACTCGCAACCTGAGAGAAGGTAAAAGGAAAAGACAACTGAATAGTCCTATTTGTTTTCTCCAGAACCGGAAACCATCCTCGAATAAAATCCTTCGAGTTCGTATATAACCATACGATGGTTTTGTCCAATGGAAGTGGACGTTAGTAGTAATACGGGGTGTCCTGGAGAAAAGGGTAAAAGTAGGAGTGGCAATGAGGTCTGCAACTCTGACAATCCAAAAGCCAGTCTTATAAGAAGGTTCGGTTAACTTGGTCACTGAGTCATAGCCTAGGGTCGGGTCAATGGTCGCTGCCAAAGAGAGAGAGAAAAGAAACACTCAGCGTGCACTCTAACCTAGATCAGAATGGTTATCACTTTATCTAATCTGGAAACCTCCCACTGTAACGTCAAATTCTTCCCCAAACCTGAAAGAAGAATTAGTCGGGATCACCCGAGGAGTAAACCAACTCATCAGTGGGAATCGGGATCCAACTATCATCGCATGATAACGTGACGGAATCCGCTCACGTCATCACACTCCAGAAGGTATGCGCATATCTGGCAAGTTTCAGTTTCTTTAGAAACTCCCGATGTGATTTTTACCCCTAGGACCCAAGTGACCTTGACACAGTCAACAAATCAAAGAGTCCTAGTCAAGTTCAACCCGTCATTATCCTGGATTGCATTAAACCCACCCGTACGAGCCCTTGACACAGTCAACAAGGCTGCACGACTGTCCTAACCGATCCCATTAATATGCTACAAACAAATACTACTTAGCTACCGCACACTACGCCTTGACACAGTCAACAAACGCAGCACGAATACTAAGTAATACTTATAAGAAATGACGGAGGGCTACGTCTAGTTTTTGGCGAAAAACTTTTAACGTAATGAACTTGATATCGTTGAAGGAACTGCATAGTTTTTATAAAAATATAGTGGCGAAAAACCCTTTGCTAAAGAAGTCACTCCCGGTGAAGGGATCTCGGCTCTTTCCCCGTAGAATGAGGTGCAGGATATTCCAACTGAATACCATGATGCAAAGCAAAAGGCAATCGGCTATAGTGAAGTTATTGCCCTGACGTAAACTTCTGTCCAAGGGGTCACTCCCGGTGAAGGGATCTCGGCCCTTGCCTCGTCGACTGAGGAGCAGGATATTCCAACTGAATACCACTGTGCAAAACAAAAATGAACGTCCTTGCAATAACAGCTTTTTGAAAAATGTTCCAACAATATCAGAATAGGTTTGTTTAGCTTGCATTGATCCGAATCAACGCAGTCCCATCAATTGATCACACCACAAAAGAACGAAAATAATGACGTACGTATATGCCATCCGCATTCGCCACTGGGTCCCGTCATCACCCGTTAGGTTACTTAACTAACGACAGAGCGGGGACTGGACTAGCACGGATGTAAAACATATACAACATCTACTAGTATATATATCAATATATAATTTTCGCTCAAGGCGTGATAAAATGCAACATCACAGAAAAGTAACCAGCATCACAGAACAATACAGATATCTGGAAGCCCCGGGTTTCACAGAGCCGCTGCTGAAACCCGACGTTCCCCTGGTCGTGTGGATAGCCTGTGCAATGAAAATCCTAGACCCCTACGGGCGCGGCAAGTCACCCGCCAAAACCTGAAGCGAGGCAGCCCCCTTCAGCAACGTGAATGGACCACCCAGCACTTCACGGAATCCGGCAACTTGGGCACCCCTCCTGGGTCAACCTGTACCCCCTACGAGTGCGGCGAACAACCCGCCAATTCTAGAGTAAAGCCCCCTCCGTCTCAACACCATGAGATGCGGGCTCGTTGCCCTCTAGAACCCGGCTATCCGTGCACCCCTCCGTGGGGTAATCCTAGTACAGAAAGTAAAATATACATACAACGGGTATATCGACCGCAACCTGGTCGTGCCCCAAAAGAATAATACAAACAGGCAGTGACTGCAGTCCACAAGTCGGACGCTCGCCCCGCAATATCAAATGTACATATAAAAAAAAACTGTACTACCACTGCAACCAGGCTATCCCCACGACCGATCCGCAACAACACAGAACATCAACGTGAATGTCACGTTCGCAAATCCGTCTAAAAGGTCTATAGCAGATAGACTGGATTTACCGATCGAGTGACATTCACGGTCGCAGATATAATGTAAATACTGTGAACTAATGTGTTTAAAATATCCGATCGATCAAATTTTACCAAGTGCGCCCCAAGCATTACTGTAGCACATAAAGAAATTCTGGGCCCAAAAAGAATATACCAAAACCCCTATTTCCAGCCCAAAAGCCCACTGCAAAAATTTGGTGCAGTGAAGACTCAATACTGCGGCGGAACCGCGGCCAAATAGGGGTTATGGCCGTGGTTCCGCAGTCGTATGGAGGAATCACACTACCAAATTTTCACAGTGTTCTTATAATTCCATGTACATCATTCTGCAACAACCTGAAAAATTTTTTGGAGCTAAAAAAACTTCGACAGAAAACACATGGAATGAAAATGCGGTTTTGGGATAAATGTTCGATCGAACTTTTAAACGCACTAGACCAAGCTAGACTAGGTTAATGGAGTGGCTCTGATACCATGTTGCGCCACGGCAGCGCCCCGGCCGTCTACTCGAGGCCAAAATGCGGAATCAAAAATTTTCTTAACTTTAAACCGGCGCTACCGTGGACAATATACCCGTATCGTAACCATTAACCTAAACCTAGCTATCAATAGAATGGGGTAGAAGCTATACCGAGCGATCCATGTCCTCCGGTCTTCGTCTCCACTCCGATCTTCCGCGGAATCCTCGTCCGTCACCTCCTCGTCGAAAAGGGCACCACGTAGCCGAATACTTTTACGGGCTCCCACCACTGGACCGAGGCAACTCGGGCGCGAAGTTGGCTAGCCGACGCGTCCAAGATTTGCTGTAGGTGTAGTGTAGAACTTGTCTCTTTGGGGTTTGTGAAGTTGCCATGGATGTGGAGGTGTAGGAAGAAAAATGAACTTTGGAAAAATGGAGCTATCATTTTCTTGCAAAGGAATGAGATGAGGAAATATGCTACACATCAAAATGAACCTCTCTCTCACCCTCATCAAATTGTGGCCGGCCCCCTCAAGGAAATGGTGGAGCAAAAAAACATAATACATGAGGGAGGTGAGTGTAGGAGAAGAATAAAGGTAACCACACCAAAAACCATGATAACAAAGTCATCTCAATTTCAAATCCTTTCTCATCTCAAAAAGCAAAGGAAAAGACTAATAAAGAATCTCATCATGATGAAGCTACAAATTCAAGAAACCCCCTTCCACAAAAGTTATTTGCAAACTTGCAAATAACCCCCTCCATCGAAAAGTCCGGCCGGGAAGGAACAAAGCAAAACCGGCCGGAACGGAATACAAACTGGCAACTTCAGCAAAAACCCTGCTACTGCATATACATGCCCGCATTTGTATTCCCACTGAACACAAATGCAAAGAGACAAAATCTACACTGTCTAATACTAGGATCCGGCTTAAACCAAAGCCGGCAAGTAAAATCCGTCCGATCACGATCCGTGCAATACCGCACGTATCTGATCGAACCCTGCCATATCTCCATACGGCCTCTACAGCGTTTCACCCGAAACTTGAGTAACTGAGTGTGGTGGACTCTAAAGACTCGTCAATACTATGGCTGTGGATTTAACCACTAGCACGTCAGAGGTATTAGCCATACGTGACGGGCTACCAGCTATTGACCAAAAGGGACGTCGATGAGCGAACTCATCCTGACACCCTACTGAGCCTGTCAGTGACAATATCCGTACAGTCCGGTCCGTTCGTCTATGAGTGTCGCATGGCGGGCCTAGGGGGTTGGTAAAAGTCAGACCCCCAAAAGCGGTACAAGTCGTGTCGGAGTGTAGCCCAGAACACCCTGAGATATTACTGGAATACCTACCAGTAAATCTCCTGCCTCGGCCGAGGGCTTTGTGTAATGGCTCTCCTAGACACAGCGCGACCTCACCCCCAATACCGGGAGAGACGAACCCCTGCAGATCCGCTCACTGCCTCTATGTGGCTCGGGACTGTACCCAACTAAAACCTGTTTGCACGACTCCTTTGAGCCGTGGTAGGGTAGTAATCAAAGTACAGTGGGAACTCACACGAGACAAATGACGATCTCAGGTCGATGAACTAACCTGTACACATGTCACCAGGGAACTGCTATCTGACGTCTGGTATAATCCCAACTAGCAGGTTCCCGGCGAGTCCTGTCCGGTGTACTCATAACCCAATGAGCACCTGTATACATCTTAGGTGAACCAACCGACACCAATGGCTTGTGAGACCGGCCACCGCCCCTCGTCGGGGTCTTGACTGTATACATTAGTCTATTAATGGAGTATCGATGCCCATTCTCGAAACTCCCACGACTAGGGACCTTTTAAGGATGTGCTTATAGACTCCAGCTCTCACGTATATGATCGCCCTCATACTGCTGGTAGTCAAGCAAGAATCCTAGGGGCTCTATCAACGTGTAATAGCGACTCGTAAGGTCACCTAAAGCAGTACACGATGATAAAGATAAACCAGATAGCATACTATCATCTCGAGTAAGACTGTCCTACAGGGATAGGTCCTCCCTCAATCATTGCAATCACGTGCCGGTGATCCAATAATTGACTCTGAGGGCACTATCTCCAACAAAACTGATCTGGTAAATATATACCCTGGAGTTAGATTCCAATTGGGAAAACAGTTTTCAATTAACATCGCACAGTGAAACTGAAACATGAAAATGTTTCAAAAGGGTTAACTGGTAATCCAAATAACGCCGCTTCCATTATCCTGAATCATGACAGTAACCATATACTTACCTTCCCTCACTACAATCCCTTTAATATGTCTTTACTTATTACCTTCTGTACACCTCTTTTACGCTAATTGGTTTTCTTCATTCCCTACCCTTCGACACCAGCCTAAGGTTTGGAAGATGACTATCCAATAAGCGTAATAGGTGTACTCTCCTAATCCTAGGAGCCATCGCAACCTGAGAGAAGGTAATGGGAAAAGACATCTGAATAATCCTATCCTTTCTCTCTAGAACCAGAATCCATCCTCGAAAAGGTTCCTTCGAGTTCGTATATAACCATACGATGGATTTATCCAATGGAAGTGGATATCCGTAGTGATACGGAGTGTCCTAGAGAAAAGCAAAGTGGATATAGGAGTGGCAGGGGTATACATGGTCTTTGTTGTGAATGATGGTGATCGCAATTTCCTTTGCCATTATTCTAATCCCTTTATATGTCTTTACTTATTACCTTCTGTACACCATAGTTAAGCTTGTTGGTTTTCTTCCTTCCCTACCATTCGGCACCTGCCTATGGTTTGGAAGAAGACTATCCAATAAGCTTAATAGGTGTGTACCCTCTCCTAATCCTAGGAGCCCTCACAACCTGAGAGAAGGTAAAGAGAAAAGACAACCGAATAATCCTATTCAATCTCTCCAGAACCGGAATCCATCCTCGAAAAAGTTCCTTCGAGTTCGTATATAACCATACGATGGATTTCATAACGTTTTAAAAATAATTAAATAAATAATTAAATAATTAATTAAATGAATAAAAGTGTTTAAGAGAATTTTAGGATTTTCGGTAAAGTAAAATGTATTTTTCGTAAAACCAAACCGTGATTGTTTTTCATTATAATTTTAAAAATATCCATTTTAATTATGAAATCACTAGTAAATGGTGTTTATTTAGCCACTTATAAATTTTTAGTTTAATAAAATATTTTTCCTAAATTAATTATTTTAAATATTAACATAAGCTTTATTTTTACACTAAATTAGTGTAAATTACAAATTTAAATGGTTTTAATTTGTAAAAATGAACCATGGCATGTTAGAATTTAGTATGTATCATGCAAAAATTATTTGCAAATTTTTCCTATTTTCTAGAGCTTTCTGGAGTTGCTATAGTAAACAAATAAATAAATAATTAAATAAACCATGAAAAGACCTTTAAGTGATATTTCTCCTCTTGAAACTTCTACACTTTTCCTTAATCATTTCTTTCTCTCCCTCACTCCCTCAAGGCCGGCCACAACTCATCCATGGCTGCTCCCTCCCATTTCCCACCTCATTTTTGCACAAAAATCCATCAAAATACATCAAAAATTCAACAAAAAATACACAAAATCCTAATCTCTTCATACCCTTTATTCTCTACCCTTTTTTATATGGATTTTGGAGTGGGAAAGCATGTATTTTGGAGGCTCATTTCTTGTTTGGACTTCACATTTTGGAGGTATAATTTTCTTTCTTTTGATTTATTGTTATTAGATGATCATTTAAGCTTAATTAGATTTAATGAATTAATTCTATGTTTTTTTAAAAAAATGCAAGTTAGGGTTGTAAATTCAAATTAGGGTTTTTAATAATTAATTAGGGTTATAATAGTTAGTTTAACACTTTTAGAATTGGAAAATATTGCATGGTTGTTAAATTGTAAAATTTTCATTTAAAATTGTTTTAAATAAGGAAATTAGCTAACTAGATTTTTCTAAAATGTGTTTGTGGGTAATATAAAATTCCAATTTAAGTTGCTATCATTAGATGGTAGTTTTAATGAGAATATTAGCACATTAATTGAATGAAAAACTTAGTTTGATCACTAGATTACTTTGATAATTGGAAAAATAGTAATAAAATGCTATTATTTTGTAAACTAGATTTTAGGAATTTCTAAATAAATGTGATTAAAAATATAATTTATGGTTTCATTGAATCATTATCATTATGAATTATGGTTTAATACATTAATTCATGCAAATCATGTTTTGTGGTGGAATTGTGGTGCTTTGCTTGAAAAATGTTGAAAATTGTTAAATGTTGCAAACTAGAAATTTCAAATTAATATAAATTTGTGTAATAAAAATATAGTAACGGTTTGTATAGTCTAGTTATGCTATATAATGAGTTTTATAACTAGTGGTTTCATTTAAATGTCAAGTTTTGATGAAAAACGGTAAATTGGCAATTTCGGGTTTTACGAAATTGGACGGTTTGATGGATTTTAGGGTTTCGATGGATTTAATCGTGTTTTATGGTATAAGTAATGTGTTTTAAAACTACAAGTTGTTTGATGATGTTATCTCGATCCATCGGAGTTTGTACGCCGATATCGAGCGGTATTTGGTTCTTTTGCGTGGACGGGACATAGGTTTTAACCTATGCTTGCTCCTTTAAATCGTTTGACTTTCGTATGTGATTCAGTTTACGATAATATTTATATTTTTGCGTTTAGGTACCCTTCAAGTGGACTGCGGGATATGAAGAGGAGGATGGCGACACCGTCGTCGGCAGACATGGACCAGGTGAGTAGATGCATATCTACGGGGGGAAGTCGGGTGGATGGCGTTTAGCACCCCCGTAACGTAGAATAGGAATAGTACTTATTGACATTAGGAAACCCGATGTGACCCTAGATTCTTACTGAGCAGGACCCTAATAATGACCCTAGGCGGGACTAGACTGATTTAGGAAAACTATACCTGAGGATGAATACTTTGGAAAAGGTTCGTAGGTTTCTGATAGAAACACACACGCACACACTAAAACTCGACATGGAGTATACGTATATGTGTATATGTATATAAAACTAGGTATAGGTGTATATATATATACAACACGTATATGGGATTCATTGATGTGATATGATATTTGAGGCATGATGAAACAGTATAACTGGGTTTGATGCCGTGATTCTTGACTATACAGTCGTATTAAAGTGTTAGCGGATCATTAGAGAATGAGATAATGAACATGAATATATAAATTATAAAGAGTGGTGGTGATATTGATGTACATGGGACGCTAGAATAGTACCCGGACTGTAACTTGTGACTGATCACGATATGATATATGTATAACTTGATTACGACATTATATTGGTGTGACCTGATTCCGATATCATATAAGTATGACCTAGTCACAATATGATACATATGACATGATATTTCTGAGGATAAACTAATGATGCTTATCATGATGGCAATGATATATGATTGATGTATGCGATCACAGTTTAACACCTTGATCATGAGATATGCTGATGATGACATTATACGAATGAGGAGACACCTAGGAGATACTTGACCGTATCCCGATATTGGGATGCCGTACGATGGATTTTACCGTACGAGGTTTAGATTTGACGATTGATCCGCACTCTTGATTCGAGGAAGCCGTACTACGTACGTGACGCTATTGAGGCGGGATCGCCGACTATTAGAGATATTGATTCAGACCTTAGGTAGACTCTAGTTTCTTACTGACTAGTCTATTAGGTTTAGTTCCTTAGGATGTTAGATGGACACTGGTTTAGGTTCGACTCACATAGTGGTAGTTGTACTCGTATCTCGCAGAGGAGTGGATAATGCACATCTGTATTTACATTCATATTGTAATTATCATGGTGCATGTTCTTTTATATGTTGCTATAATCAGTATAAACTTTACCTGTTAGGACACCAGCACTATTACCGATGATGCGCATATTCCACGCACACTTATTTGCCGGCTCACACACATCATCATCGGTAATTGCTATGTCACGTACACTTTAGATCATATTGACTTTTATGGATAGAATCAGTTAACAACTAGACCGCTATAATATTGTGATTATTCTCTGACATTAGTACAGACATGATATTTATTGCTTAGACATTCATGCATTCATATTTTCATGTTATCATGCAGTAGTATGGGCATATGCCGACACTTATCATATGCTTACTCATGATTTTGAGATTTGGATTTCTATGAGATTTCTGGATTTTTGGGGAAAACCGCAAAAATATATAAAACTTCTCTCTCTCTCCTCTTCTCTTTTTAAAATAAGATGCGGTTTTCTCGTGATGTATGTGTCGTCCACCATGAGATTTCATGTTTTCTGTTGAATTTCGAGACCCGATTCAAGGAGTGGATGAACCGTCTCGGGTATATGGTGGGCCCGGTATGGTACCCCTGGGCAAGAAGATCGAGTTGTAGACGATGAGCCTGGCAGGGGAAGGCTACCTACCGGTGATGTCTGGCACGGCGGATATCCGGAGGATACCGACCGTTGTCGTGAGATTTGATGATATGGGCCGATCCGGACTGACGGAGCCCGAGATATCGAGACTTGAGAGTACATGTGTTGTGTCGATGTTTGACACGGATTTCCATGGATTTCATTATTGAGATTTCAGATTCTTATACACATTCTACTATGATAACAGCTAAAGATTTCTTATACATATATATCTGGATTTCAGGATTTGTTACTTTACATTCATGGTGCATGCATTTCATTCATATGACATAGTATTATATGAGGTACTGACACGACACGGAGTAGTTGCACTTACACGTAGTATTACCCTGCTATTACTAGATGTTTGGGATATAGTAGTGTATTATTATGACCTAGGATAGCGTCGTGCATTCGATTTCTTTTCGTAGATGTCTTCTACTCACGAGTTGGCAACTCACCCCCGTTGTGCCAAATTCTTTACAGGTTCGATGTACAGGTTTCCGTGGCAGCTTGTTGGCACATCTTTTCTTCAGGATGATTTGCACGGTAGGTTGGTTCACTTGCATCCGAACCACCATTGTACTTTTATTCATTCATTTGTATCTAGTAAGTTCCATCAACCATATTTGTATTACTTGATAAGTTTATAGGACCAGTCTTTTATTTCGACCTTAGAGTCGCGCATGTATTATTCAGATCTGGTGGTTTTGTTTTCTTTTGAGTTTTGAGCCTCGCCTATTGGCATTGTATATTATTGTGCTTGCTGTGGTTGTTTCCGCCTGTTAGCGTTGATGCTAGCTCCCGTTTGGGGATGCTTTTTATTGTTTATGTATATTATACTTGTTGTACCCGTTTGGGGGCCAGTTTTTACAGAGGAGACTCTGCCGAAATTTTTGGTAAAATTTGCTGATGATTTTATACTTGTTTTCTTTTACTGCTTCTTCTTCTTTTTCATGGTTTAGATTTCTGGGCTTTGGCTTACTTAGGTTACGTGGCGTCTCTAGACGCGTCGTAATCTAAGTGCCGGTCACGTTCCGTACTTTCGGGTCGTGACAAAGTTGGTATCAGAGCGCTAGGTTTAACGTTGTATAAGTCTAGGTGACCCTTGGTTGATGGAGTAGGCGATTTAGGTAGAGTAACGTACCGTGGGTATGGTCCGCGGCATACTTACGATACGCTACTCTGCTTAAGGAGCCCTAGGATTTACATTGTTTGCACCGTATTCCATTCGTTCTTTTGATCTATCTTCGTCAATGTCGGATGGTGGTTTCTGTTACCACGGGCGCACGGGCAGAGGAAGCTGCGGCTCGAATGCGATAACCATTAGAGTATTGGTTGTTCTTGAGGATTGAAGCATTGCTTAGCGTGCGGATGAAGGGTATTCACATGCCGTCCGGATGAAGTTAAAGGGTTCGAACGATTATCAGAAAACCATTTTCTTATGTTTAAAGTATTCGGAAGAACATGCAGGTATTTCGATGGACCCTCTAGAAGAATGAAACCCTAACTCGACATAATGACCATGAGAACGCCCTTGAACCTTAGGGTTTACGGCAGTTTCGCAGTGCCATTAGTGAGGCTTGGGTTTGCCCTTCTACAGCTGGATCATCGATGCTGGGGTATGTACCGGATATTTTTAAACTATACTTGAGTGTTGAGCTCTCGGGGAATTATGGGATTTTGATGGATCGATCGAAAAGTTTAATGTAGTCCGGATATCAGGTGAAGGGATCGACTACGTGGGAGACTCTAGACATGAGTATTGCCGTTGGTAGCGCAGTCAGCACACCTATGAAAGAACGAGTTCGAAGCAGTCGACATCAGAGGAAAGAGGCGCGCATTGACGATAGTGTTTACGATTGTGATTTAGTGATTTGAATTTCCTATTTTCGTTGATTGGATTTTTGTATTTTGAGGACTTTGTTCTACGATTGGTATTTCCTGTGTGTACCTTCATTCTATCTGTGTTTCATATATCAGTTGTATTGATGTGGTTTAGTACGCACCCAGTACACTTGATTTGGTTTTATATATTTTGAGATTTTGATTTGATTTCGTGCATATGGGTTACACATGATTTTGATATATGCTTCGACCTAGTTTTTATCCATTTTGGTACTGTGATTCGAGTCTGATATTCGATGTATGTTTTCGTGCTCCATGTGCACCTGATTAGGATTCTTGCGCATACTTGGCGCACTTGATGCGATTTTGTGCACACCAGATGCACTAAATCGGGGTTTTGTGCAGATTAGATGCACCTGATTTTGAGTCGTGCACGCCCGTTGCACTTGACAGATGTTTTTGGTGCACACCTGTTGCACTTAGTTTTGTTTTGTGGGTATTCATGGTTTCTGCATTTGGTTTCGATTTCAGTGCGCACCGGACGCACATGACATTTTATTGATGTGATTGGGATTGATTTTAGTTTGAGCAGTATGTTTTCATAATCATTATTATTTGATTTAGTAACCAGGCGGGACGTGTATGTTAAATAAAAGATATATATATATAGTTATTTTTTTAAAAATTTAAACGTCCTCTACTTATGCCGTGACACGTGCATTGCACGGCGATTTTCAAGAGGGGTATTTGTATGCTTCTTTATTATGATGATTCGGTGATTTTACTAGGATGCGAACTATATATAAGTTATAGATTGATGTATATTATGATGGTTTTCACATTGAGTTATGATATTTTATTATCGCCATAACTCCGATGATTGCGTCATGCTTGAAGGAGTTGATTTTGTTATGTATTGATGATTTCAGAGCCCCGACGATTTGAGTGTTTTGCTAAATGTTTTAGTATTTGGAAGAGGAGTTTTAATTTAAATTCGGGGACCGAATTTCTTAAAAGGGGGAAGATTGTAACGTTTTAAAAATAATTAAATAAATAATTAAATGAATAAAAGTGTTTAAGAGAATTTTAGGATTTTCGGTAAAGTAAAATGTATTTTTCGTAAAACCAAACCGTGATTGTTTTTCATTATAATTTTAAAAATATCCATTTTAATTATGAAATCACTAGTAAATGGTGTTTATTTAGCCACTTATAAATTTTTAGTTTAATAAAATATTTTTCCTAAATTAATTATTTTAAATATTAACATAAGCTTTATTTTTACACTAAATTAGTGTAAATTACAAATTTAAATGGTTTTAATTTGTAAAAATGAACCATGGCATGTTAGAATTTAGTATGTATCATGCAAAAATTATTTGCAAATTTTTCCTATTTTCTAGAGCTTTCTTGAGTTGCTATAGTAAACAAATAAATAAATAATTAAATAAACCATGAAAAGACCTTTAAGTGATATTTCTCCTCTTGAAACTTCTACACTTTTCCTTAATCATTTCTTTCTCTCCCTCACTCCCTCAAGGCCGGCCACAACTCATCCATGGCTGCCCCCTCCCATTTCCCACCTCATTTTTGCACAAAAATCCATCAAAATACATCAAAAATTCAACAAAAAATACACAAAATCCTAATCTCTTCATACCCTTTATTCTCTACCCTTTTTTATATGGATTTTGGAGTGGGAAAGCATGTATTTTGGAGGCTCATTTATTGTTTGGACTTCACATTTTGGAGGTATAATTTTCTTTCTTTTGATTTATTGTTATTAGATGATCATTTAAGCTTAATTAGATTTAATGAATTAATTCTATGTTTTTTAAAAAAAATGCAAGTTAGGGTTGTAAATTCAAGTTAGGGTTTTTAATAATTAATTAGGGTTATAATAGTTAGTTTAACACTTTTAGAATTGGAAAATATTGCATGGTTGTTAAATTGTAAAATTTTCATTTAAAATTGTTTTAAATAAGGAAATTAGCTAACTAGATTTTTCTAAAATGTGTTTGTGGGTAATATAAAATTCCAATTTAAGTTGCTATCATTAGATGGTAGTTTTAATGAGAATATTAGCACATTAATTGAATGAAAAACTTAGTTTGATCACTAGATTACTTTGATAATTGGAAAAATAGTAATAAAATGCTATTATTTTGTAAACTAGATTTTAGGAATTTCTAAATAAATGTGATTAAAAATATAATTTATGGTTTCATTGAATCATTATCATTATGAATTATGGTTTAATACATTAATTCATGCAAATCATGTTTAGTGGTGGAATTGTGGTGCTTTGCTTGAAAAATGTTGAAAATTGTTAAATGTTGCAAACTAGAAATTTCAAATTAATATAAATTTGTGTAATAAAAATATAGTAACGGTTTGTATAGTCTAGTTATGCTATATAATGAGTTTTATAACTAGTGGTTTCATTTAAATGTCAAGTTTTCATGAAAAACGGTAAATTGGCAATTTCGGGTTTTACGAAATTGGACGGTTTGATGGATTTTAGGGTTTCGATGGATTTAATCGTGTTTTATGGTATAAGTAATGTGTTTTAAAACTACAAGTTGTTTGATGATGTTATCTCGATCCATCGGAGTTTGTACGCCGATATCGAGCGGTATTTGGTTCTTTTGCGTGGACGGGACATAGGTTTTAACCTATGCTTGCTCCTTTAAATCGTTTGACTTTCGTATGTGATTCAGTTTACGATAATATTTATATGTTTGCGTTTAGGTACCCTTCAAGTGGACTGCGGGAGATGAAGAGGAGGATGGCGACACCGTCGTCGGCAGACATGGACCAGGTGAGTAGATGCATATCTACGGGGGGAAGTCGGGTGGATGGCGTTTAGCACCCCCGTAACGTAGAATAGGAATAGTACTTATTGACATTAGGAAACCCGATGTGACCCTAGATTCTTACTGAGCAGGACCCTAGTAATGACCCTAGGCGGGACTAGACTGATTTAGGAAAACTATACCTGAGGATGAATACTTTGGGAAAGGTTCGTAGGTTTCTGATAGAAACACACACGCACACACTAAAACTCGACATGGAGTATACGTATATGTGTATATGTATATAAAACTAGGTATAGGTGTATATATATATACAACACGTATATAGGATTCACTGATGTGATATGATATTTGAGGCATGATGAAACAGTATAACTGGGTTTGATGCCGTGATTCTTGACTATACAGTCGTATTAAAGTGTTAGCGGATCATTAGAGAATGAGATAATGAACATGAATATATAAATTATAAAGAGTGGTGGTGATATTGATGTACATGGGACGCTAGAATATTACCCGGACTGTAACTTGTGACTGATCACGATATGATATATGTATTACTTGATTACGACATTATATTGGTGTGACCTGATGCCGATATCATATAAGTATGACCTAGTCACAATATGATACATATGACATGATATTTCTGAGGATAAACTAATGATGCTTATCATGATGGCAATGATATATGATTGATGTATGCGATCACAGTTTAACACCTTGATCATGAGATGTGCTGATGATGACATTATACGAATGAGGAGACACCTAGGAGATACTTGACCGTACCCCGATATTGGGATGCCGTACGATGGATTTTACCGTACGAGGTTTAGATTTGACGATTGATCCGCACTCTTGATTCGAGGAAGCCGTACTACGTACGTGACGCTATTGAGGCGGGATCGCCGACTATTAGAGATATTGATTCAGACCTTAGGTAGACTCTAGTTTCTTACTGACTAGTCTATTAGGTTTAGTTCCTTAGGATGTTAGATGGACACTGGTTTAGGTTCGACTCACATAGTGGTAGTTGTACTCGTATCTCGCAGAGGAGTGGATAATGCACATCTGTATTTACATTCATACTGTAATTATCATGGTGCATGTTCTTTTATATGTTGCTATAATCAGTATAAACTTTACCTATTAGGACACCAGCACTATTACCGATGATGCGCATATTCCACGCACACTTATTTGCTGGCTCACACACATCATCATCGGTAATTGCTATGTCACGTACACTTTAGATCATATTGACTTTTATGGATAGAATCAGTTAACAACTAGACCGCTATAATATTATGATTATTCTCTGACATTAGTACAGACATGATATTTATTGCTTAGACATTCATGCATTCATATTTTCATGTTATCATGCGGTAGTATGGGCATATGCCGACACTTATCATATGCTTACTCATGATTTTGAGATTTGGATTTCTATGAGATTTCTGGATTTTTGGGGAAAACCGCAAAAATATATAAAACTTCTCTCTCTCTCCTCTTCTCTTTTTAAAATAAGATGCGGTTTTCTCGTGATGTATGTGTCGTCCACCATGAGATTTCATGTTTTCTGTTGAATTTCGAGACCCGATTCGAGGAGTGGATGAACCGTCTCGGGTACATAGTGGGCCCGGTATGGTACCCCGGGGCAAGAAGATCGAGTTGTAGACGATGAGCCTGGCAGGGGAAGGCTACCTACCGGTGATGTCTGGCGCGGCGGATATCCGGAGGATACCGACCGTTGTCGTGAGATTTGATGATATGGGCCGATCCGGACTGACGGAGCCCGAGATATCGAGACTTGAGAGTACATGTGTTGTGTCGATGTTTGACACGGATTTCCATGGATTTCATTATTGAGATTTCAGATTCTTATACACATTCTACTATGATAACAGCTAAAGATTTCTTATACATATATATCTGGATTTCAGGATTTGTTACTTTACTTTCATGGTGCATGCATTTCATTCATATGATATAGTATTATATGAGGTACTGACACGACACGGAGTAGTTGCACTTACACGTAGTATTACCCTGCTATTACTAGATGTTTGGGATATAGTAGTGTATTATTATGACCTAGGATAGCGTCGTGCATTCGATTTATTTTCGTAGATGTCTTCTACTCACGAGTTGGCAACTCACCCCCGTTGTGCCAAATTCTTTACAGGTTCGATGTACAGGTTTCCGTGGCAGCTTGTTGGCACATCTTTTCTTCAGGATGATTTGCACGGTAGGTTGGTTCACTTGAATCCGAACCACCATTGTACTTTTATTCATTCATTTGTATCTAGTAAGCTCCATCAACCATATTTGTATTACTTGATAAGTTTATAGGACCAGTCTTTTATTTCGACCTTAAAGTCGCGCATGTATTATTCAGATCTGGTGGTTTTGTTTTCTTTTGAGTTTTGAGCCTCTCCTATTGGCATTGTATATTATTGTGCTTGCTGTGGTTGTTTTCGCCTGTTAGCGTTGATGCTAGCTCCCGTTTGGGGATGCTTTTTATTGTTTATGTATATTATACTTGTTGTACCCGTTTGGGGGCCAGTTTTTACAGAGGAGACTCTGCCGAAATTTTTGGTAAAATTTGCTGATGATTTTATACTTGTTTTCTTTTACTGCTGCTTCTTCTTTTTCATGGTTTACATTTCTGGGCTTCGGCTTACTTAGGTTACGTGGCGTCTCTAGACGCTTCGTAATCTAAGTGCCGGTCACGTTCCGTACTTTCGGGTCGTGACAGATTTATCCAATGGAAGTGGATGTTCGTAGTGATACGAGGTGTTCTGGAGAAATGTAAAGGTGATATAGAAGTGGCAATGATGTATGCGACACCGTGACATTCCAAAATCCAAAGTGTTTTAAGAAGGTTCGGTTAACTTGGTTTAATGAGTTTTAGTCAAAGGTCGGGTCATCGTCGCAGCCAGAGAGAGAAAGAGAGAAGAAACACTCATCGTGCACTCTAACCTAGAACAGAATGGTTGATCATTTTATTTAATCTGGATGGCTCCCACTGTTTCCTCGAATTCTCCTCCAAACCTAAAAGGAGAATTAGTCGGAATCACCCGAGGAGTAATCCTACTCATCAGTGGGAATCGGGATCTAACTATCATCGCATGATAACCTGATGGAAGCCACTCAAGTCACTACACTCCGTAAGGTATGCGCATGCCTGGCAAGTTTCCTGTATGTTTGAAACCCCCGATGTGATTTTTACCCCAAGCGGCTTATGACCTTGACAAGGTCAACATATCATAAGTCACAAGTCAAGTTCAACCCGTTATTATCCTGGATTAATTAGACCCACCCGTACGAGCCCTTGACTAGGTCAACATGACCGTACGACTGTCCTAACCAATCGCATATCTATGCAACAGAAAAGTACTACAAAGCTACCGAACACTACGCCTTGACTAGGTCAACATACGTAGCACGAATACTAAGCCATACTCGTCTGAAATGACGGAGGGCTACGGCTGGTTTTTGGCGAAAAACCTTTAACGTAATGAACTTGATATCGTTGATGGAATCCAAGTGGTTTTTATAAATATATAGTAGCGAAAACTTTTGCTAAAGAGGCCACTCCCGGTGAAGGGATCTCGGCTCTTTCCCCGTCGAATGGGGTGCAGGATATCCCAAACTGAATACCGCGATGCAAAGCAAAAATAATCGACTACAGTAAAGTTATTACGTTGACGCAAACTTTTACCCAAGGGGTCACTCCCGATGAAGGGATCTCGGCCCTTGCTTCGTCGAATGAGGTGCAGGATATTCCAAATGAATACCATGATGCAAAGCAAAAGAGAACGTCTGTAATGTCAGTTTTTAAAAACTTGGTTCCGACAACATCATATAAATAGGTTTGTTTTATCCTTGTATTGATAAAAATCTATGCAGTCCTATCAATTAATCACACCAGAAAAGACCGAAAATAAAATGTACGCATATGCCATCCGCATTCGCCACTGGGTCCCGTCATCACCCGTTAGGTTACTTAACCAACGACAGAGTGGAGACTGGGCTAGCGCGGGTGCAAAACATATACAACATCTACTAGTATATATAAATATATATATAACATTCGTCCCAAGCATGATATAAAGTAACATCACAGAAACATCACAGAAGCAACACAGAATGGCGGATAATCTGGAGCCTCGGGTTTCATTTGAGCCGCAAGTGAGACCCGACATTCCCTGTCGTATGGATAGAATGTGCAATGAAACCTAGACCCCTACGAGCGCGGCAAGTTACCCGCCAAAACCAGAAGTGAGGCAGCCCCCTTCAGCAACGTGAATGGACAACCCAGCACTTCACGGAATCCGGTAACTTGAGCAACCCTCCTGGGTCACCTATACCCCCTACGAGTGGGGCGAATAGCCCGCCAATTCTATAGTAAGGTCCCCTCCGTCTAAATGCCTTGAGATGCGGACCAGTTGCCCTCTAGAATCCGTCTATTCGTGCACTCCACCTCGGGGTAATCCTAGTACAGAAAATAAAATAATATACAAGGGTGACAGCGACCTCAGCCCAGTCGTGCCCTAAAAGAATAATATACAAACTGGTAGTGACGGCAGTCCACATGTCGGACACTCGCCCCGCAATATCAAATGTACAAATGAAATAAAATTGTACTAACATTGCACTATTGCTATCCACCACGACGATCCAACCAACATCACAGCACAATATAGAACATCAACGTGAATGTCCCGTTCGCAAACCGTCTAAAAGACATATAGCAGTTAGACGGGTTTACCGATCAAATGACATTCACGGTCGCAGAATATAATGTATGTACTGTCAAACGCATGCTTAAAATATCGATCGACTAAGTTCTAAATTGGCCCCAATAGCAAAACAATACTTTACTGAAACCTGGGCCAAAACAGAATATCAAAAACATCACAATTCCAACAAGTAGAGCTACAGAAAAAATTTGGACACCCGTTGCCACTAAGCCGACGCGGAACCGCCGCCAATGGGGCCTATGTGCGGCGGATCCGCGGCGCTTTAGAGGAGTCATGGGCCCAAATTTTTTTTGTACTCCTAAAAAAGCCTGCACGGATTTTTAAGCTACTGCAAATAATTTTTTGAACACTTTAGAAAATCGGCAGAAACTGTGAAAATGGAATCGTGATTTCGTAAAATCTGTCGATCGATCTTTTAAACACGTCTAAACAAGATAGTCTGGGGTTTAAAGGGTGGCTCTGATACCATGAAGAGACACGGCAACGCCCCGGCCGTCGAAACGGGGCCAAAATGCGGAACGAAAATTTTCTAAACTGGCGCTACCGCTATCCTATTTACGGATCGACCTTAAACCCTAAACTAGAAAACTAACTAAGATTTAGAATCGTTATACCGAGTTGATCCGTGTCCTTCGGTCTTCATTCCAAGCTCCTAGCGATCCTTTGACGATGTTTGGTTGCCGGTCTTCCTTCGTCTCCGATGATCCACCCAAGGGAAACGGCACAAGCGGTTACCTCGTTGAACGAGGTAACCGAAGCTCCAACGTCGCTAGCGATGGAGAGTGGGGGTGTACTAGTGTGTCACTATGATTTTCTCTCAACCATGTGCTCCATGGAGCAACTCAAGAAGATGAAATGAGGAGATGAGGAAAACTTGGCATGAGGCAAAGAATGGCTATGTATCCTTTTGTGAATGAGAGAGTGAGGATGTAATAATGAAGCAAGTGTAATTTTCAATCAAATGAAATGAGCCCCCATTCACATAGTGGCCGCCCCCCCTCTCATTCCCCAAAAAAAATCATTTTGTTTAATTTCATTAAATAATGCAAACCATTAAACAAATGTGCACCATATGCACCATACCTTGTCCATGTTCATGCCACCTCATACCTCCTTTCCACCTCATTTCCAAATGATTTTCAATAAATAAAATCATTAATGAGGTGGCACCTTCTAGAAGCTATTCCATATAAAATACGGAATACTTCCGGTACATGTATCGAAATACATATACGCGTATTCGTACAAAAATACGAAAAGCCGAGAGAGAAAATAAATAGCGAACAATAATACTAGAATACATATATATATAAATACATATGTAAATTATTAAATCAAAACCTGATTTAATAATCTGGCTTAATCCTAAGCCGCTAGTATTACCAACCGTCCGATTAAAGTCTGCGCAGCATGCACATATTTAATCGGACACCTGTATGTATCAACATACGCCATGTACACCATATCGCCTCAACCGTGAAAACCCTCTGTGTGGGACTCTAAAGTCTCGTCAATACGCTGGCAGTGGGTTTAACCACAAGCACGTCAGCGGCACTAGCTGTACGTAACGGCTACCCAGGTATTGAGTGAAAGGGAGGCCGACGAGCAAACTCATTCTGAACCCCTACTGAGCCTGTCAGTGACAATATCCGTACAGTCCGGTCTGTTCGTTTAAGAGTTTCGCATATCGAGTCTAGGGGAGTGGATAATGTCAGACCCCCAACAACGCGATATTTAGGGTCGGTATGAAACCCATCACCACCTGAGAAACTATCGATCCTGGATCGATAATTCTCGTCCACCATGGCCACGGATTTATGGTGATGGCCATCCATACACAACGCGACATCAACCCCCAATACCCGGAGAGACGAATCCCCGACGATCCGATCACTGCCTCCATGTGGCTCGAGACTGTACCCAAACCTGTTTGCACGACTCTTTTGAGCCGTGGTAGGGTAGTAATTAGAGCACAGTGGGAACTCACACGAGACAAATGACGATCTCAGGTCGACAGACTAACCTGTACACATGTCACCTGGGAACTGCTATCTGATAATATGTATAATACCAACTAGCAGGTTCCTGGCGAGTCCGTCCAGTGTACTCATAACCCAATGAGCTCCTGTATACTATCTTAGATGAACATACTAACACCAATGGCTTGTGAGACCTGGCCACCACCCCTCGTCGAGGTCTCGAACAGTATACACTAGTCTACACTGGAGTATCGATGCCCGGTCTCGATACTCCTACGACTAGGTACATTTAAGGATGTGCTTATAGACCCCCAGCTCCCACGTATGTAATCGCCATCACAATGCTGGCATTCAAGCAAGAATCCTATGGGCTCTATCAACATGTATATGATAATAAAGACAAACCAGATAGCATACTATCATCTTGAGTAAGACTGTTTCATCGGTATAGGTCCTGCCTCAATCATCATAATCACAAGTACGCGACTATGATAATTGCCTTGAGGGCACTATAGCCAACAATTCATACGTTGCCGGCCCTGGCCGGTTGGGTAGGTCTCGTGTCTCAGGTGGGGTCTTAGGTTCACTGGTACAACACAACCATATTGTTTGGTTTTCTAGTAAACTTTCCGGGTCACAGCAGATTACATATATCACAAATCGACACTAAAATACGATATTGCACACCAATCCTAACTTTACACTATCTAAACTGAAATAAAAAGGCTACACATCACTACCACAACAAAATGAACAAATAGAAATCATACCTATCCTTAAGAACACAAAGATCCAAGCTTTCCTAGCTCCAAGATGCTAAATCAAGACTTGGGGTATTTTGTGAGATTTAAAATGGAATTTTGGAGATTTATTGTGCTAGGAAAGTTAAAATTGAAGAAAGAGATGATCAAAGGCAGAAGAAAAGAAGAAGAATTCGGCCAAGTGAGGAGGTGACGGAATTGGGTAGAGTTTCCTAGCAATTCCTTGCATTAAATGCACATAAATGTACATGCATGCACATGCCACCTCTTCACTCTATTTCGTTTCTTTTAAAACATTAAACCTTAACTCCTTTGCACAAAACAAATATCTAGATACGAGAAAGAGGTTTAGTTTTACTCAACTTGATTTAATTGAAAAGATCCCAATTCTGGAGAAATTTCCCAAAATGTAAATACCACATTAAAATTATATTTAAATTGGGAAAAATTCAATTGAACCAAAACGTCCCATATACCCCCAAAGCTTGCGCACTAGCTTTATTTTAGCTAAACTAGGTGCTGGCAAGTCTATATGGTTGTTTGATCACAGTCAGGTTAAAGCAGAAAATACCGACAAATTTACCCTAAAACGGAAAAATTCGCATAACGATTTCTAAAACGTTGCAAGGGGGTGTCTGTGTGTGTTTGTCTATGTTTGGTATTGTTTATTTTCTTGATTTTGTTCCAGGTAAAAATCTGGGACCATTTACCCTTTAAGTGTGTTTTGTGACTTGCGCGACACGTACGCTTCGAGTTTGGGTTTAGTGGGTTCTGTGCGTCGCAGCATATCGGGTAGTTCTGGGCTTTGCACACATACGTTTTAGTGTATTGATTTCACGCGTTTAACTTGCGATGCTAGTTATTTGTATTGTCTTGATATCGCGTTCTTTTGCAGGATACTAACTTTACCGTGTGATGTTTTGTATAAACCCTAGGATCGGTCGTAGAGACATCGGACGCGGCGCGGAAGGGAAGGCGGTGATCGGATCAGACTAGCAGAGGCGTTACGGTGAGTAGATGTACACATCTACGGGGGAAATCGTTTGGATGGCGCTTGACGCCCGATAGTTAGAATATAGTTTAAAATATAATTTGATGCGTAGTTCCTAATTATCATCCTGTTGCATTGCATCATTCGTCATATATATATATATGTATATATATATATATATATACTGTGCTAGTACCTTATAGGACACTCGCACTATTACAATTGGCTTATGCTGCATGGGCACTATTCATGAGAACACACACGCCTTGGTAATTGCTATGCCCCGAACACTTAATTAGTTAAATACAAATCTTATCACTTGCGCCATTATGTTTATTAAACCTGCAATTGATATAATAAATTCATTAATATGGATAGGTAGGATTGCTAGACACATGCACACATCTTATTGCATCATTGTTCATGCATAGCTTTTTAGTTCCTCATTGCATTTCATATTATTAATATCATAGACATTCATGTATCATGATTCGCTCGAGAATTTCCGTATTTATGATATTTATGGATTTGGAGGAACCGCAAAGATTTGAAAACATATTACCATTTTAAAATGTAAGTTTGCGGTTTTCTCATGATATGATGCATCTATTGTCCACCATGAGATTTCTCGGTGCTTGAGCAGTATCCTACACCCGATTCGAGGAGGAGGAGAACCGTTTGTGGGCGCATGGTGGACCCAGTGCGGTACCCCGGGACAAGATGGTCGCAGATGATAAGCATTGAGCCTGACAAGGGAGCACTACCGACCGGTTATTGGTGATGCGGCGGATATCCGGAGGATACCGACGTAGTCTTGAGTTTTGAGATATAGGCAGGTACGGATTGCCGGAGCCTGAGATTTATATATATGGGTCAGTCCGGTTTGCCAGAGCCCGGATTTACTGAGATATTCTTATTGGTGTCGATACTGACACAGACTTATATAGATTTCATTAATGAAACTACAACAAAACTTCGGATGTTTTATTAAGATAAAAACACAGATTTCACATGTTATTTATATTCAGATCTCACATTATTTATTGCATTCATGCTGCATGAATATTATTACATCGCATCATATTAGCATATGTAGGTTGTGATATCATTGTGTACATGCTTATGATAGCCTTATTAGATGTTATTTTTACCCACGAGCTGGCAACTCACCTCCGTTGTGCCACAGTGTTTTGCAGGTCTGACACGTCAGCACAGTAGCGGCGGGCGCATCTTAATTGATTCTAATTCTGGTGTGTTTAGTTAGAAAATGTATAGAAATCACAACCAAAAATATTTTGACCGCAATCAATAACGATGTCGATTTGTAGCGCGTTAGTAAGTGCGGATCGTCCATAGAGAAAGTGTAATCGTTCGTATTTCGAATTAAATGAGTCGAAAATTTAAAGAAAAGAAAAGAAACAACAATTCATGATTTATAAAATGAAGTTCAAGAATTAGAAAAATCTAGATCTAATAATAAGAAAACATTAAAATCAAGAATTGAGATTTGATGATTTCCAATCCAAATATCAAGAATCGAAGTGAGGCTCATAGGAATCGATCGGATCTATAGATATGATGAAATCTAGCGATTACATATTCTTATCCATCCATGAATTGATACTAGATCGATGATGATCAACAAGAATTAGGGATTTCTTGCGAAACTAGGGTTTCATCTCCTATCCCTTGTTCTTTCGTTGATTTCATTCAATTCTAGCCTCTAGTAAATTCAAGAATCGATTGTGGATCCCTAATTTCGAGCGAACACAATCAAGAAAGCATCACATCGAAACTAGGTCGTCGATTCTTCAATTTGCTAGGGTTTACAAACTCGTAGGACTTAAGAATTGTAAAAGAATCTATTCATCATCATCTATTGATCGTCTCGACTCCTTTACGAGCGGAGTTTTACTCAAACATCACAACAAGAACAACAATCACAAATTGAGATCGAATCATGATGCAAGAATTTAAAGAAAGCAAGATTAAAGAATTTCACCTTTTATTTATCAACAATTCCGTTACAATTCGCTCAAGAACTACAAGAGGAAAGAACTCGATCGTCGATTTGGCTTCGCTCGTCTCCTTGAGTCGCGGATCGGGTTGGATCACTTGCTCGATTGAAGATCGGCTCCTCTCCTAAAAGGTTGAAGGCTTCTCGCTTGAATTGTACTCGGTGTTCTTGATTTTGGGCTTGGATTTTGAATTAGGGTTAGGGTTACAGGTTGTGTCACTCAACTTGTAATGAAGAATTGGTGAATTATTGAACAACCTTAGAGGTGAAGCCTTAGGGTCCCTTTTATAGCCTTAAGAATGGTTAGCTTCCTTTGTATGCTTGGATTATGTTAGCTTCTCTCATAAGCTTGGTTTAGGTTAGCTTCTCTCATAAGCTTGGTAGTTAGGAGGAAGGTTCTAGACTTAGTTAGTTAGGCTTTGGCTTCCTTCGTAAGCTTGGAGGTTAGGGAGAAGCTTCTAGGTTTTAAGGTAGTTAAGGGGAAGCTTGCTATAGAAGCTTGGAAGTTTAGCTTGAACAAGGAGCTTGCTGATCTGGAAGAAGACTCTGGAGAATTATGGAATTTTTCATAGCTTTCTGAGGTGTACATCTTGAGTGAAGAATACTGCAGCTGAAAAGAGGTGCTGACGTGGCATGTTGACCGCGGATCCGCGGCGCCAAGGGGGTTTGGGCGGCGGATCCGCGGTCCAATAGCTTCTTTGGAGCACTATTTTTCTTTCACTGCATCCTTTTGAGTTCAGGATTATTTATGATATGTTGAATATTATAATTCCCTTTGTATCAATGCCAGATCTCAAGTATTGAAGTTGGCGCATCTTTTATCAGCACTTTGACAATTTTGGCTCGGTTCCTGGAATTTCTTGTACAGACTTCGAAACAAGTGTTGCGCTATACAAGGATGATACGATGCCATGATAAACACTCAATTTTCCTCAGAAATGTCAGTTTTAGTATACAACACAGGTAATCAGGTATTTTACGACAGTTTTACTAATATGTGCTATACTTAACCTGAATACTTTTAGATGAATGCGAATGATAAGGAAATTGATGTGTTAAAAATACATTATTTTCGACTGATGAAATTCCCCCAAACTTATTTTCGGTCGTCACGAGCGAATTGTTTTATTAAAAAGAGAAGGAGAAAATAAAGAAAGAAAAAAAACTAGTTAGCACACTTTCGTAGGCAACACGATTGCACTGAGCACGTGCAACAAGCCTTTAAACCTCTAGGTGTTCCTAGTAGGAGGAGTGTTGTCTCCTGAGGGTTTTCAGCGGATTGCACCCACAAAATCCAATAATAAAAGGAAGACCGTGAAAGTTACATTTAAATATAAGAATTGTAAAAGAAAAGCTTTGAGAATTAGGGTTTCCAAGTATGCTAGCTTTTCGGTTGTCATGAGCCCTATCTTAATAGTCCTGAAAAGATGTTGGAAATCACATAACCCCTCAATAAAACACCATCTTAATTCTTCATTCCTATCTTTCTTCCAAACATCGATCATATAACCCTACGTGTATGTAATATACATCCCTACACCCGGAGAATTCAATTCAAGCTATCATACACTTGTCCATCTGCCTCAGTACTTTTTAATTAATGAATATTTAGATGAAATTGCTCGCACACTTTCATGCGACCGTTAATACTTCTTGAGGTACTAACCGACCGATTACTCATGTGCTTGCTTATTAGGTGTTTTTCCTCGTCTTGCACCACCTAAGGCTTAGCAGTGGCTCCCAGACCAGTTGGCTTTAGGGCACTAGGTGAAGAGGCATCCACGCTATATTTTTTATTGCTGCCTTGGCGATAACAAAACCAGTGTTCATTTTTCTCACCATTTTATATTTTATTCATTTTTTTTATTTCCTTCATACTTTGGCTTTTAAACAAGAGCATTTTAAGGTATCCTCTACTATCCCGAGTTTCACAACGTGTGTAAGTGCGAATAGCAGGGTATCAACGTTCAAAATGTTTGGCTTCCAGAATAGAAACTATTTTTCCGACTTATTTTTATCCTCAGATTAGCGACATCCTTCATCTTACTAACCCTTGGGACAACGGCTCATAACTACTTATTACTAGTTCGTATAAGAAAACTTATAATTTTCTTGGTTTTCTTAAATTTTTCTAATCTTTTGGATGTAATTTTTCACTATCTAATCTTTTATTATCTTATTTATGTACAAAAATTTATTTATTTTTTTGAAAATTTTTAAATTTTTATAGGTTTTGAAAATGTTTTGTGCTTATGCAAAGTATGATGCAAATGATGCGCAAATAAGCACAAACCTCCCCCAAAGTTGTTTTCAACAGTGTCCTCACTGTTGCCATCTGCTAAATCTCGAAAAACATGTAAGCCTGGGAGGAAATTTATTAATGGGGGCAAAATATTTAAGTGAAGATCCTCCCCCAAACTTATTCTTGGCTCATCATTTTGTGTAAAAATTTTCTTTTCAAGAGCCAGATATACCCCCCAAACTTGTGTTAAAACGTGTTAAGCTTTGAAAATCATATGAGGGGGTCAAAAATCATTGGTTGATGCCAAGCTTTGCAAAGACCGAACGTTAACACCAACCATTCGAAAATTTTATCAATGCAGTGCTCTGGTTGGTGGAAGAAGAAGTGGGGAAAGGGTAAGTGGTGGAACAGAATGTGTGTGCGTATCATTTTGGAGAGACGATGCAGTGAATGTGATGGATTACTCGCATTCTTTTTACAGTTCAGAAGAAGGGGTGGAGGTTCAATTTCATTGATTGGGATATGATTCATCTCAACACCCGTATCATTCAAAAATGCGAGTTCATCAGTGAAGATCTCCTCAAAAGTCTCATCAATACCCCGAAGAATAATGTCGTCACAAAGTGCGGGGTGATCTTCAGACTCTAAAAGCAGTTCATAATCGGTGTTAGTTGTTGACCCGGACATCTCGGTGGAAGAGTCTGTATGTGTATGATACATAGTTGGGTCAAACAATAACATATGAAAAGAGTCAAGATCGGTATCATAAGGATCATCAAATTCGCTGCTGTTGACATCCATTAAGTCGACAGAACAGACCTGAGCAGTAGGTTCGGAGGGTACACTTCCCAACTTGTAAATGTACAGCTCAATTGACCTATTCCCGAAGGATAAGGTCATAGAACCATTACGACAGTTGATGATAGCGTTTGAAGTGGCCAAAAAGGGGCGACCTAAAATCACCGGAATTTGATTCCGTGGGTTCGCTACAGGCTGTGTATCAATTACAATAAAGTCCACAGGGAATACAAATTCCCCAATTTTTATTAACACATTCTCCAGTTCACCACTAGGTTTGGTGATTGATCGGTCAGCCATCTGGAGAGTGCAATGGGCTGGTTTCAACTCTCCGATCCCTAACTGCTCATAAACCGAGAAAGGAAGCACGTTAACACTTGCGCCAAGGTCTATTAGAGCACGGTTGATGTGTTTTTCCCCGATAGAAATGGAAATAGTAGGATATCCAGGATCCTTACATTTCCTCGGTAATTGCTGGGGAAAACCCGTGTCTATAGTCTTTTCCATGAATATCTTCTTGGGCACTTGAGTCTTCCTCTTTCTAGTGCACAAGTCTTTAAAAACTTTCGCATAAGCGGGGACTTGTTGGATTGCATCTAGAAGAGGGATGTTGATGTTAACCTGTTTAAACATTTCAGTGATCTTCTCCATTTGTGGACTCGGTGTGTTTCCCCTTAACCGATTCGGGTAAAGAGCTTGAGCAATAAGATCAGGGTCCAACATTGAAGAAGATCGTGTGGGTGGGAACGATCTAAGAATAGGAGTGGGGATCGTTTTCGGTGGACTAGAAAAGATGGGCTAAGGTGTCGAGCCTTGGGGAAAACGGAGAATATGCTCAGAAGAAGTTGGTGGGGTAGAAGAACTGGGATCACAATTAGAATTAGAAGTGGAAGGAAAGGTCTCAGCCGGGGTATCATCGATAGATTTTTCAGTGTCATCAATCTCTTCCCTAACGTGATTGTCAAGCACACTTCCAGATCTCAACGTGATTGCATTCACATGATGTGAATAGCTAGGATTGGGTAAAGGTTGAGCTTGAAGTTTCCCTTTCTCTCTTGCACTCATTTCTGCTTTTAGTTGTGCAATTTGTTCTTCCATTGATTTAATAGTGTCGCTTTGGGACACAGAGTTTTTCTCAATTTTATCGACGGAAGACTTCATCTCAGCCAAAACTTGCATGATATTTGTTAGGAACAAATTCATGTATTGTGCAAATGAAGAGGATTCATCAGTCCTGGTCAACTACAAAGGACTAGACGGTGCGGGTGTGTTGACCGGATTTTGAAAGTTTTGTGCTTGGAAGGGGTGCTGACTCAATGGAAGTGGTTGTTGTTGTGGTGGAAGAGCCCTTTGAAAATTGTTTTGGTTTGGAACCGTGTTTTGAGATTGTGATTGGTTCCAAGAAAAATTAGGGTGATTCCTCCAACCCTGATTATATGTGGACGAAAATGGATCATTTCTAGGTCTTTGTTGGAAAGCAGCATTGGTATGCTCCTTGAAACGGACAATTTAGTGGACATTCTTCCGTCAAATGAGAAGAATCAGAACAGCATCCACATACAGTTTTGGAGAGTGACATTTGATTTAGGGCGACGGCTAAAAATTTGTTTTCCATAGTCTCGAGTTTCTTTTGCATAGCTGAAATGTCAGCTCTAACTCCTATGGAAACTTCCGATTGGTTATTGCCACCCCTAGACGATTGACTCACACCCTCCCACTGTAAAGATTTTTCAGCGAAATCTTATAGGAATTTCCAGGCTTCCCCATCATCTTTGGTCATGAAGTTGCCTTGACACATTAATTCAAGAGTATGTTTTGTGTTAGGATTAATGCCCTCATAAATGATTCGGCACAGATCCCATCTGGGGATTCCGTGATGTGGACATTGAACTAACAGATCCTTAAAGCGTTCAAGACATTTTGAGAATGTTTCATTTGGAAGCTGGGTGAATTGATTTATTTCGCTACGGACTCGAGCTGTCCTATGATTTGGGTAGAATTTCTTAAGGAATGTTTTGACGAATTCTTTCCAATTTGAAATGGAATATGCGGTTGTGTTATACAGCCACTTTTCGGCTATATCGCACAAGGTAAATGGGAGAAGACGAAGACGCATAGCATCAACAGAAAGCTGTGAAGTACCCATCATAGCGCATACATTTTCAAATTTGGTAATAAAGTCATATGCGTCTTCAGTCTCGAGACCGTGATATTTGGGTAGAAGGTTGATGTATTGGGGTTTAATCTGAAAATTGTTCCCGTTGGCTGCTGAAATGGAAAGACAGGTCGAAAGAGGACCTCGAATAGGATAGCACCTCTTTGGAGAGAGATGCGGGGTGGATTCTGCGCACCTGCGGACGGCAGCAGAGTAGTGGTAAAAAAGTTCGATGGAGAATCGTCCATCAAAATAGGTGTGGTGGTGGGTAAAGAAGAAGTAAATGTAGAAATACCGACTTTGGGGTCGATGGAAGGAACGCGGACTAAACGGGCACTAGAATCCCGTGTCCAGCCTATCTTGCACTAAAAGGGTTTAGTACAAGTGGCAGCGTGAATATAATTAGGGGAAATGAATGAAGTGTTGGTGTTTGTTTTGAAAAATATACGGATTTTTGAAAAAATGATGCAAATTACAATTAATGCAACAAGCAACCCTAAGTCTAGTGGTCACCTAGGTCAAAGCTCTAGACCGCTCCTAACTGCCAAAAGTCAAGTCACAGTCAATCTTCCACTGCCTTTTTGTCTCTCCTGTGGCCAGGTAAGTGCCAGGTAAGTGGGAGGTTCTCCACTACGTAAGTAGTGGGCCTAATTAAGTAACCACTAGCCTTCGACACACTTGCCTTAGACACCACAAAAGAAACGCGGATAAGCAATGAATTATCGACGGCCTTCTCTTGTCCTAAGTGAGCGCGACGGTCCTTAGAGTCATCTCCAGATATTTTTTAGTTAATGAGGGTAAATGCGGATGCATGTTTATGATTTTTGGGGCTTAAGAAGGGTAATGAACTCGCCACCTAATCTGAATTTGGTCTTTGCCCCTTAAATTCCGTATTAATATGCAAACATCCAAGATCAAACACGCACAATTTTTTTTTGCGGCGCTGCAAATTTTTGCAAAGAAACCTGCATCAAATTTGTTATTGGAGCAGATAGAGGAAGAGATAAGAAAGTAAGAAATTCACCTGAGAAAAATTGTACAGAGATCTTCTTGATGTGCCGCGGAAACGCAGTGGGAGCTGCTTATTGCCGCGGAAACGCGGTTTGATTTTGGGATCACTGCACAAAATTTCCAGTACCTGATCCTGTTCATCACCTAAGTCCTCTGGAATACTCCAAAAAAAATTCTAATTGCACAGTAGATTCCAGATTTCCTCGCAACAAATCACAACAAAACGTTAAGTGTTTGTGCGAATTTAGATCTAAAATTAAAAATGGAATAAATTTTTCAACTCAAATTTCAAAAACAAACGAATTAGCGCACTATCCCCGGCAACGGCGCCATTTATTTGATTCTAATTCCGGTGTGTGTAGTTAGAAAATGTATAGAAATCACAACCAAAAATATTTTGACCGCAATCAATAACGGTGTCGATTTGTAGCGTATTAGTAAGTGCGGATCGTCCACAGGGAAAGTGTAATCGTTCGTATTTCGAATTAGATGAGTCGAAAATTTAAAGAAAAGAAAAGAAACAACAATTCATGATTTATAAAATGAAGTTCAAGAATTAGAAAAATCTAGATCTAATAACAAGAAAACATTAAAATCAAGAATTGAGATTTGATGATTTCCAATCCAAATATCAAGAATCGAAGTGAGGCTCGTAGGAATCGATCGGATCTATAGATGTGATGAAATCTAGCGATTACATATTCTTATCCATCGATGAATTGATACTAGATCGATGATGATCAACAAGAATTATGGATTTCTTGATAAACTGGGGTTTCATCTCCTATCCCTTGTTCTTTCGTTGATTTCATTCAATTCTAGCCTCTAGTAAATTCAAGAATCGATCGTGGATCCCTAATTTCGAGCGAACAAAATCAAGAAAGCATCGCATCGAAACCAGGTCGTCGATTCTTCAATTTTCTAGGGTTTACAAACTCGTAGGACTTAAGAATTGTAAAAGAATCTATTCATCATCATCTATTGATCGTCTCGACTCCTTTACGAGCGGAGTTTTACTCAAACATCACAACAAGAACCACAATCACAAATTGAGATCGAATCCTGATGCAAGAATTTAAAGAAAGCAAGATTAAAGAATTTCAGCTTTTATTTATCAACAATTCCGTTACAATTCGCTCAAGAACTACAAGCGGAAAGAACTCGATCGTCGATTTGGCTTCGCTCGTCTCCTTGAGTTGCGGATCGGCTTGGATCACTTGCTCGATTGAAGATCGGCTCTGCTCCTAAAAGGTTGAAGGCTTCTCGCTTGAATTGTACTCGGTGTTCTTGATTTTGGGCTTGGATTTTGAATTAGGGTTAGGGTTACAAGTTGTGTCACTCAACTTGTAATGAAGAATTGGTGAATTATTGAACAACCTTAAAAGTGAAGCCTTAGGGTCCCTTTTATAGCCTTAAGAATGGTTAGCTTCCTTTGTAAGCTTGGATTAGGTTAGCTTCTCTCATAAGCTTGGTTTAGGTTAGCTTCTCTCATAAGCTTGGTAGTTAGGAGGAAGGTTCTAGACTTAGTTAGTTAGGCTTTGGCTTCCTTCATAAGCTTGGAGGTTAGGGGGAAGCTTCTAGGTTTTAAGATAGTTAAGGGGAAGCTTGCTATGGAAGCTTGGAAGTTTAGCTTGAACAAGGGGCTTGCTGATCTGGCAGAAGACTCTGGAGAATTATGGAATTTTTCATAGCTTTCTGAGGTGTACATCTTGAGTGAAGAATACTGCAGCTGAAAAGAGGTGCTGACGTGGCATGTTGACCGCGGATCCGCGGCGTCAAGGGGGTTTGGGCCGCGGATCCGCGGCCCAATAGCCTCTTTGGAGCACTATTTTTCTTTCACTGCTTCCTTTTGACTTCAGGATATATTTATGATATGTTGAATATTATAATTCCCTTTGTATCAATGCCAGATCTCAAGTATTGAAGTGGGCATATCTTTTATCAGCACTTTGACAATTTTTGCTAAGTTCCTGGAATTTCCTGCACAGACTTCGAAACAAGTGTTGCGCTATACAAGGATGATACGATGCCATGATAAACACTCAATTTCCCTCAGAAATGTTGGTTTTAGTATACAACACAGGTAATCTGGTATTTTACGACTGTTTTGCTAATATGTGCTATACTTAACCTTAATACCTATAGATGAATGCAAATGATAGGGAAATTGATGTGTTAAAAATACATTATTTTCGACTGATCACACCTCCTCTTTTGCATCATTTTGCTTGGACACGCAGCTTGTTCGCAGGTGGGTTGCGGGGTTATTTTGTTGCCATTTGTATCATTATTGTATCTAGAGTACTCCATCTACTGTAGCTACATTATATATACCAGTTGTACTATTATATTTGTGACCTAGAGACGAGACAGTGAGATTTATGTATTTATATATTATTCCTCTGGGTCGAGCTCACTTGAGCCGACATGTTGCTTTATTTCATTGTGCTTTTATTACTTTTCTGCACAGTTATGATATATATTGCGTAGGATTGTGAATCCGCCTTTGGGCGAAGAGTTAGCTCCCGTGTGGGGATGCCTTAATTCTTGTTGTATATATATTCTTGTTTTGTACCCGTTTGGGGTCAGTTTTTACAAAGGTGACTCTGTCGAATTTTTCGGAAAAATGGACGCTGCTTTTAAAATCTTTATGTGACTTATTTATTTGAAAATTTCTTTATATATTTTGGTTTTCCTTCACTCTACTGCTCTACATGGTTTTGATTTCTAGGTTTTGGATTACTTAGGTTACGTACGCCTTGAGACGTTTCGTAATTTAAGTGCCAGTCACGCTCCGTACCTTTCGGGTCGTGACAAAGTTGGTATAAGAGCGTTAGGTTTTACCTTTCTGATTGTAGGATGACCCTTGGTAGATGGAGTAGGTGACTTAAGCAAAGTGACGTAGCGTCTGTATGTTCCGCGGCATACTTACGATACGGTATTCCACCTAAGTGACCTTAGGATATAATTTCTTGCAAATCCTTTTTTCGACTCTTTATATCCCATGATTCTGTTATACTATTATTATCATCCTGTTTCCTGTACCAGCCATTATGCCACCGAAGGCTACGAGGGCTCAGAGGGCTGCCGCCAGAGATGAGATTCGAGCAGGCTCGTCCGAAACGACCGATCAGGACGGCGTGCCTACCCCTTAGGGACAGATTGATCCACCTTCCCCAGGCCACATTGACAGGATAGATTCAGGTATGCAGGAGTTACGTCAGATGATGGGATTTTTAGTCGAGGCCAGTCGGGCACAAAGATCTGAGGATGTACCTTCCACTGCACAGACACCGATTGTACTTGCAGCCCAGACAGTTGTTCCTGCTACTACCGAGACCATTCCCGTATCGTTGCAGGAGTTTATGAGGCTGAGACCTCTAGTCTTTATCGGCACAGATGCAGCGGAGGATCCGCAGACATTCCTCGATAGATTGGCTAGGATTTTTCGTTCACTGAGATGTTCTGATGATAGATGGGTGGAGCTTGCGAGTTTTCGTCTGGAGGGCCTTGCTCAGACGTGGTGCGAGTCAGTCGAGAGAGGCCGAGCTACAGGTTTACCTCTTATGACGTGGGACGAGTTCACAGCGGTGTTTCTTGGTCGTTTCCTTCCAGAGAGCATCCGTGATGCTCGAGCTCGTAGTTTCGAGATTTTGCGCAAGACTCCAGGGATGACAGTGTCCGCGTATGATATCCAGTTTACTCAGTTGTCTAGATATGCTCTTTACCTGGTGGACACCGAAGAGAAACGCCTGAAGAGGTTCGTACGTGGGTTAGACACACAGCTATTTCTTGCTATTGGTGCCCGGCACTTCGACACCTATGCAGCCGCAGTGGATGCAACCTTACTTATGGAGGAGCACCTTTCAGTTACTTCGGTCGTCGGGGACGAAGAGGATTCGTACAGATATATCAGCTCCAGTACAGTTTGGCAGAAGCATGGCAGGCAGAAGTCGTGGCTGATTCTTCCCAAGACATGGTGATGGTCGAGGCATGGCGCGAGGCCAGTTGTTGAGTTTCTATTCACCAGGTCAGCGGCCACCGCTAGAATGTTTTTGGTGTGGGAGTCTAGGTCACCTTTTCAAGAATTGTACCGCGAGGCGTCAGGGCAAGCCGAAGGTTCCTTATGTGACACTTCCACCCTCACCTCCTACACAGAGAGCTCTACTTCCTACCCCTGGTGGTGCTCCACGCCAGGCAGGTGTTCCGAGAGGCCGTGGACGCGGCGTTCCTGTTCAGAGAGGACGAGGAGGTAGAGGCCGAGGCAGAGGACAGCCAGCTATTGGTAGGGGACAGGCCCGAGTGTTCGCTTTGACTCCGCAGGATGCGCAGGCATCCAATGCCATTGTGACAGGTACCTTGCCAGTATGTTCCTTCGACGCACGGGTGTCATTCGACCCAAGTTCCATACATTCATATGTATCTACGCACTTCGCACCGAGGTTGGGTAGAGAGTCGTCGTCGTTAGATTAGCCACTTATTGTTGTTACTCCGGTAGGCGAGTCTTTTCTCGCTCGATTTGTATATCGATTGTATTCTATCGGAGAGAGGGATTCTTTGGTTGATTTGATTCTCCTCGATATATTGGATTTTTATGTTCTTCTGGGCATGGACTGACTAGGCACATGTTATTCATCCGTGGACTGCCGTGAGAAGACAGTCAGTTTTAGTTTTCCAGGACAGCCAGTTCTTGTTATTTAGGGAGACTGTAGAGTCAGCCTTCCGAGCTTGATTTCGTCTCTTCGCACTGGACATCTCTTGAAGAAGAGATGTCAGGGATTCCTAGCTTATGTTTGTGATACTAGAGCTGCAGAGATCCCGTTGGGCCAGGTCCCGATTGTTATGGAGTTCCCTGATGTTTTCCCAGACGAGCTACCCGGGCTACCGCCTGAGCGTGATATTGTGTTCTGCATTGACTTGATTCCCGGCAAGGGGCCTACTTCTATACTGCCTTATCGGATGGCCCTGGGTGAGCTTAGAGAGTTGAAGGGTCGGTTGCAGGAGTTGTTAGATAAAGGGCTTATTCGACCTAGTGTATCTCCTTGGGGTGCTCCTGTCCTATTCATCAAGAAGAAAGACGGCAGATTGCGCTTGTGTATAGATTACCGTCAGCTGAACCGGGTTACTGTGCGGAACAGATATCCCTTACCTCGTATCGATGATTTGTTCGACCAGCTTCAGGGTGCAGGACACTTCTCAAAGACCGATTTGCGATCAGGCTACCATCAGTTGCGGGTTCGGCAGGATGATATTCCGAGGACAGTTTTTCGCACACGTTACGGACACTATGAGTTTTTGGTGATGTCGTTCGGACTCACCAACGCACCAGCAGCGTTTATGGACTTGATGAACCGCATTTTCAGGCCGTATCTTGATCAGTTCATCATCGTGTTTATTAACGTCATCTTAGTGTATTCCCGGAGCCGAGAGGAGCATGAGTCGCACTTGCGGATCACATTGCAGACTCTGAGAGAGCACCAACTGTTCGCGAAATTCTCTAAGTGCGCATTCTGGCTTGACAACGTTGATTTCTTGGGTCACGTGGTTACGAGTGACGGTATACATGTCGACCCGAAGAAGATCGAGGCAGTGCAGCATTGGCCCAGACCAGCATCAGTTACAGAGGTCCGCGGCTTCTTAGGACTGGGCGGCTACTACCGACGATTTGTTCAGGACTTTTCCCGTATTGCTGCACCGTTGACCGGGCTGAGCCGGAAGGGAGTTCCTTTTGTTTAGACCGAGGCGTGCGAGCATAGCTGTCATGACCCGGAAGGGTACGGAATGTGACTGGCACTTAAATTACGAAAGTCTCAAGGCAGACGTAATCTAAGTAAGCCAAAGCCCAGAAATCAAAACCAAATAAGCAGTAGAGTGAAGGAAAACCAATTTAATGAAAGCGATTTTAATCAAATAAGTCGCATTAAACATTTTATTAAAGCAACAAATTTTTCCGAAAATTTCGGCAGAGTCTCCATTGTAAATACTGGCTCCCAAATGGGTACAAAACAGGAATATATCAACAACATGAAATAAGGCATCCCCAAGCGGGAGCTAGCTCTTCGTCCCAAGGCGGACACAAATCCCACGCAATATAAATCAGCAATGTGCAAAATAAACATAAAAAGGCAGAAGTAATAAGCAACATGTCGGCTCAAGTGAGCGCGACCCAAAGAAACAATATACATGCCCACAAATCTCACTGTCTCGCCACTAAGTCAATATACATCAGTACTGGTAGATGATACAGTAGATGGAGTACACTAGATACAATGAATATACAAGGTGAAAACAAAATAATCACATAACCTACCTACGAGCAAAAGCCTCAAATCCAGCAAAAGGAAGAAGCGCGTCCGCCGCTACCGGGCTGACGGATCGGACCTGCAAAAAGGCTTTGGCACAACGGGAGTGAGTTGCCAACTCGTGAGTAATATGTAACATCTATAAAGACTATCGTAAGAATGTTCACAGTTCTACAATATTGATATGGTATGAAGTACTAGCATGTATGCGACATGAATGCAGTTTAACACATGATCTAAATATGCTGATATGAGGAAATCAATATTTTCATCTTAGAAAACTCTTTTTGAAATATCTATAGTAATATCAATTAAACCAATAGAAATCCGTGTCAAGCATCGACACCTCAAATGAATATCTCAGTGTCCTAAAGTATAGGTATCTCAAAAAGTCTCGGGCTCCGGCAATCCGGACTAGCCCATCTCAAGTATCAATATCTCAATATCTCACGACCACGGTCGGTATCCTCCGGATATCCGCCGCGCCAACAATCACCGGTAGGTAGTCTGCCCCTTCCAGGCTCATCGTCTACTGCTCGAACTTCTTGCCCCGGGGTATCTTACCGGGCCCACCATGTACCCGAGACGGTTCATCCTACTCCTCGAAACGGTTCTCGAAAACTAATAGAAAACTCATGGTGGAGGACAAAAGTATCATATCTCGAGAAAACCGCAACTTGTAATATTTAAAATGATATCAGTTTTATTAAATCCTTCCAGTTTCTCCAAAATCTCATAAACCTCAAATGCCAAAATCCTCAAGAAAGAAAGTACCACAAGTACACATGTCAATGATGATGAATGCTTATGGTATCAACAATGCGAACTGAAATATATGACTAAAAGACTATGTATGATCGAATGAGGTAATGAGATACATGCAAATGACTAGCAATTCTACATGTTCATCTTGCGGAATTTAATATATTAGTACTGGTTTATACGTCGTATATGGTAAAATTATTCTAAATTCCGGTGTAAACAAGTTATCTAGTGTTTGTGGCAAGGCAATTACCAAGGCGTGTGTGTTCGCATGAATAGTGCTCGTGAAGCATAAAACCCTGGTAATGGTGCAAGTGTCCTATGAGATGAAGTTGCACAATTATATATAATGAATTAAGCAAGCCAACTATTTCCTGTGTCGCATATCTTATGTAATGGTTTCAATACGATGAATTTAACACAAATATGGATATACAGGTCATGAAGTGCCGTAAAATAGGTAACTAGGAACTACATGCAACAAGTTGGTATTACTAGAAATTCTAAACTATCGGGCGCCTCGTGCCATCCAAACGATTCTCCCCGTAGATGTATACATCTACTCACCGAAAATCCCCTGCTAGCTTGGTCCAATCACCGCTTTCCCTTTTCGTACCGCGTCCGAAATCACCGCGACCGATCATGGAATTTGCACAACACAAAACATAAGGTTACACATCATGAAATGACGCATGTCACAAAATGAAAGGGTCGACGTCAAAGATTTAGGCACATTGTGCACAAGGTGCGCGGAACACACACGAAAAGCACTACAACCTTAACTAAAATTGTCGTTTCGGACCAACCGCCAAAACTAAACACGATCAAACAAAGTTTCGCATTCTCATACCCTAAAATTCGTAGGAGATACTAATAATATCGCCAAGATATCACAATTAATCCACCACTTAAAAGTATAAAAACCCTATTAAGCACAAAACTTGCTAATTTGGTGCAAACATCGAAAATTAACGACCTAATGGCCACATTCACAATTAATCATCTAAGTTAAGCCACTAGATAGCCACTACAATTAAATTTAACCCATTTACCATGCTTCAAAACCTATTTTCCATAAACAAACCCTTTCTTGAATTTCATAACTATCAATTCCAATCAAAATTCACACTTGAAAAACCTAAATTAACACTAATTTGAAGCCCATTAAGCAAGTTAAACTCTTAGATTAGGTTAGTATAACAACTAGATAGCAAAATAAATTTAATTAATCTAGTAATGGTGTGCTAAAACCCTAGTTCAATTCAAACCACTCTCTTTAAAAACCTAGATTAGAAATTAGCAATAAAATTAACATTTCAAAGTTCTAATTTAGCACACTTAAACTACAAATTAACCATTGATTGAAATTATACCTCACAAGTTCAAACCCTAGCTTGCTCTAGCCTCCCAAGACACCTCCTTTCTTCATGTTGTAAACAAATTTTGGTGTGAGAAGAGGTAGAATAAGGATTTGCTTTGAATTAGTGAAGGATTTTTGTGGATTTTAATGGATTTTGATAGAAATTTTGAAGCAAAAGAGAAGGGAAATGATGGGAAAATGATGGGCTGCTGCAGGTGGTGTTTCGGCCAAGGGAGGGGATGGGGGAAAGTGAGGGATTGGTGTTGAAATTTCTAAGGTCAAAGCCCCCCCCCATACCTCCTAAACCCATACTCAATATAATATATTAAACCTTTTATCAAAAATCAATTAAAATGAGTTGAAGAACAAAAATTGGAGGGGGAAAAATATGGTCTGCTGTTGGTGGTGGGGCCGGCCATGTAGAGGTGAGGATGTGTGAGAGGGTGTACAAGAAAATTCCATACAAAAAGAACCCCTCAAGTTACAAAATTGCAAGTTTTAGTTTAGTTTATTTAAACTTTAATTTTCCCTTAATTATAACCAATTAGAACTTTTAATAAAATACTTAAAAAATGTATTACTTACTAGATTTTAGTTGTCATGGTTCTTAAGTATGTAATTAGCCCATTCAAATTTATATTTATCACTAATTTAATGTATTTTTTTACAGCTTAAAATAATATTAAAAATAATAAATTAGGGAAATTTTTTTAAACAACTAGAAATTTATAAGTGACTCATTAGCTACTAAATACTATCAATTACCTATCCACATTAGGTTTAATTAGGCCTATATTGAAAAATAATTATAATTACTATTTACGGAAAAATACCAATTATATACCGATTATCGGGAAAATACCAAAACGACTTTTCAAGGCGTTATAATAGCTTTCAGCAGTTGCGGACTCATTTGACTACGGTGTCGGTGTTATCATTGCCTTTGGGATCGGGCGGATTTGTGGTTTACTGTGACGCTTCTCGAATGGGGCTAGGCTGTGTTTTGATGCAGCACAGCAGGGTTATCGCGTATGCTTCTCGACAGCTGAAGAAGCATGAGCAGAACTACCCCACTCACAATTTGGAGATGGCTGCAGTGGTCTTTGCACTCAAAATCTGGCAACATTACCTATACGGCTAGTCGTGCCAGATATTCACGGATCACAAGAGCTTGAAGTATATATTTCAGCAGCGAGACCTGAATCTTTGATAGCGTCGTTAGATGGAGTTAGTGAAGGACTACGATTGCGAGATCCTTTATCACCCGGGCAAGGCGAATGTAGTGGCGGATGCTTTGAGTAGGAGGCCCGGGGGTAGTCTTTCTTGTTTGAGCACAGTGCTGAGGCAGTCGTCGGCAGATTGGCAGATTTTATGCGACAGCCGAGTATAGTTCGAGTTCACTCCGATCGGGGGATACTTGCGCATATTCGTGCACGTCCACGGTTGCTTGACTGTATACATAAGGAATAGTACAGTGATGACCGTTGTTCAGAGATCATGGCACAGATGGAACAGGGCAGATTTTCTGAGTTCGTGATCAATGATCAGGGGATACTACGATTTGGGAGTAGACTGTGCGTACCAGATGCTGAGGGACTGAGACGTGAGATTCTTGAGGAGGCACATCGATCGGTGTACAGTGTTCATCCAGGTTCCACCAAGATGTACCATGATCTGAGAGATGTTTGCTGGTGGGACGGGATGAAAAGGGACGCCACAGACTTCATGTCGCGACGCCTGACTTGTCAGCGAGTCAAGGCCGAGCACCAGAGGCCAGCAGGAGAGTTGTAGCATTTGCCCATTCCGGAATGGAAATGGGAGCAGATTTCTATGGACTTCATCGTGGGTCTACCCAGGACCAGTCGAGGGTATGACTCCATTTGGGTGATCGTGGATCGATTGACGAAAGCGGCTCACTTCCTGCCAGTGAAGAGCAATTTCGGATTTACTCAGTATGCCTAGATTTACATCGACGAGATCGTACGGTTGTATGGCGTCCCGACGTGTATTGTGTCCGACCGAAGCACCCAGTTTACCAGCCAACTATGGCAGAGGCTTCAGGAGGATTTAGGCACCCGCTTGAGTTTCAGCACAGCATTTCATCCGCAGACTGATGGCCAGTCAGAGCGGACTATTCAGACTCTCGAGGACATCTTCTTGTTAGTGTATATGCCCTAGGAGCCATTATTGTATCATACTAGTTTGTATATTACTTAATGGAAGCTTGGGATATTCACAGTAATATTAACAGTCACGCTCAATATAGTAGTATGCTACTTGGTTTGTATCTATCTTAATATGTGTATATGTTAGCATATCGCGAATACATATTGATAGAGCCCTCAGGATCTTACTTGACTACCAACGTTGTGATGGCAGTCACACTAGTGGGGGCTGGGTAGTCTACAAGCACATCCTTTTTCAGGTCCCTAGTCGTAGGATTATCGAGACAGGGCATCGATACTCCAGAGTAGACTAGTGTGTCGCTTTTCATCCCAGCAGGGGAAATGGTCTGTTCCACAGCCATTAGTACGTTGTACTGGAGATAGTATATAGGTGCTCGTTAGGTTACGGGTACACCGGACAGGACTCGCAGGGAACTGTTGGTTGGTATTATACCCGTCGTCAGTTAACAGTTCCTAGGTGACATGAGTATAGCATAGTCCGCACACTTGACACTGCTGCTTCGTCTCGAGTGTGTTCCTACTATTCTTTGATTGCTACCATACCACGGCTCAAAGGAGTCGTGCAAACAGGTAGTAGTTGTTAGTTATATGTATGCCTAGAGGCCATTACTGTACATACGATGTATATTGTAATGGATGCTTGGACATATATAGGGAGGACTTTCTTGCTCGACGTGATAGTATGCTATCTGGATGTACTTTATCATAACATGTACTCTGATTGTCTCTATGTAACATGTTGATAAAACCCTTAGGATATGTACCTTAGGATATGTACTTGACTACTGGGACTATGATGAGATCATACTAGTGGGGCCACGGTAGCCGAAGAGTACATCCTATAACTGTTCCTAGTCGAGGGTGTATCGAGACAGGGCATCGATACACCAGAGTAGACTAGCGTATACGCATCTTGACCCATGTGATGGGCGATGGATGATCCCATATCCATCGGTGTTTGACATCAAGCATGGTGTACGGGTGCTTTGTAGAGACTGGGTACACTGGACGGACTCGCCGAGAACTTCCGGATGGTATTATACCTCACGTCAGATGGCAGTTCTCTGGTGACACTGGTACAGAGTAGTCTGTTGACCCGAGATCGTCATAGAGTCTTGTGTGATTCCCACTGTGCTTTGATTTCCATCATACCACGTCCAAGATGGCGTGCAAAAAGGTGGCTTTTGGGTACAGTCCCGAATCATATGGAGGCAATGAGCTATAGGAGGGGATTCGTCTCTCCCGGTATAGGGAGTTGATGTTGTGCTGTGTTCGATTGGCTATAACTGGAAATCCCTGGCCAGGGTTGCTGAGATTTACTGGTAAGTGTTATCAGTAGTTTCTCGAACTGTTATAAATCTCATATCGACACGACTTATCAAGCCACTGGGGTCTGACGTTTACCACCCCTAGGCGAGATATGCGACATATCAGACGACGAGACCGGACTGTACGGGAGTGTTACTGATTGGATTCGCAGGAGAATGTACAGGCTTGCTTGTTGATCTTCTGATCGCTCAATACCTGGGTGGCTATAACGTTTAGCTGACCGCTTGCAGCTTGTGGGTGTTTGATATGATCACCACCTACTGCCGGCGTATTGACGATTCTTTAGAGTCCTACACAGAGGTTTCTTGACTCAGGCAAAACGGAGTAGGGGCACATATGTGAGATGTGCAGGACCGAGGATAATGCGATATGAGATACCGTATTATATTCTCGCGATATTTGATATCAGCCAGGTCATCGGATCAAGTGTTGATTCGATGAATCGGTAAATGATATATTAGTCGGTTATATACAATATAGACGGATTGTCGGATCTAGTGTTGATTCGATGATTTAACGTATAATTATATATATATGATATATTAAATTACATTAACTAATATTAGCTCACTAAAAGATTCTTTTTCTCACTCGGGTAATACATTGATATATATACGATATATGTTAATTGTATTATTTTATTTTGTTACAATAAATATTATATATGTGATATATAATATTGTAACATGATATGATTACTAATGCAACATGTTTAGTGGGGATTAAACAAGGTTAGGGTTTGATTTGGGTTAGTTCATTCATGAACCTTCTAGAAGGTTTCTTTTTGTTTTGTATAAAGATATTTTGTAATGACTCATCTTTAACTCAACCCAAATCCTAGCCCTAGTTAAATCTCTACAAAGGTTTGTTTGACCATGGTTGCATTTCTAACCTTATCATAACTTTCATTATTCATCACAAAAGGATTCACTATTCTTCTTCTTCTTCCTTGATGCAAAAGCTTTCATGCTTTGCTTTTTGTAACGAAAATGAGTGAGAAATACAAAATAAATGAGAGAAAAAATCCTACTTCATCATCCTGATCTACCCTTGCCATTTAGATGAGGGTGTTCACTTCATTTAGTGAGTGAGAGCTTGTGTTAATGAAACTTCAAGATAGATCATCTTTGTTATCGAAGATCGGAAGCAAGCTTGTATCTTTCTCTTCGCGGAGCCTCTCGAGAGTCTGGAACACGATGATCGCAGCGAAGGGACATCAACATGGAGCTTAAGAAGTGAAGGATCGGATCTACAAAGGTTGTAATCCCTCTCACTTAATGTTAAAGTGTTTAACATGCTTGTTTTCGCTAAATCTCTAGTTTAAAGATCTTGTTAAGGGTTGTTCGGCACGTCTAAATTTTAAATCGGGCATAGTTGATGCCTCGTTGACCCTTGTGCGTGTGCCTAGCGACCCTACAGTGGTATCAGAGCCAAGCTAGAGTTTTAGGCGAAGTCTAGACGAAGTTTAAAGTCAGATCGAACCCCGAAACCCCATTTTAACCTAGTTTCTGGAAATTTTTCAAAAAGTTGATTTTTTCGTATTAAAAATATTCAGAAAATCATTCAGGGAAATATAGGAATTACTGTGAAGTACGGACCCTTGATTCGATCACGTGACCGCGGAACCGCGGCCAAACCACGCACGTGGCCGCGGTTCCGCGGCTGAATAGTTATATTGGGGCCCACTACTTCACAGTATTATTCCTGGTTTCTTTTGCACTATTCTGGGAATTTTTAATTCCACTCAAGTGTTGAGTGTTCTGGGTTGTATTGGTAGCTCGTTGATTCGATCGGAAAGTATAACTTCGTTTAGCTTGTCCGGGTAATTTTTAGAACTTGTTAAAAAGTTCGAATGGATATCAATAACTCACTTTTTCCCCTGCCGGAAAATTTCCAAGCGTTGGATTATTAGTTTAAGAACGTTCTAAGTCGTGCAAGTAACGCAGTGGACCCTCTAGAAGACAACAAACCTTAACTCGATTATGTGACCGTCTTGAACTGCCTCTAAACCTTAGGGTTTGTGGCAGTACGGCGTGCCACATGTGAGGCGTTGGCTTGACCCTTCTACGGCTGGACCATTGGTACTGTAGCATGTGATGGATGTTTTTAAACTAATTCCAAGTGTTGAGAACTATTTGGGAAAACTTGGGTGTTTGATTATTCGATCGGAAAGCTTAACATTGTCTATTTATCTGGAATGTGATACAATATTTGGAATCCACAAGTAGTTATGAGATAACTAATTTGAAAGTTATAAATCTAGCAGTTCAGTCTCAGATTATCGGTTGCCACGGAATTTTGATGCGATCAAAAGTCCGTCGCAATCACGTAGCATACGCGGATACTCGCCGGATAAACTTAATAGACAGCCATGCCCCATAGCCCCGACCAAGTGACTGTAGGAGAACCCCGTCGCCAAAAGCATCTGTTCGGGTGCTCGCGGCAGGGGTGTTCCGCCTTAGTGCACTTCGTCGACGGCATCCGGGGGTGGCCGTCTACTAAAGTTTGCGACGAGCATTCGATCAGGATGTCGGGAATCTTGTTGAATTACCCGACTTGATATTGAAAAGAGTTTTCGATAATGAGACTAAAATGCGGGATTTATAATTGTTAAGCATGCGATGTCTAAGGAATTCATTTGGTTAGGCATGTGATGTCTAAGGAGGTTGCGGATTCCAACTGTTGTAGTTTTACACTTTCTTTTCTGTAACCGTAAGCATAGTTGTGGTGTATCGCCGGCTTCGTTGCTATACATCAGCGACAATCGGGATACGCATGCTTGCTTACGTTGATGATATGAGATACTATGTGTTGCTGTGATATGTTATATTAGATCGTCGTGTTCTAAATAGCTGGGGTTTTAATGTGAGATGAGAGTTTTTTTCATTCATGTAAAATTCATTTGTATGTAATATTCTTTTATTGGGGCACTTCCGGGCTGAGGATGATGTCACCATTGTTTATTATTTACTTTTCCGCATTAGGTAGACCCAAGGAGGGGAGCATAAGTAAACGGGTTCTAGGGTGCAGTGGGAGGCCATCTTGAGGAGTCGAGACCGGGTCTCCTAACCCTAGAATTGGCAGCGTTGCTTGCCGCTCTCGTAGGGGTCTAGGGATGTAGGTTTGGCTATTCATCGCGACCGTGGAATCCGTGTTTTATACAGGCTCGTATTGAAAACACGGACATCCTAGTATATCCAATATTTTATATATGTTCTTCTGCTGCATTGTTCTGTGATGAGATCATATTACTTCCTGAGACGATTGTTTATATTATATATATGAGATATATGTTATATTGGAGATATCGTTTCAAATGTGATGCTTCTGAAGCATAATAAAATGGGACTTCATTAATGAGATTAATGAAATAAAAGAAACCTAAAGATGTTGTAGAAACTTATTTAAAAACAGGCAGCTCTAGTTCTTGCTTTTCAAAGTGGTGTTCCTTGTAGAACATCCATCACCTTATTCGATAAGGAAAGAGCCGAGATCCCTTCACCGGGTGTGACCTCTTTAGTGAAACTGGCAGATGCTACAAACTCGGTTTGTCTTTTGATTGCTTCTATAGTTCTTGCTTTGCATAGTGATATTTGTGAAATATCCTGCACCTTATTCGATGAGGAAAGAGCCGACGATCCCTTCACCGGGAGTGACCTCTTTAGCAAAACTAGAAAAGGCCTAAAAAACATTCAATTTAAAATAACTCGATTCTACAACGATATTAAGTTCATTACGCAAAAGTTTTTCTTAAAAACCTGTCGTAACCCTCCGTCATTTTAGGAAGTAGAGTACTTAGTATTCGTGCTGTATTTGTTGACCTTAGTTAAGGCACAGTGTACGGTAGCTAAGTGATGTCTTCCTATATAACATATGATGCGATTAGTTAGGACAGTCATATGACTTTGTTGACCTTAGTTAAGGGTCATGTGGGTAGGTCTATTTAATCAAGAAATGACGGGTAGAACTTGACTAGTGCTTATGATTTGTTGACCATATTTAAGGTCATAAGTCACTAGGGGTAAAATATTATTAGGAATTTCAAGTGTTTAAATTTGCAATGAGATTGCATACCTTCTATGAGATAGTTGGATCCCGATACCCACTGCGAGTAAGAGTTACTCATGGGAGAGTTTTACAAATTACAATTAGCCGATCAAGTAGGTGTCTAAAAGGCGTTAACGGGGTTACGCCCCTGGGAAAACGAGGTTTATTTTAATTAGGTCCGTGCGAAAGCATGGGGAACCTCCTTCAAAGTACCGGCACTGGCCTGACTGAAAGATTGGAGAACTTGTAGGGTGTAATTAATCCCGGCTAGTCTTTCCTTTTAGGGTTTGAAGGAAGATTTGACTAAAACAGTGGGAGACATCCTGATTAGATAAATTGATAACCAATCTAATCTTGTAAAAGCGCACGCTGAGTGTTTTCTTCTCTCTCTCTCCAAATAGAGACCATATCATGCCTTAATCAAGATAATAATACGGATGTATTGACCGAACCCGCTTGTTATACTGAGCTGGGGAACGTTGGTCCCTCTCCAACTTATAATTGTTATAAGACAGAGCAGGAAATTGGGGAATACCAGATTTCCCGTGCAGCCCAAACGAGGAAAGTGCATGTTGATGCATCATCTTCGGGTGTGTTCATTACAGAGAACTATTTCTCAGTATCATTTACGTCCTGGGTATGAGATACCAGATCAGGATCCCGCAAATGTAATTTGTTACATGGGCTACAGATAGGTAGAGAACTGAGAACGGGTGATAAGTTTCATGAGATAGAAGACGGTGCAAGTGTTGCAGCCAAGTCTGTTGGTAGTTATCACCCTGTATTATCAGAATACATTGATTCTGAATGAATGTTATTAGATACCGAATCTGATATACAACATCATATCAGTCTCTTTATTAGTAAAGAAGGATATAATTTTGTATTATTGGATAATGTTTTGAACATTTCCTATATCAAGAGTTGATCGGTTCAGGCACGTTATCTAAAAGCATTGACGTTCCAAATCAAACTACAGTTCTTAGTATACAGAACACACACAAGAGGAAGAGTTCAGAAATGAACGAATCCTTCTTGAGGCATAGTAGACTAGGTCATATCAATGCGACCCGACTAGCTGGAGTTACATCTAGATGCATATTTAAATCAGTTTGAATTTACATCTTCTGAAACTTGCCGGTCATGTCACAGAGATAAGATTACCACAGCTCCGTTTATTGGAAACAGAGAAAGAGTTAGTGAACTCTTGGGATTGATACATGCCGATGTATGAAAGTCCCCTGTCTATACATGCCAAGATCGGTTCTTTGTACTTCATTATATTCACTGATGATCTCTCAAGATTCAGACATATGTTCCTGTTGAAACACAAGTCTGAAACTTTTGAGATAATCACATAATATAAGTTAGAAGTAGAGAACCAAAAACGGGTATAAGTATTATGTCCTTTGATGTGATCAAGGAGGAGAATACTAGAGCACGGAATTCCTGGACTATTCTAAAGGAGAATGAGATTCTCACTCAGCATTACTCCTCCGTATATACCATAGCACGATGGTGTATCGGGACTGAGCAATCACACCTTATTGGATATGGTGCGCTCTATGATGAGTACTACTGAGTTTCCTATTTCCTTTTGGGAGTTATGCACTTGTGAAGCTGCATACCTATTGAATAGGGTTCAAATCAAATCAGTTGCCTACCATTTCATATATGATATGGAAAGAGAAGAGCCCATATCTTAAGTTTGTTAAGATTTAGGGTTGTCCAGCCTATGTCTAAAAGCATAATCCGGACAAGCTCGAGGCAAAGTCAGATCTGTGGAAGTATGTTGGATATCCCAAGCATACGCAAGGGAATATCTTCTACCTAACCGAGGAACAAAAGATGTTTTGTTTCTCAGCATGCCACCTTTGTGGAAGGGAATTTTTTGTGGAAAAATTAGTGGTCATGAGGTAGAGCTGGAAGAAATTCCAGCTATACAAACTACAGCAGATGATTTGGTAGAACCAAAGGATTCAATAGACTCTAACGAACCTCAGCCTCTCCACCGATCTAGTAGGGTTCCTCACCCACCTGAGAGATACTTCGGTTTCTCTATGACAGTGGAAGCGAGGATTGCATCATGAGATGATGACCCAACTAGTTTTAAGCAGGCCATCAGGAGTGGGACTCTGTAAGAATGGCTGGATGCTTAGCGATCTGAGATGAAATCCTTATACACCAACAAAGTATGGACTTTGGTTGCTTTATCTGAAGGGTTAAATCCCCATTAGGAGCAAGTATATCTTGAGAAGATTACTTAGTGTACATGGAAAAGTTGAGACTTTCAAAGCTATGCTTAAGTCTATCCAGATCCTACTTACTACGGCTACATACCATGACTACGATATCTGGCGGTTGGGTGTCATGACTTCTTTTCTAAATGATGATTTGGAAGAGAGCGTCTATAAGTACACTGCCAGAGGGCTTCGTAGACAGTGGGAGCAGCGGAAATGTAAGCAAGATGTTTTATGTGATAAATCAGGCATCGCGGAGTTGAAACGTCTGTTTTGATGTAGTAGTCAAAGAGTTTGACTTCATCAAAATGGTAGATGAACCTTGTATGTAAAAAAAAGGTAGTAAGGAGTATGGTGGTGATCCTCGTAGAGTTTGTGGATGACATACTCTTGATAGGGAAGGAGTTTCATATGCTACGCTCGGTCAATCTCCACTTATCACAAGGATTCTCTATATAGTATCAAGGTGATACCTCCTAAATCCTGGGTTTTAATCTATGAGATAGATGTAATTGGATGTTAGGATTCTTACTAGTTGTAGTGAGATGGTATCAATCAATCCTAGGGAGAATCACTGGAAAGGTTCCAGGGTGATAAGGATGACTGAATGTCAGTCGAAGGCATTGTCTTTACCCTCAGTAGAGGGACGGTATGTTGGAAGAGTTCCAAGCTAGATACCATGACTTACTAGATGATTAAAAGCAAGATACATCGTTACCAAGGATGCTACCAAAGAGGCAGTCTGGATATATAAGTTCATGAGCTGAACTTCGTTCCTACCATTGTGTGACAATGGAGTTGTGGCTTTAGCCAAGGAACTACCGTCCCATCAGAAATCCAGATATAATTCTTAGGCAGTATCACCTGATCATGGAGATGGTTGATCTCCAGGAAGATCGAGGTTAGGAGAGTAGACACAGAGGACAACAGCGCGGATCTACTCACAAAGGCCTTTTCCCAGTAGAGACTTTTATGGGATGGTTGAGTATGAGATACTTCAACCACAGCTAATTGTTGGATATGTGATACCACAACAGATGGCCCTAGAGCAAGTGGGAGATTGTTAGTTATATGTATGCCCTAGAGGCTATTACTGTACATACGATGTATATTGTAATGGATGCTTGGACATATATAGGGCGGACTTTCTTGCTCGACATGATAGTATGATATCTGGTTGTACATTATCTTAACATTTACTCTGATTGTCTCTATGTAACATGTTAATAAAGCCCTTAGGATATGTACTCGACTACTGGGACTATGATGAGATCATACTAGTGGGGCCACGGTAGTCGACGAGTACATCCTATAACTGTTCCTAGTCGAGGGTGTATCGAGACAGGGCATCGATACACCAGAGTAGACTAGCGTATACGCATCTTGACCCATATGATGGGCGATGGATGATCCCATATCCATCGGTGTTTGACATCAAGGATGGTGTACAGGTGCTCAGTAGAGACTGGGTACACTGTACGGACTCGCTGAGAACTCCCAGATGGTATTATACTTCACGTCAGATGGCAGTTCTCTAGTGACACTGGTACAGAGTTGTCTGTTGACCCGAGATCGTAATAGAGTCTTGTGTGATTCCCACTGTGCTTTGATTTCCATCATACCACGTCCAAGGGGGCGTGCAAAAAGGTGGCTTTTGGGTACAGTCCCGAATCACATGGAAGCAATGAGCGATAGGAGGGGATTCGTCTCTCCCGGTATAGGGAGTTGATGTTGTGCTGTGTTCGATTGGCTATAACTGGAAATCCCTAGCCAGGGTTGCTGAGATTTACTGGTAAGTGTTATCAATAGTTTCGCGAACTGTTATAGACCTCATATCGACACGACTTATCAAGCTACTGGGGTCTGACGTTTACCACCCCAAGGCGAGATATGCAACATATCAGACGACGAGACCGGACTGTACGGGAGTGTTACTGATTGGATTCATAGGAGAATGTACAGGCTTTCTTGTTGATCTTCTGATCGCTCAATACCTGGGTGGCTGTAACATTTAGCTGACCGCTTGCAGCTTGTGGGTGTTTGATATGATCATCACCTACTGCCGGCGTATTGACGAAACTTTAGAGTCCTACACAGAGGTTTCTTGACTCAGGCAAAACGGAGTAGGGGCACATATGTGATATGTGCAGGACTGAGGATAATGCGATATGAGATACCATATTATATTCTCGCGATATTTGATATCGGCCGGGTCATCGGATTAAGTGTTGATTCGATGAATCGGTAAATGATATATTAGTCGGTTATATGCGATATAGCCGGATTATCGGATCAAGTGTTGATTCGATGATTTAATGTATAATTATATATATGATATATTAAATTACATTAACAAATATTAGCTCACTAAAAGATTCTTTTTCTCACTCGGGTAATACATTGATATATATACGATATATGTTAATTGTATTATTTTATTTTGTTACAATAAATATTATATATGTGATATATAATATTGTAACATGATATGATTACTAATGCATCATGTTTAGTGGAGATTAAACAAGTTTAGGGTTTGATTTGGGTTAGTTCATTCATGAACCTTCTAGAAGGTTTCTTTTTGTTTTGTGTAAAGATATTTTGTAATGACTCATCTTTAACTCAACCCAAACCCTAGCCCTAGTTAAATCTCTACAAAGATTTGTTTGACCATGGTTTTATTTTTAATCTTATCATAACTTTCATTATTCATCACAAAAGGATTCACTATTCATCTTCTTCTTCCTTGATGCAAAAGCTTTCTTGCTTTGCTTTTTGTGATGAAAATGAGTGAGAAATAGAAAATAAATGAGAGCAAAAATCCTACTTCATCATCCTCATCTACCCTTGCCATTTAGATGAGGGTGTTCACTTCATTTAGTGAGTGAGAGCTTGTGTTAATGAAACTTCAAGGTAGATCATCTTTGTTATCGAAGATCAGAAGCAAGCTTGCATCTTTCTCTTCACGGAGCCTTTCCAGAGTCCGGACACGATGATCGTAGCGAAGGGACCTCAACACGGAGCTTAAGAAGTGAAGGACCGGATCTACAAAGGTTGTAATCCCTCTCACTTAGTGTTAAAGTGTTTAACATGCTTGTTTTCGCCTAATCTCTAGTTTAAAGATCTTGTTAAGGGTTGTTCGGCACGTCTAAATTTTAAATCGGGCATAGTTGATGCCTCGTAGAACCTTGTGCGTGTGCCTAGCGACCCTACAGCAGTTGGGTGCAGTCCCGAAGCACTTGGAGGCAGTGGCGGTTAGATAGGATTCGTCTCTTCCGGTATTAGGAGTTGATATCTCGCTGTGTTTGGAGAGCCATTACGCAAAGTCCCTGGCCAGGGCAAACGAGATTTATTGGTAGGATTTCCATTAGCTTCTCAAGGTGTAATGGGCTTCGCTCCGACACAACTTATACAGCTTTTAGGTGACTGACGCTTGCCGCCCCCTAGACCCGATATGCGATAGTCTTAGACAAACAGATCGGACTGTACGGAGATTATGACATCAGGCTCAATAGGAGTTCGGATGGGTTTCCTCATCGGCCTTCTTATCGACATCTACATGGGACCGTTACGTACAGCTAGTGCCGCTTGTGGTGTGTGGTTAAACCTACTGCCAACGTAGTGTCGAGTCTTTAGAGTCCCGCACAGAGAGTTTCCCTCCTTCAGGCGAAACGATATAGAGGTCGTTTGGTTTTACGACAGGGTTCGGACACATACGTGTATTTATGCACGTACAATGTTCGGACAGTTTTTACTAGCCGGCTTTAGTTTAAGCCAGATTCTAGTATTGGATTATTGGATTTATATAGTCTTAGTATTTCCGTGTTTTAACGGATGGGAGAGGCATTCTCGTAATTAGTCGAGAAGCTTCTAGAAGAAAGATGAGGTGGAGAGCTTAGGTGTTATTTGCATTAAATGGATTAGTGACTCATGAGGTGATTCATCCAAATGAGTTAATGAAGCATTTATTGCTTAATGACTCATGAGATGATTCATTGTATGTATTAAATGAAGCATGGTTGTAAATATCATATAATGATTTATTTGATATTCTTTATGCTTCATCATATATAGAAATGAGACACAATTCATTTCATTCTCACTTTAACATTCTCTCTCCTCAAGCTCTCTCTCTTCAAAGACCTAACCCTAATCCTCTCATATGTTAAGATCCTATGGTTAGCAAGACTAATAGATCCCTAATCCTCTTCTATATCCTCTAGGTTACTTTGATTAGCACTCATAGCCACCTAGTTATCTCAAGTGAGAAGTTACAGCTTGGAGAAGGATCTCTCGGGTGGATCTTCTATCACATCGAGGAGGCCGACGAGGAGGTGAACTATAAGAACAAGAAGGACTTGAATCTTTAGGTATAATCATCTATCATAGTTGCTAATCACTTCTATATAGTTGTTAGTTAGGGTTTAGCAAAGATCCGTATAGTTAGTCGATGTTAACTTAAACAAAATGATTGTTTTACCTATTCCTCCTCCCTGCATCATGTGGGGTGTCTAACGTCGACTTAAAGTGGTATCAGACCTAGCTAAACCATAACTAACATGTTAGCAAAGTCGTTAGAAATTCGATCGCAAAACGAACCCGAAAAACATCATTTTCACCATGTTTCTGCCGATTTTAAAACGGGGTCTAAAAATTTTTCAGGGACCCTTAAAAATACAAGCAGGCAATTTTAAGAATTGTGAAGAAATTTAGGATCGTGACTCGACCATACAACCGCGGAACCGCCGCCGATCCAAGCGATCCGCCGCGGATCCGCGGCCGAGTTGACTCCGAGTCAACCCAAATTTGCTCAGTTATTCTTCTGTGTTTATGTTGTGTTTTCTGGGATGATTTGTTTCTGCTATGGTTTTATGTGTATAGAGAATTGTTTGGAGTAGATTCATTTGTGTTGCTTGATCGAAATTCTAAGATGTTTGGCTAATTTGATTATATCTGTGTTGCGTTTAATGTGTTCGTAAACCTCCCCTAACTGCTAGTATGTCGGTTAGCAGGGGGTTGCACATTTCTGTAATGGTTTTTACTGGTTTGTGATGGTGGACTTGTTGGATTGTCGTGAATGGATAGCCGGGGATGTGAGACGAGTGTTTCTTTCATTCAAATGAAAATTGTAATTTGTTGTAATATTCTTTTGCGGGGCACATCCGAGTTGAGCTTGTAGCCACCGTTGTATTATTTCATTTACTGTTTTCTGCTCATAGGATAGACCCAAGATGGGGTGCACAAACTACCGGGTACTTTGAAATGCTTAGAGGTCTACTCACGTCGTTGAGGGAGATCACTTCACTTCGGGTACTTGGCAGGTAGTTTGTCGTACCCGTAGGGGTCTAGAGTGGGGTTTTGGCTATTCATCGCGACTGTGTAATCCGTCTTTCTTTGCAGGCTCAAAAGGAATGCGGATTCGTAGAAAATCCAATATGTTCATCTATGATCTGGAATGTATATTATTGCGTCTGACAAATGTACAATATCTATATATGATATCTAGTAGGCGTCACTTATGTTTTGCACCCGCGCTAGCCCAGCCCCCGCTGTGTCGTTAGTTAAGTAACCTAACGGGTGAATGACGGGGCCCAGTGGCGAATGAGGATGGCATAAGAGGACGTTGTATTTTCGTTTTTTTCTGCAATGATAGGTTAATTGATAGGACGGATTATATTAATGCAAAGAAAATAAACCAAAGGTGAATCGTTGGAACAGTTTAAAAGAAACCACTCGGTTTTTTTTTAAAACAGAAGATATTTTTTAAATTGCGGAGCTTAAGCTACTCCTTTTAAAAGCTATCAGGTTCCTTCGATCATATCAAGTTCACTACATTCACGGTTTCGCCAAAACCATTTGTAGCCCTCCGTCATTTCATTTAGGTATTTAGTAGTATTCAAGCTATGTATTTTGACCAACGCCAAGGCATAGTGTTTGGTAGCTGCTGGGTATTCATTTGTTGCATAGATAGATGAGTTAGTTTGGGACAGTCGTATTATCATTTGGCCAACGTCAGGGGTATGTACGTATGGGTTCAAATTAACAAGATAATGATGGGTAGAACTTGACATGTGATTTATGACATTTTGACCAATGCCAAGGTCATAAGAGCATGGGGCAGAAATTGATATCGAGAATTTCTAAAGAAACTAAAATTTGCTAAGAGTTGCATACTATTTGGAGTGTGATAATTTTGGTAGGATTCCTTCAGCTTTATCACACGATGATATTTGGATCCCGATCCTACAGTGAGTATTCGCTACTCATCAGGAGATTCGTCACTTAACGATCAATGCTATAAACCAAGTAGGTGTCGAGAAAGGTGTCAGCGGGGCTACGCCCCCAGAGAAAAGAGGTTATTTAATTAAGGAATTTCGCGAAAGAGTCGTAAAACCACCCTCGAAGTACCGACACCGGCCTGGCTGAACGGTTAAGCAAGTATTGTACGGTGAGAATTGTCATGACTAGTTCTTCCTTTATGGTTTGAGGAGGGATTCGAGAAACAGTGGGAGCCATCCTATTTAGATAAACTAAAAACCACTCTAAACTTGCAAGAGCATCATGCTAAAGTGTTCCCTCTCTCTCTCATTGCAGCGACCCAGAACATGACAGGCCTTAAGTTACTATTAGATAAAAATATTTTGACAGGGCCAAACTATAAAGATTAGTTCCGGAATGTAAAGATGGTTATTACCTATGACAAATTGGGGTATGTCCTTAGTATAAAGGCCCCTGCTGTCCCAGGTCCTGAATCCAGTGTCGCGGATAAGGAAATCCGCAAGACCTGGGAGTTAGACTGCGTGAAGGCCAAGTGCATCGTGCTTGCCTCTATGAATAATGAACATCAGAGGAGGCACGAAAATATGGATCTAGAATCCATATTTCTCCACACCAAAGAACTGTATGGAGAGCAATCTCGTATAGTTAGATACGAGACCTCGAAGAACTTGTTTAAGTCGAGGATGGCCGTCGGATCATCTGTAGGGGAACATGTCCTTAAGATGATTGGTTATATTGAAGAGCTCGCAGACTTCGGGACAACATTAGAGAATGAGCTGTATACAAACTTGATTCTCCATTCCCTTCCTTCCACCTACGCCCAGTTTATCTTGAATTTCAACATTCAAGGTAAAGAAGTTGAACTTACACAACTCCTTAACATGTTTAAGAGTGTAGAGGGCACCTTGCAGAAGGCAAGAGAAACACCCACTATGTTTGTTCGTGGTACTTCCTCTTCTAGGTCCAAGGCAAGGGCCAAAGGAAGGAAGAAGAAAGCCGCTACCAAACAAAGAAGTGGTGTTGGTAAGGTGGGAGTCAAGGGAAAGGCAAAGGTTGGGTGCCAGTAGTGGCAAAGGACGAGTGCTTCCACTGTCGTAGGAAAGGCCATTGGAAGAAGGATTGCAAACCTTGGATTGCCAAGAACCAAGATTCAAAGCATGTTGTGGCTTCGGCCTTGGGTGTGTTTGTTATTGAGAACTGTTTGTCAATTAACTCTACTTCCTGGGTACTAGATACCGGAGCAGGATCTCATATCTGTAATTCATTACATGCTTTGAGAAACCATAGAGATATTAGGGTAGGCGATTTGTCTCTCAGAGTTGCAAACGGAATGAGCGTGGACGCTGAATCCGTAGGAGAATATCGCCTAGGTTTGACAAGTGGGCAGATATTGATTCTACGTAACTGTTTATATATACCTAGTTTGACTTGTAATATTATAACAGTGTCCTCACTTTCGAGAGAGGGATATGATTTTACATTCGTAAGCGATGTAGTAAACATCCACCTAAATCAAGTTCTGATTGGTTCCGGTACATTAGATGACGGTATATACGTATTAAATCAAGCTCAGGTTTTCAATGTCCAGAACACACTAAAAAGAAAGTCTCCAGATATAAATCAGGCTTTCATATGGCATTGTAGACTAGGTCACATCAATGAGACAAGTTTAACTAAGTTACATAGAGAAGGATATTTTGATCCGTTCAAATATCAATCTTATGCCACTTGTCAATCATGTCTCAAAGGAAAGATGACAAAGACTCCATTCACTGGACATGGAGTAAGAGCGAGCGAGCTCTTAGGACTCATACACAGCGATGTATGTGGTCTAATGTCTACACATGCATGAAGCGGTTTTTCATATTTCATTACTTTTATGGATGATTACTCTAGGTATGGATTCATTTTCTTAATGGAACATAAATCCGAGGCCTTTGAGAAATTCCAAGAATATAAGAATGAAGTAGAAAACCAAACCGGCAAAAGTATCAAGACACTGAGATCCGATCGAGGTGGTGAATACTTAAGTGCCGAGTTCCTGGGTTACCTAAAAGAGAAAGGAATTCTCTCTCAGCTTACTCCTCCATACACTCCACAACATAATGGTGTATCGAAGAGACGGAACCAAACCCTATTGGATATGGTGCGTTCCATGATGAGTAATGCTGAGTTATCGCGATCTTTTTGGGGTTATGCGCTAGAATCAGCTGCATATCTTTTGAACAGGGTTCTTACCAAGACTGTGCCTACTACACCATATCAGATGTGGGGTGGGAAGAAACCCTATCTTCAGTATCTGAAAATATGGGGATGTCCAGCTTTTGTTAAAAAGCAGCATGCGGACAAACTCGAGGCACGCTTAGTACAGTGTAAGTTTGTGGGATATCTAAAGAACTCCAAGGGGTATTTTTTCTAGTACGCAGAGGAACAAAAGGTTTTTGTTTCTCGTAATCCCTATTTTCTAGAACAGCAGTTTTTAGAAAAGGAAACAAGTGGGAGCGCAATAGAACTGGAAGAAATTCCAGAACCACAAACTACTACTGAAAGTTTGGTAGAACCAGTAGTTCAAGAAGAACAGGACATTCCCGCACCCCTCCGCAGGAGTAGTAGGCCGTCTCACCCGCCTGAGAGATACTATGGTTTTCTCATAGACGGGGATAGAGTGGATTACGTCATTGATAATGATGAACCTACTAGCTTCCAGCAGGCCATCCAGAGCGGCGACTTGGTACGATGGCTGGATGCAATGCGGACCGAAATGGAGTCCATGTATACCAACAAAGTATAGACTTTGGACTTTGCTCCAGATGGGGTAAAACCCATAGGATGCAAATGGATCTTCAAGAAAAAGATTGGTGTAGATGGACAGGTGGAAACCTATAAAGATAGACTTGTTGCAAAGGGTTTTCGTCAAAGACCTGGTTTGGACTATGACGAAACTTTTTCTCCAGTGGCTATGCTCAAATCCATTCGGATCCTTCTTGCCATTTCCGCCTTCCATGATTATGAGATCTGGCAGATGGACGTAAAGACGGCTTTTCTAAATGGTAATTTAGAATAGTGCGTCTATATAGATCAGCCAGAAGGTTTCAATCAGAGTGGGAGTAGCGGGAAAGTATGCAAGTTGCTTAAGTCCATTTATGGACTAAAACAGGCATCGCGGAGTTGGTACATCTATTTTGATGAAACGGTCAAAGAATATGACTTTATCAAAAATCCAGATGAACCATGTATATATAGTATAATTGTAGCACGAACTGTCGTATTCCTCGTCTTGTACGTGGATGCCATTCTATTGATAGGAAATGACATTCCTATGCTACAATCTGTCAAAAGATTGTTATCACACTGGTTCTCCATGAAAGACCTGGATGATGCCTCTTACATTCTGGGGATCCAGATCTATTGTGATAGATCTAAGAGGATGTTGGGACTTTCACGATCCAGGTATATCAACACTATACTGAAAAGATTCAGTATGGAAGATTCTGAGCGCCGTAATTTACCGGCTTGTCACGGAATCACCCTATCCAAAGAGATGTCTCCCAAGACTGATTTGGAAAAGGATCGCATGTCATTTATACCCTACGCTTCTGCGGTAGGCTCTATAATGTATGCGATGTTGTGCACCAGACCAGATGTAGCTTACGCACTGAGCATGGTAAGCCGGTATCAGTCAGACCCATGGGAGCAGCACTAGATAGCAATAAAGAACATTCTCAAGTACCTGAGAAGGACTAAAGATATGTTCTTGGCTTACGGCGGAAAAGACCTCCAGATCGAGGCTTTTGCCGACTCCAGCTTCCAGAGTGACAAGGATGACGCCAAGTCCATGTCAGGTTATGTCTTTACCCTCAATGGAGGGGCGGTGTGCTAGAAGAGTTCCAAGCAGGACACCGTTGCTGACACGACGATGGAAGCGGAGTATATCGCTGCTTGTGATGCCGGAAAAGAAGCAGTCTGGATGAAGAAATTCCTCACAGAACTTCAGGTGGTTCCATCCATTGTTGATCCAATACCTCTATATTGTGACAACAACAGGGCTATAGCTTTAGCAAAGGAACCCAGGTCCCATCAGAAGTCCAGACGCATCTTAAGGCAGTATCACCTGATCAGGGAGATCATAGATCGCCAGGAGATCGAGGTCCGGAGAGTTAAAATAGAGGAGAACACTGCAGATCCATTCACAAAGGCCTTACCTCAGATACAGTTTGAGAGGCTACTCGACATGATAGATCTTCGATACGCCAGTACATGGCCTTAGTGCAAGTGGGAGATTGTTAGTGTATATGCCCTAGGAGCCATTATTGTATCATACTAGTTTGTATATTACTTAATGGAAGCTTGCGATATTCACAGTTATATTAACAGTCTCGCTCAACATAGTAGTATGCTACTTGGTTTGTATCTATCTTAATATGTGTATATGTTAGCATATCACGAATACATATTGATAGAGCCCTTAGGATCATGCTTGAATACCAGCGTTGTGATGGCAGTCACATTAGTGGGGGCTGGGTAGTCTACAAGCACATCCTTTTTCAGGTCCCTAGTCATAGGATTATCAAGACAGGGCATCGATACTCCAGAGTAGACTAGTGTGTATGCTTATCATCCCAGCAGGGGAAATGGTCTGTCCCACAGCCATTAGTACGTTGTAATGGAGATAGTATACAGGTGCTTGTTGGGTTACGGGTACACCGGACAGGACTTGCAGGGAACTGTTGATTGGTATTATAACCATCGTCAGTTAACAGTTCCTAGGTGACATGAGTATAGCATAGTCCACAGACTTGACACTGCTGCTTCATCTCGAGTGTGTTCCTACTGTTCTTAGGTTGCTACCCTACCACGGCTCAAACGAGTTATGCAAACAGGTAGCAGTTAGGTGCAGTCCCGAAGCACTTGGATGCAGTGGCGGTTAGATAGGATTCGTCTCTCCCGGTATTGGTATTTGATATTGCGCTGTGTTTGGAGAGCCATTATGCAAAGTCCCTGATCAGGGCAAACGAGATTTACCGGTAGGATTTCCAGTAGCTTCTCAAGGTGTAATGGGCTTCACCCCGACACGACTTATACAGCTTTTAGGGGACTGACGCTTGCCGCCCCCCTAGGCCCGATATGCGATAATATTATATGAACAGATCGGACTGTACGAAGATTGTCACATCTGGCTCAGTAGGAGTTCGGATGGGTTTCCTCATCGGCCTTCTTATCAACATCTACCTGGGGACCGTTACGTACAGCTAGTGCCGCTTGCGGTCTGTGGTTAAACCCACTGTCAGATTAGTGTCGAGTCTTTAGAGTCCCACACAAAGACTTTCCCTCCTTCAGACGAAACGTTATAGAGGTCGTATGGTTTTACGACAGGGTTCGGACGTATACGTGTATTTATGCACGTACGATGTTCGGACAGTTTTTACTAGCCGACTTTAGTTTAAGCCAGATTCTAGTATTGGATTATTGGATTTATACAGTCTCAGTATTTCTGTGTTTTCACGGATGAGAGGGGCATTCTCGTAATTAGTCGAGAAGCTTCTAGAAGAAAGATGAGGTGGAGAGCTTAGGTGTTATTTGCATTAAATGGATTAGTGACTCATGAGGTGATTCATCCGAATGAGTTAATGAAGTATTTATTGCTTAATGACTCATGAGATAATTCATTATATGTATTAAATGAAGCATGGTTGTAAATATCATATAATGATTTATTTGATATTCTTTTTGCTTCATCATATATAGAAATGAGACAAAATTCATTTCATTCTCACTTTCACATTCTCTCTCCTCAAGCTCTCTCTCTTCAAAGACCTAACCCTAATCCTCTCATGTGTTGAGATCCTATGGTTAGCAAGACTAATAGATCCCTAATCCTCTTCTATATCCTCTAGGTTACTTTGATTAGCACGCATAGCCACCTAGTTACCTCAAGTGAGAGGTTAAAGCTTGGAGAAGGATCTCTCGGGTGGATCTTCTATCACATCGAGGAGGCCGACGAGGAGGTGAACTACAAGAACAAGAAGGACTTGAATCTTTAGGTATAATCAACTATCATAGTAGCTAATCACTTCTATATAGTTGTAGTTTGGGTTTAGCAAAGATCCGTATAGTTAGTCGATGTTAACTTAAAAAAAATGATTGTTTTACCTATTCCGCCTCCCCGCATCATGTGGGGTGTCTAACGTCGACTTACAGCTCCGAGCGTGCGTTTTAGATTTCGGAGGTAGCTGGGATCACCATTTACCCTTAGTAGAGTTCTTCTACAACAACAGCTTCCAGGAGACCATTCAGATAGTACCATTCGAGGCTCTATATGGGAGGAGATGCAGATCGACCGTCTGTTGGACAGAGCTCAGTGAGAGCAGTATTTTGGGCTCGCAGATTATTGAGGAGACAACCACGAAGATCCAGTTGATTCGTGATAGGATGAGAGCAGCCCAGAGTAGGCAGAGATCTTATGCGGACCGTCGTCGACGCAGACTTGAGTTTTCTATCGGCGATCATGTTTTCTTGAGGGTCTCTCTAATGAAGGGTGTGATGAGATTTAGGAAGAAGGGGAAAATTAGTCCTAGATATGTGGGCCCCTTCGAGATCCTCGAGCGTATTGGTGCAATTGCGTATCGGTTAGCTCTTCCGTCCAGTTTTCCAGACGTTCACCCCGTATTTCATGTTTCGATGCTCCGCAAGTATCTCCATGACTCATCTCATGCGATTCAGCACCCGATAATCCAGCTGGAGTGCGACCTTTCTTTTGCAGAGCAGCCGGTAGTCATCCTAGATCCGCAGGTGAAGAAATTGAGATCGAAGGTTATACCGTCCGTCAAGGTCCTTTGGCGTGGCCCGAGCAGCGAGGAGGCCACCTGGGAGACCAAGGACAAGATGAGGAAGAAATATCCCCATCTCTTTGAAGGTACGCGTAGCTAGATTTTTAAATTCGGAGACCGAATTTCTTTAAGGGGGGAAGATTGTAACACTTTGAAATTCTTTAGGTTAATTCCGCTCTAATTAGCGATAATGCGTGTTTTTCATAAAATCTCGTAATTAAGAGAATTCCACATACACTGGAATAAATCAAACTTTAATTGTGAAAATATGTGATTTTATATATATATGTGTTTTATTAATTATTAATTAGTTTAGTGTTCACTTAATTAGAAAATTTTCATAAACATTTTTCCTAAGCAATTTAGTGTAACATGCATGCACAACTTGACACATATTGTAACACATTTTTGTTTTCCCTCTTCATTCTAAATTATCATTTCATTCCTTTTAAAATAAAACCATAACTATTAAAACTAAAAGAAAATAAGAAATGATAGAAAAAGCAAGGCATGGGGGGTATTTAATGAGCATGGTGAGCTTTGACTTTACAACACTCTCTCTCTCTCCCCCCTTCAGCACGGCAGCAGCAGCTAAGCAGTAGCAGCAGCACCTTCTTTTTCTTCTTCTTCTTCTTCTTACACTCCAAGCCTCAATCCCCATAGAAAAATCCATCTTTCTTCACTAAAACCCTTGCTAATCACCTCCTTGTTGGTTTTAATGGCAAGTCTTTGTCCTTGAAGGCAAGTGCAGCAAGTTTAGACTCCCCTAAGACCAACTTGAGGTGGTTTAAATGAAGATTAGGCTAAGTTAGGGTTTTAAGGGCTCGACTAACTTAATTAAGTGCTATTAGTGCTGTTTAAGCCAAGTCATTGTTTCAGTTTGCACTAAAATACCATATTGTACCAAATTAGTGTTTTTAAAACGTTTTTAAACAAGATTATAGGATGCGGTGAATCTGCTATATCTGTGATTATTTTCTTGTTTTGTAAACATATACAGATTGATGTACAGGATTTTTTTAGAGTAGTGTGTAGGGTTACGAGCCCGTTCCTCTCCCCAAAATCTGGCAAGACCCCCTTTTTCCGAGCTCGCCGGCCTCCTGAAGGAATTGGGGGTTGGTGCTGTGCAAAGGGGTGTTTGTGTGTGTTTGTCTATGTTTGGTATTTTTTATTTTCTTGGTTTTGTTCCAGGTAAAAATTTGGGACCATTTACCTTTTAAGTGTGTTTTGTGACTTGCGCGACACGTACGCTTCGAGTCTGGGTTTAGTGGGTTCTGTGCGTCACAGCACATCGGGGTAGTTCTGGGCTTTGCACACATACATTTTAGTGTATTGATTTCACGCGTTTAACTTGCGACGCTAGTTATTCGTATTTTCTTGATATCACGTTTTTTTGCAGGATATTAACTTTACCGTGTGTTGTTTTGTACAAACCCTAGGATCGGTCGCGGAGACATCGGACGTAGCACGGAAAGGCGATGATCGGATCAGACTAGTAGAGGTGTTCCTGTGAGTAGATGTACACATCTACGAGGGAAATCGTTTGGATGGCGCTTGACGCCCGATAGTTAGAATATAGTTTAAACTATAAATATATATACTGTGCTAGTACCTCATAGGACACTCACACTATTACCATTGGCTTATGCTGCACGGGCACTATTCATGGGAACACACACGCCTTGGTAATTGCTATGCCACGAACACTTAATTAGTTAAATCCAAATCGTATCACTTGCGCCATTATGTTTATTAAACCTGCAATTGATATAATAAATTCATTAATATGGATATGTAGGATTGCTAGACACATGCACACATCTTATTGCATCATTGTTCATGCATAGCTTTTTAGTTCCGCATTGCATTTCATATTATTAATATCATAGACATTCATGTATCTTGATTCACTCGAGGATTTCCGTATTTATGATATTTATGGATTTGGAGGAACCGCAAAGATTTGAAAACATATTACCATTTTAAAATTTGAGTTTGCGGTTTTCTCATGATATGATGCATCTATTGTCCACCATGAGATTTCTCGGTGCTTGAGCAGTATCCTACACCCTATTCGAGGAAGAGGAGAACCGTTTGTGGGTGCATGGTGGACCCGGTGCGGTACCCCGAAGCAAGATGGTCGCAGATGATAGGCGTTGAGCCTAGCTGGGGAGCACTACCGACCGGTTATTGGTGACGCGGCGGATATCCGGAGGATACCGACGTAGTCTTGAGTTTTGAGATATAAGCCAGTCTGGATTGCCGGAATCTGAGATTTATATATATGGGTCAGTCCGGATTGCCGGAGCCCGGATTTACTGAGATATTCTTATTGGTGTCGATACTGACACAGACTTATATAGATTTCATTAATGAAACTACAACAAAACTTTGGAAGTTTTATTAAGATAAAAACACAGATTTCACATGTTATTTATATTCAGATCTCGCATTATTTATTGCATTCATGCTGCATGCATATTATTACATCGCATCATATTAGCATATGTAGGTTGTGACATCATTATGTACATGCTTACGATAGCCTTATTAGATGTTATTTTTACTCACGAGTTGGCAACTCACCCCCGTTGTGCCACAGTCTTTTGCAGGTCTGACCAGTCAGCACAGTAGCGGCGGGCGCACCTCCTCTTTTGCATCATTTTTCTTGGACTCGCGGCTTGTTCGTAGGTGGGTTGCGGGGTTATTTTGTTTCCATTTGTATTATTATTGTATCTAGAGTACTCCATCTACTGTAGCTACCTTAAATATACCAGTTGTACTGTTATATTTGTGACCTAGAGACGAGACAGTGAGATTTGTGTATTTATATGTTATTCCTCTGGGTCGAGCTCACTTGAGCCGACATTTTGCTTTATTTCATTGTGCTTTTATTACTTTTCTGCACAGTTATGATATATATTGTATGAGATTGTGAATCCGCCTTTGGGCGAAGAGCTAGCTCCCGCTTGGGGATGCCTTATTTCTTGTTGTATATATATTCCTGTTTTGTACCTGTTTGGGGTCAGTTTTTACAAAGGAGACTCTGCCGAATTTTTCGGAAAAATGGATGTTGCTTTTAAAAGCTTGATGTGACTTATTTATTTGAAAATTGCTTTATATATTTTGGTTTTCCTTCACTCTACTGCTCTACATGGTTTTGATTTCTAGGTTTTGGCTTACTTAGGTTACGTACGCCTTGAGACATTTCATAATTTAAGTGTTAGTCACGCTCCGTACCTTTCGGGTCATGACAGGATCATACTACTGGGACCTAGTTAGTCCACAAGCACATCCTATAATTGTTCCTAGTCGAGGGTATATCGAGACATGGCATCGATATTCCAGAGTAGACTAGTGTGTACGTTTCTTGACCCTGTATGGGGGTGATGGTTGATCCTATTGCCATTGGTGTTTGACATCAAAGATTGTACATAGGAGCTCATTAGAGAATGGGAATACCGAACAAGACTCGCCGAGAACTCCTAGATGGTACTATACCTATCGTCAGATAGCAGTTTTCTAGTGACACTGGTACAGGTTAGTCTGTAGACCCGAGATCGTCATAGAGTCTTGTGTGGTTCCCACTGTGCTTTGATTTCCACCCTACCATGGCTCAAAGGAGTCGTGTAAACAGGTGGATTTTGGGTACAGTCCCGAGTCATATGGAGGCAATGAGCGATAGGAGGGGTTTCGTCTCTCCCGGTATAAGGAGTTGATGTTGCACTATCCTCGATTGGCTATAACAGGAAGTCCCTGGCCAGGCTAGTGATGTTATTTACTGATAAGTGTTATCAGTAGTTTCTCATACCATTATAAGCCACACATCGGCATGACTTATCAAGTTATTAGGGTCTAATGATTCCACCCTAGACTCGATATGCAACATATCAGACGAAGAGACCAGACTGTACGGTAAGTGTTACTTATAGGCTTCATGGGAGTTTGGACAAACTTGCTTGTTGATCTTCTAATCGCTCAATACCTGGGTAGCCGTTACGTCCAGCTAGTACCGCTGACGGCTTGTGGGTAATTGATGTGATCATAACTTACTACTGGCGTATTGACTAGTCTTTAGAATCCCACACAGAAGTTTTCTAGTTCAAAAGAAACAAAGTAGGGCACATATGTTGATATGTGCGGGGGGCCTGATTAAATACGAGTATGTGATGTCGTATTCTAATTTGGCGGTTATTTGATATTAGTTAGGTTATATATGATATAACCGGATTATTGAATCAAGTGTTGATTTGATAATGTGATATACAGATAAATGATATTAGTCGGTTATATGAGATATAACCGGATTATTGAAACAAGTATTGATTTAATAATATGATTTATATTTATATTTGATATAATTATATATTAACTAATATTATATGTGACATATAAATATATATATATATATATATGAAGCATGGTTGACTTTCTATTTTGTGAAAATAGAAAATGAGGTGGAAAAATAGGAAGACTTTTGTGGTATGGTGCAAAACATGGCTTGATGAATTTTTTATTCATCATCCTACACGATTGAAGCATGGTTACAATTCTATATTGATGGATATTGGTTGCTTCAATATTGTGGGGTTTTAAGCCATTCTTTAGTTGGTTCATTTTTCACCTTAGCCATTTTCATGAGCTCATATGATGAGTTCTACTCTCTAGCTCTCTCCATCTTTTTCCACACTTCCTCCAAGCTCAATCCCTCATATGAGTTGTGAAACCTTGAGCTTGTAAGAACCCTAGTAAGCAAAAAAATACCTACTTCACCATCCTACACTTGATTAGTAATTAAGTATAGTGTGTTTCCTTCACTAAAGAGTTTAGTGAAGAGGTAGCTTGGATTAGCGCAGCTTCGGGTGGATCATCTTCGACATGAAGATCGCAAAGGAAGCTCGATCCAACTTCAAGTGAAGCCTAGTGGAGTCGTGTGGACTACTACACGGAGCTTCAGAAGAGAAAGACACGGTCTACAAAGGTTGTAGTATCCTTCACTTAGATAAAGTTTTTGGTATATCATAGTTAAACCCTAATCATCTAGTTTCGATTCTTGTTTAGTGTTAATTAGCACCCCAATTTTTTTTAAATTGGCATGCTTGATGCTAGTAAAACCCAGTGGTGGTGCTAACAAACACTTTCATGGTATAAGAGCCAAAACTAGAAGATTAGACGATATTTGTAAAACTACGAAAACGAAACAATTCCGAAAACAAAAGCCAAAACATCAAGTTTCTGTCGATTTTAAAATGGACTCTGAAATTTTTTTAAACAAGTGCAGAATGTTACATGTGATGTAACTAGAACACCAGAGAAATTTGGGACCAAAACTCCATAAATGACCCGGCGAGAATTGCAAAATGACCGGCCTCGCCGGCCCCTTGTTCTTTTTCTGGTCTCGAATTTTTTTGATGTTCTATATGCTATGGTTTGGTGTTTCAGGTCATGTTTGATTGGCTCAGTTTGAATGAGATGTTATCTTTTCTATAAGGGGATATTCGGAGTGTTTCGTAATCGTATTTTTACATCGTTTCGGGTTTAAGTTTGATATGTGATGCAATGGTTGGTATCCACATTTAATTAGTTTTGAGAAAACTAGTTAGTGATTGTAAATCTAGAATGTTAGTCTCTATTGATCGATTGCCATGAATTTTCGATTCGGATCGAAACTCCATGGCAATCACGTTTCGTATGTGAATACTCGCCAGATAACTTTACTAGGTAGCCACGCCCCATAGCCCCGACCAAGTGACTTTAGGACAAACCCGTTGCCAAAAGCATCCACTCGGGTGCTCGCGGCCACGGTGTTCCGCCTAAGTGCACTTAGTCGACGACATCGAGGGTGCGGACATCTACTAAAGTTCCCGATGAGTATCAATCGGGTAGTCGGGAATCTTGTTGATTTACCCGACTAAGTTATTGAAAAGTGTTTTCGATATGAGACAAAAATGCAAGGTTTATAGGGTTAGGCATGAAATTCGGAATATGAGATATTCTGGGTTTATGATGTCTAAAGAATGCGTGTAACATTTCAAAAAAATAAAATATTATTTTTGGGAATTTTTTTAATTAAATAATAAAATATTGCATATTTTAATATTTAGGTATAATTAAATACCGATAAATTGAGGAAAAATTTGGGAAATTATAGAAATTACTAAAAGAGGATGTTTTATGTGAATTATGAAAATTTTAAGTTTTTACGATTAATTTGACACTAATTTATTGCTAATCGCGATTAAAAATCGCTAATAAGATTTTAAGCATGTTGTGCAAAACATGCACAAGTCTTTTTCTTCACTTGTTACATTTTTTTTGTTATCAAGGCATTCTTCATGATTCTTGCATGGTTGTTAATTAGAGAGAATGAGAAAAAGAAAAAAAAAGGAAAACATTTAAAAATGTGCATAGTGTGAGGTATGGACATAAGAGAGAGTGGTGAGGGGGTCAACAATGGTCATAGCTTTCCCTCCTTCAATATTTCCTCTTCAACTTCCTCTCCTCTTCAGCCCATAGCTGAAGCTCATCTCCCTCTTCATCAAACCCTCACAAACATCTCATTTCTCTCATCAAAACCCCATCTTCCCTTTACAAAATATATGCACAAGCTCTCAAGCAACCCATTGGACCAAGAAAGCTTGCGTTTTGGCGTTGTAGGAGTTTCATGAGTGCCAAACGAGGTAATCCCTTCACCCTTAGTGTATTTTTTCGTTCACTTTAAACCATATATGTGTTTAGTTATGATTTGGTGCGATTTGGTGAACTTTGAAAATTCTAGTTAGGGTTTTGGGTGTGATTTGAGTAGAGATAGTGTAATTGAGGTGTGATTGAGGACTACAACCCCTGTAGTGATGTTACTATCGATTAAAACCTTAGACAAATCCCAGGTTGTAAACTTTAAAATTCTGGAAATACGGAAAATTGTGAGAATTGTGTAGGGAAATTGGAATCTGCTATCGCCCCGAGCCTCTAAAAATTATTTTGCAAACACAGAGGAGTGTGCAGGCACTAAGGAAGATAACCCCAAGACCCCAGCCCTTTATTCCATTCCCTGGCTACAAATTTAACCCCTCTGGCCGCAATTTGCAGCCAGACCTGGTCCAATTGGGCTCGTGTTTCTTCCATGGCCCCGTCTCCGGTAAAATAGACCCCTGGCATATGCAAAATTGTCTAATATGACCTAGGATAGAATCTGGAGCCTTTTTCCTGAGTTGCTACTTTAATTCGTGTTTTCATTTTGCGTATTTTAAATTCTGGATTTGTATAATTGCGTTTTACCTGGATTACTTAGCGTTTATACGACGATATCGAGGATTGTTTGATGGTTTTGAAAGCGTAGTCCATAGGTTCTAACCTATAAGGTTTTAAGCGTATCGTTTTGGTTTTCGTGTGTCGTTTTAGTTTTGATTTGGTTTTAATGCAATGCGATACGTATGACATGTAGGTACCCCTACGGTGATTCGAGATGATGAAGAAGATGAAGGCGACGTCGACACCGACATGCAGGATACAAGGTGAGTAGATTATATCTACGGGGGAAGTCGGGTGGTTGGCGTATAACACCCCCGCAGTTCGATGTTTAGTATAGTATATATGTACTATTTATGCTAGCTTATAGTGTGTCATGGATATTTAAGATGAGATTAGTTGTACTAAGTTAGATTAGGGCATAGAAGTAAACTAGTATAGTTCCAAGTTGCGAACCCTAGAATTGGTTTACCCTCACACGCACACACATGCTTATTGCTACACATATACCTATATGATGAGGATAGTGAATGATATTTGGAGATGAGCCGATGATATTGGGCATAGTGCCATGAGATCGATGATATGATGTGATTCGTATTTGGGATACGACAGGTGATTTTAGCGGGCCTTTAGACGTGTGTTTCACACACGCATTTATACTTATATAGATGGTATCGATTTGTACTAGATTTAGACCAGTACCCCAGATCATGAGATATTATGATAAGGATACTAGATAATTGATGAGATGAATGTGATATTGACCCGTACCCAGCTTTTGGGATGTCGTACGATGATTTACCGTACGAGCTTTATATTGATGATAGATCCACACTCATGACTCGAGGATGTCATATATCGTACGTGGTACCACTGAGGCGGGATCACCGACTATTATATGTATATATGTATCGACTCAGATTTAGGTGGTTTTCATACCCTTTCTATTAGCTAATTAGTTAGATCTGTAGTTACCTTGTAGATTCTGCACTGTTGTGGTTATTATTCATTTGCCGCATATTCTTGCCGTTCGCATCGCATTGCATGTTAAATATATTTAATGTTGTATTAAAACTATGTTGTTTAGACACTAGCACCATTATCGATGATGTGTATGTTCCACGTACACCTGCTTGCCGGCTCACACACTTCATCATCGATAATTGCCATGTCACTACACAGTAGAATTATTGCATCAGGATATGATCCCTTGCATGGCATACTTGTGTACATACTTATTGTACACTCATACTTGTGCACATACCTATTGTACATACATATTTGTGTTAGTGTATATGCCCTAGAGGCCATTACTGTATCATACTAGTTTGTATATTACTTGATGGAAGCTTGGGATATTCACAGTTGTATATACAATCTTGCTCGAAATGGTAGTATGCTACTTGGTTTGTCTCTGCTTTAATATGTGCATGTGTTTCTTTTAGCATATTGCTGATATACATATTAGTAGAGCCCTTAGGATCTTTGCTTGATTACCAGCGTTGTGATGGCGCTCGCACTCGTGGGAGCTGGGTGATCTATAAGCACATCCTTATACAGGTCCCTAGTCGTTGGACTATCGAGACAGGGCATCGATACTCCGGAGCAGACTAGCGTATGCGCTTCTCATCCCAGTGTGGGAGACGGTCTGTCCCACAGCCGTCAGTACGTCGTACTTGAGATAGTATACGGGTGCTCGTTGGGTTACGAGTACACTGGACATGACTCGTCGGGGACTGTTGGTTGGTATTATACCTATCGTCAGTTATCAGTTCCTATGTGACATGAGTACAGCTTAGTCCGTTGACTTGACACTGTCACTTCGCCTCGAGTGTGTTCCCACTGCACTTTGATTACTACCCTACCACGGCTCAAAAGAGTCATGCAAACCGGTAGTTTTTGGGTGCAGTCCCGAAGCACTTGGAGGCAGTGACGGTTAGACAGGATCCGTCTCTCCCGGTATTGGGGGTTGACATCGCGCTGTGTCCAGGAGAGCCATTACACGAGTAGTCCCTGGCCAGGGCAAGCGAGATATACTGGTAGGTTTCCAGTGTTATCACAGGGTGTTCTGGGCTACACTCCGACACAACTTGTACCGCTATTAGGGGACTGACGTTCACCGCCCCCTAGGCCCGCCATGCGATGTATCAGACGAACAGACCGGACTGTACGGAGATTGTCACATACAGGCTCAGTAGGGGTTCGGATGGGGTTCACCTCGTCAGTCTTCTTATCGACATCTACCTCGGGACCGTTACGTACAGCTAGTGCCGCATGCGGTCTGTGGTTAAACCCAATGCCAGCATAGTGTCGATTCTTTAAAGTCCCACACAGAGAGCTATTCGCCTTTAGGCAAAATGAGTAGAGGTCGCATGGTTTTGCGACAGGGTTCGTTCACATTCGCGCACTTGTGCACGTTTGCTGTCCGGACAGTTTATACTAGCGGGCTTTGGTTTAAGCCGGATCCTAGTATATGATTTGAGATTGGTTTTTCTCAGTGTATTCGTGTTCCTCGGATCACGAATGCGGGTGCGTATGCACAGTTGCTTGAGATTGAGGGAGAGGACCTTGATTAGGGTTAATGGCTATTGTCATTTTATTAACCCTAATGTTTATGTGTGTATTATTGTTAATTAATAATTAGTTTAATAATTGTCCATGGTTATGGTTGTTGACCATTTGACTTCTTTGACTTGTTGACCTAGGTTGACACTTTGACCATCATTATTTCTTTTGGAAGATGCTTTTTGATCTTTGCAAATTGAAATGATAATGGTCATGTCATGATTAACCATGACAATTATCTAGCTAATTATTCAATTAAAATAATTCACACATATTAGTGAGAATGGCTCAATTATTTCTCATTCTATCATATCCTTTCTCTCTCTTGTTCTTCCTCTCCCTCAAGCTCTCTCCCTCTCATGTGTTGAGAAACACTTGAGCTTGAGAAAAACCCTCTCTTGATCTTCTCTACTCTCATCTAGGGTTGAAGGACTAGCACTTCTTGAACCCTAGTTACTTCTAGCTTGGAGTTGAAGCCAAAGGTCGAGGCTTTCGGGTAGATCTTTCTTCGGCGTGAGAAGACGAGCAAGGTGACCTCCTTCCACTACTCCAAGGAGCAAGGAGAGAAGGACTAAGAGACCAAAGGTATAACTTTTCTACCGCTTAGCTACTTTCAAGTTAGCTTTAGCAAGTTTTTGTTTAGTAAAGATCCTTAAAGCATAGTCCATGTTGCCTATAGTTGATAAAAATCCGATTTTTATTATGTTTTCCGCCTCCCCGTAAGCATCGGGGTGGGCAACGTGGACTTACAGTGGTATCAGAGCCTAACTAAACATAAACTAGCTAGGTAGTGAAGTGTAACGAAGTTCGAAACCGAAAAATCCAAAAACCGAGTTTTCAAAAACCCTAGTTTCTGTTAAATTTTTATCTGGTTAAAACAAAATTTGTTATACACCTAAAATAGTCTCAGGGTTTTTTAAAGATAACCACAAAACCCGGTCCAGTGAGTCGACTAAACCGCCGCGTTTTCGCGGCAATAGCAAGCTATTGCCGTGGAACCGCCGCCGTTTGGACTCCTCACTGGGTCGAGTTTGGTGCAGTGTATCTCTGACTTGGTTTTAGGATTTTTAAGATATGTTATATGTGCCCAGATTTTCCAGAATAGAAATTTATTTTTGGGGGCCTATAAATCCGTATTTTTTCCGAACTTCACTACACTTTGACTATGATGGTTATATCTGTGATGTTTGTATGTATTGAACGTCGGTTAATCGCTATATGTCGATTAGTCGGGGTTATACATATCTGTGATCTGTGTTTGATATTGATTTGTGTATATGAATGGGTTGGATCGTCGCGGGTGAATAGCCGGGATGGATGTGAGATGAGTGTTGTTTTTCCTTTCATTCATTGTAATATGTAAATTGATGTAATATTATTATTTGTTTGGCCGCACAACCTGGTCGGGGTTGTAGCCGTCATTGTATAATTCTTTTTACTGTTTTTGCTCCTAGGATAGACCCATGGAGGGGGTGCACAAACTACCGGGTATCTCGAAGTGCCGAGTGGCCTACTCACGGTGGTGAGGGAGGTTGCTTCACTTCGGGTACTTGGCGGGTAGTTTGCCGCACCCGTAGGGGTCTTGGGTGGGTTATTTGGCTATTCACCGCGACCGTGTAATCCGCTTTTCGTTGCAGGCTCGAACGGATTGCGGATTCCTAGTATATCCAATGTATTCATCTGTGATCTGTAATGTCTATCATTGCTATATATTTATATATAATAACTATTTAGGCGTTGCTTATGTTTTACAGCCGCGCTAGCCCAGCCCCCGCTCTGTCGTTAGTTAAGTAACCTAACGGGTGATGACGGGGCCCCGTGGCGAATGTGAATGGCATAAGTGTACGTCATATTTTGGTTGTTTTCTGCAATGGTAGGATTAAATGATGGGATGCATTAAAATAACTAATGCAAGAAAATAAATCAAGTAAAAGTCGATTGGAACACTTTGAAAACCACTCGGTTCTTTTCAAAACCAAACTTTTAAACGCGGAGCTTGAACCACTCCTTTTAAAAGCTATCTCGTTCCATCGATTAGATCAAGTTCACTACGTTCACGGTTTCGCCAAAACCATCCGTAGCCCTCCGTCATTCTACATGAATGGTCAAAAAGTATTCAAGCTATGTATTTTGGCCAAAGTCAAGGCATAGTGATTGGTAGCTATTGGGTATTCATGTGCAGCATAGATAGATGCGTTGGTTTGGGACAGTCGTGCTGCCATTTTGGCCAAAGTCAAGGGTAGGTACGGGTGGGTCCAAATTAACCAGGAGAATGACTGGTAGAACTTGACATGTGACTTATGATATTTTGGCCAAAGTCAAGGTCATAAGAGCATGGGGCAAAAATCCACATCGGGAGTTTCATAAGTACTGAAACTTGCTAGCTTTGCATACCATTTGGAGTGTGATGATTCTGGTAGGATTCCTTCGGTTTTATCACGCGATGATATTTGGATCCCGATCCTACTGTGAGTATATGCTACTCCTCGGGAAAACTCTCACTTAACGATCAATGCTATAAACTTAGTAGGTGTCTAGAAAGGTGTTAGCGGGGCTACGCCCACAGGGAAAAGAGGTTACTTAATTAAGGAACTTCGCGAAAGCGTTGGAAAACCTCCCTCGAAGTACCGACACTGGCCTGGCTGAACGGTTAAGCAAGTATTGTACGGTGAGAGTGATCCTGACTAATCCTTTCTTTACGGTTTGAGAAGGGATTCGAGAGACAGTGGGAGCCATCCAGTTTAGACAAATTAAAAACCACTCTAAACTTGCAAGAGCATCATGCTAAAGTGTTTCTTTTCTCTCTCCTAATTGCAGCGACCATTCAAGATGACCGGACTTAAGTTATTACTAGATAAAAACATATTGACAGCGCCAAACTACAAAGATTGGCTCAGGAATGTCAAGATGGCAATCACTTACGACAAGTTGGGGTATGTCCTTACCACCAAAGCTCCCCCTGTCCCAGGTCCCAAAACCAGTGTCGTAGATAGGGAAATCTACAAGACCTGGGAAATAGATTGCGCGAAGGCCAGATGCCTCGTACTTGCCTCGATGGACAACGAACATCAGAAGAGGCACGAGAATATGGACCTAGAGTCCATATTTCTCCATACAAAAGAACAGTATGGAGAGCAGTCTCGTATCGCAAGATACGAAGTGTCGAAGAAGCTTTTTTCGGTAAGGTTGGCCGTCGGATCATCGGTAGCGGAACACGTGCTTAAGATGATTGGCTACATTGAGGAGCTCGCGGACCTTGGGACCACGTTGGAGATTGAACTCTATACTGATTTGATTCTCCAGTCCCTTCCTTCCACTTACGCCCAGTTCATTCTTAACTTCAACATGCAAGGAAAGGAGGTTGAACTTTCCGAACTTCTGAACATGTTGAGGACTGCTGAGGGCACCCTACAGAAGAGTAGGGAGACATCCACTTTGTTTGTAGGAGGATCTTCCTCTTCTAGGTCCAGGGCGAAAGCCAAGGGCAAGAAGAAGAAAGCCCCCGCCAAACCAAGAGGCGGTGTCGGTAAAGTGGATACGAAGGGAAAAGGTAAAGCAACAAAGATAGCGGGAAAGCTAGTGGGGAAGGAAGAATGCTTCTATTGTCACAAAAGTGGTCACTGGAAACAGGATTGCAAGGCTTGGAAAGCAAGAACACAGGATTTGAAGCGAGTTGCAGCTTCAGCTTCAGGTGTGTATATTATTGAAAACTGTCTATCAATAAACTCTACTTCCTGGGTATTGGATACCGGATCAGGATCTCATATCTGTAATTCTTTGCAGGCGTTGAGAAAGCGTAGAGTTTTGAAGGCAGGTGACATGACCCTCAGAGTTGCGAACGGTGCTAGCATGGATGCTGAGGCCGTGGGGGACTATCACCTGGGATTGTCGGATGGACATTTTTTGGTTTTGCGTAGTTGTTATTATGTACCAAATGCAACCTGTAATATCATTTCTGTATCTTTATTATCTAAAGAAGGATATGAATTTGCATTTGTAAGTAATGTAGTGAACATTCACCTTAATCAAGTTTTGATTGGGTCATTGAACAACGGTATATACGTATTAAACCAACCACAGATTTTCAATGTCCAGAATACACACAAAAGAAAGTCTCCAGAAATCAACAAAACTTTCTTATGGCATTGTAGACTGGGTCACTTCAATGAGAGAAGGTTGATTAAGTTACACACAGAAGGATATTTAGATTCGTTCGAATATCAATCGTATGCAACTTGTCAATCCTGTCTCAAGGGAAAGATGACAAAGACTCCGTTTACTGGACACGGAGAAAGAGCGAGCGAGCTCTTAGGACTCGTACACAGCGACGTGTGCGGTCCAATGTCTACACATGCGCGAAGTGGTTATTCTTACTTCATTACTTTTACGGATGACTTTTCAAGGTATGGTTATGTCTTCTTAATGAAACATAAATCCGAGGCTTTTGAAAAATTCCAGGAATATAAGAATGAAGTAGAAAAACAAACAGGCAAAAGTATAAAGACACTGAAATCTGATCGAGGTGGTGAATACTTGAGTGCCGAGTTCCTGGGTTACTTAAAAGAGAATGGAATTCTCTCTCAGCTTACTCCTCCATACACTCCGCAACATAATGGTGTATCGGAGAGACGGAACCGAACCCTATTGGATATGGTACGGTCCATGATGAGTAACGCTGAGTTACCGCGATCGTTTTGGGGATATGCGCTAGAATCAGCTGCATACCTTTTGAACCGAGTTCTAACTAAGACTGTGCCTACTACACCATATCAGATGTGGTGTGGGAAGAGACCCCATCTTAATCATATTAAGACATGGGGATGTCCAGCTTTTGTAAAAAAGCAGCATGCGGACAAGCTCGAGGCACGCTCAGTACAGTGCAAGTTTGTGGGATATCCAAAGAACTCCAAGGGATATTACTTCTATTGCGAAGAGGAACAAAAAGTCCTTGTTTCTCGCCATGCCCACTTTCTAGAACACCAGTTCATAGAAAAAGAATTAAGTGGGAGCACAATAGAACTGGAAGAAATTCCAGAACCATGAGCTATTACTGAAAGCTTGGTTGAACCAGAGGGTTCGAAAGATCAGGACATTCCCACGCCACTCCGCAGGAGTAGTAGGCAGTCTCATCCGCCCGAGAGATACTACGGTTTTCTCATTGACGGGATAGAGAGGATTGCATCATAGATTGTGATGAGCCTACTAGCTTCCAGCAAGCCATTCAGAGCGTCGACTCGGTAAAATGGCTGGATGCAATGCGGACCGAGATGGAGTCCATATACACCAACAAAGTATGGATGTTGGACATTGCTCCAGACGGGGTAAAACCCGTAGGATGCAAGTGGATCTTCAAAAGGAAGATTGGTGTAGATGGACAGGTTGAGACCTATAAAGCTAGACTGGTTGCAAAGGGTTTTCGTCAGCGACCTGGTTTGGACTACGACGAAACCTTTTCTCCAGTACCTATGCTGAAATCCATTCGGATCCTTCTTGCCATTGCTGCCTTCCACGATTATGAGATTTGGCAGATGGACGTAAAGACAGCTTTTCTAAATGGACATTTAGAGGAGTGTGTCTATATGGATCAGCCAGAGGGTTTCATTCAGAGTGGGAGCAGCGGAAAGGTGTGCAAGTTGCTTAAGTCGATTTATGGACTAAAGCAGGCATCGCGGAGTTGGAACATCCGTTTTGATGAGACGGTCAAGGAATTTGGCTTTATCAAAAATCCAGATGAACCATGCATCTATTGTAGATTTGTAGCGAGAACTGTAGTATTCCTCGTTTTATACGTGGATGACATTCTCTTAATAGAAAATGACATTCCTATGCTACAATCTGTAAAGGGGTTCTTGTCACACAGGTTCTCCATGAAAGACCTGGGTGATGCCTCATACATTCTGGGTATCCGGATCTACCGTGACAGATCCAAGAGGATATTAGGACTTTCGCAGTCCAGGTACATCGACGCCATAATGAAGAGATTCAGTATGGAAGATTCTAAGCGCGGTAATCTACCGGCTTGTCACGGGATCACCCTCTCCAAAGAGATGTCTCCCAAGAATGATTTGGAGAGGGATCGCATGTCTATTATACCCTACGCTTCTGCGGTAGGCTCTATAATGTATGCAATGTTGTGTACCAGACCAGATGTGGCTTATACACTGAGTGTGGTAAGCAGGTATCAGTCAAACCCAGGGGAGAAACATTGGATAGCAGTAAAGAACATTCTCAAGTACCTGAGAAGGACTAAGGAGATGTTCTTGGTGTATGGCGGAAAAGACCTGCAGATTGAGGCCTTTGCTGACTCCAGCTTCCAGAGTGACAAGGATGATTCCAAGTCCATGTCGGGTTTTGTCTTCACCCTCAATGGAGGGGCGGTGTGTTGGAAGAGCTCCAAACAGGAAACCGTTGCTGACTCGACGATGGAAGCGGAATACATCGCTGCATCTGATGCCGCAAAAGAAGCTGTCTGGATTAGGAAGTTCTTGAGAGAACTTCAGGTGGTTCCGTCCATTGTTGACCCAATACCTCTGTATTGCGACAACAACGAGGCTATAGCTTTAGCGAAGGAACCCAGATCCCATCAGAAATGCAGACACATCTTAAGGCGGTATCACCTGATCAGGGAGATCGTGGATCGCCAGGAGATCAAGGTCCGGAGAGTTGCATCATAGGATAACACTGCAGATCCATTCACCAAGGCCTTGCCCCAGACTCAGTTCGAGCGGCTAATCGAGACGATAGGTCTTCGATACGCCAGTACATGGCCTTAGCGCAAGTGGGAGATTGTTAGTGTATATGCCCTAGAGGCCATTACTGTATCATACTAGTTTGTATATTACTTGATGGAAGCTTGGGATATTCACAGTTGTATATACAATCTTGCTCGAAATGGTAGTATGCTACTTGGTTTGTCTCTGCTTTAATATGTGCATGTGTTTCTTTTAGCATATTGCTGATATACATATTAGTAGAGCCCTTAGGGTCTTTTCTTGATTACCAGTGTTGTGATGGCGCTCGCACTCGTGGGAGCTGGGTGATCTATAAGCACATCCTTATACAGGTCCCTAGTCGTTGGACTATCGAGACAGGGCATCGATACTCCGGAGTAGACTAGCGTATGCACTTCTCATCCCAGTGTGGGAGACGGTCTGTCCCACAGCCGTCAGTACGTCGTACTTGAGATAGTATACGGGTGCTCATTGGGTTACGAGTACACTCGACAGGACTCGTCGGGGACTGTTGGTTGGTATTATACCTATCGTCAGTTATCAGTTCCCAGGTGACATGAGTACAGCTTAGTCCATTGACTTGACACTGTCACTTCGCCTCGAGTGTGTTCCCACTGCACTTTGATTACTACCCTACCACGGCTCAAAGGAGTCGTGCAAACAGGTAGTTTTTGGGTGCAGTCCCGAAGCACTTGGAGGCAGTGACGGTTAGACAGGATTCGTCTCTCCCGGTATTGGGGGTTGACATCGCGCTGTGTCCATGAGAGCCATTACACGAGTAGTCCCTGGCCAGGGAAAGCGAGATATACTGGTAGGTTTCCAGTGTTGTATCAGGGTGTTCTGGGCTACACTCCGACACGACTTGTACCGCTATTAGGGGACTGACGTTCACCGCCCCCTAGGCCCGCCATGCGATGTATCAGACGAACAGACCGGACTGTACGGAGATTGTCACATACAGGCTCAGTAGGAGTTTGAATGGGGTTCACCTCGTCAGTCTTCTTATCGACATCTACCTGGGGACCGTTACGTACAGTGTAAGTGCACGGCGGCGCCCCGGCCGTCAATCCGACGGCCAAATGCGGAAGCGGTGATAAACTTTAATTTTGCGAACTTTGCAAACCGGCACCACCGCGCACTAAACACCCGGATCAGACCATTAAACTTGTTCTAGCTAACTACAAGATGGGAAGAGATATACCGAGTGATCCGAGTGCTCCGGTCTTCTCGTCGTCATCCCGATCTCTCGCGGAAACTCCGGTCGTCGCCTCCTCGCCGGAAGGGCACCACATCGCCTGTTTCTTTTACGGGCTCCCACCTCAATACTGAGGCAACTCGGGCATGAAGCTGGCAAGTCGACATGCCCAAGATGTGCTGTAGAATATAGTGTAGATGATGCTTGTCTCTTTGGGGTTATGTTGCCTTGATGGAGGAATCAACAAGAAATGAACTTGGGGATTTTGGTAGCAATGAAAATGAGATGGATGATTAATTTCTTTCACCAAAATGAAACCTCTCATTTTCTCTCCTCCTCAAATGTGTGGCCGGCCATGCTCTTTTGGAAATGGTGGTGGAGTTGTGAACAAAATGCAAGAGGGAGGTAAGTGTAGTAGAAAGCATGGGTGACCATAAACAAAACATCAACCATACTTCATTTAAATCCAACCCATACCCTTTCAAGTCTTAATTAATGCAAGTGATGGATGAAAGATATCATAATCAATACTTTTGCAATAAAACCCTCCACAAAGTGTTATTTGCAAACTTGCAAATAACCCCCTCCATCGGAAAAGTCCGGCCGGGAAAGAACAAAGGAAAACCGGCCGGAACGGAATGCAAACTGGCAACTCCAGAAAACTGGTCCCGTAATAAATTACAGGAAAACCCCGATACTGTGCATACACACCCGCATCTGTATTCCATCCGGATACAAATGCAATGAGACAAAATCTACACTGTACTAAACTAGGATCCGGCTTAAACCAAAGCCGGCTAGTAATGTTCGTCCGATCCTGATCCGTGCAATACCGTATGTATCTGATCGAACCCTGCCATATATCTATACGGCCTCTAGTACAAACTGTCCGATCCTGATCCGTGCAATACCGCACGTATCTGATCGGACCCTGCCATATCTCCATACGGCCTCTACAGCGTTTCTCCCGAAAGCTGAGTAACTGAAAGTGTGGTGGACTCTAAAGACTCGTCAATACTATGGCTGTGGATTTAACCACTAGCACGTCAGAGGTATAAGCCAATACGTGACGGGCCACCAGCTACTGACTAAAAGGGACGTCGATGAGCGAACTCATCCTGACACCCTACTGAGCCTGTCAGTGACAATATCCGTACAGTCCGGTCCGTTCGTCTATGAGCATCGCATGTCGGGCCTAGGGGGTGGGTAAAAGTCAGACCCCCAAAAGTGGTACAAGTCGTGTCGGATTGTAGCCCAGAACACCCTGAGATACTACTGGAATACCTACCAGTAAATCTCCTGCCTTGGCCAAGGACTTTGTGTAATGGCTCTCCTAGACACAGCGCGACCTCACCCCCAATACCGGGAGAGACGAACCCCCGAAGATCCGCTCACTGCCTCCATGTGGCTCGGGACTGTACCCAACTAAAACCTGTTTGCACGACTCCTTTGAGCCGTGGTAGGGTAGTAATCAAAGCACAGTGGGAACTCACACGAGACAAATGACGATCCCCAGGTCGATGAACTAACCTGTACACATGTCACCTGGGAACTGCTATCTGACGTCAGGTATAAGACCAACTAGCATGTTCCCGGCGAGTCCTGTCCGGTGTACTCATAACCCAATGAGCACCTGTATACATCTTAGGTGAATCAACTGACACCAGTGGCCTGTGAGACCGGCCACCGCCCCTCGTCGGGGTCTCGACTGTATACACTAGTCTACTCTGGAGAATCGATGCCCTGTCTCGAAACTCCCACGACTAGGGACCTTTTAAGGATGTGCTTATAGACTCCAGCTCTCACTTATATGATCGCCCTCATACTGCCGGCAGTCAAGCAAGAATCCTAGGGGCTCTATCAACGTGCAATAGCGACCTGTCAGGTCACCTAAAGCAGTACACGATGATAAAGGTAAACCAGATAGCATACTATCATCTCGAGTAAGACTGTCGTACCGGGATAGGTCCTCCCTCAATCATTGCAATCACGTGCCTGTGATCCAATAATTGACTCTGAGGGCACTATCTCCAACAATCTCCCACTTGCGCTCAAGGCTAATTATTGCGATGTCGCATACTCACAGCCCGTGTGATACCGAACACCCAACTCCTCTACTAGTCAGTCGCACAAAGCCTGTTTGCGAAACTATGGCGTTCGAGGAATAGCCTCAGTGAGTGGATCCGCCTTGAAGTTTCTTTCTATGTCTCTCTATATCTCAAGTTCGCGGAGAAAACCATCTCCCGAAATGAGCAATACCTGTCTTAGAGTGTCTGGATGTCTGATGGGACCTAGCTCATAAATGAACTCTAAATCCAAACTTCTTAGACTGTATCGTCAACTGAACTTAATCAGTATCCTGCGCCATGCCTCCCTCAGTATTTCCTTGGATCACCTGTCCAGTATACTGCCCCTCGTCAGAAGGAAAACTATAACTCTGACAACCTCCTTGTCGTCCATGTCACCTTGGAAGCCTGGAATGATAACTGTCTCCCAATGAGGCTGTCGTTATCATATCCCTAGAACATCCACTTATGTTCTAAAACTGCTTCCGACTGTTTCTCCAGGATTGGATCAATGTCAACTTATTGCATCTAGTGCAAGAACAACATCTGGTGTGGTACTTGACATCTCATGATTGACTCAATTGCCTAAGCAAGTGATCTGCCAATCATGCACATCCCTATCTACTTTAGTCTATAAGACACCTTTAGAGAGGGTGACTCCATCACCTGCAGGTGCACTACCGTGCCAGGAGTCGTCCATTCTAAATACTCTTAGAATGCTGTCAAAGTACCCTGATTGGGAAACCACCTAAATCTAGATCTAAAACCATAGATCCAGTAACCAGTATGTCTGATATAATGTCCAAGTCCTTCGTGGAGAAACCACTGTGTGACGACTAAAGTATAACCGATCGTAGTATAGGAATATCACTTCCTATTTTGTGTATGTCATCCAAATACCAGGATATCACACCCTACTACCTTCTCAACAGATCCATCCCCTATCCTGATGACGTCAAACCTAAGACTGTCACATCAGAAATAGATGATCTATCTCCGCTATATCTGCTTTAGTCTATAAATAGACATAAGCCAGATGTCCACCAATGCTTCCGCTGCTCCCACTGACTACGACAACCCTCTGGCAGAGTCATATAGACGCGCACTTCTAAAGCTAGTTTAGAACGACGCTATACTCATCCTCCTGCCGGGTCTCGCAGCCTGGAACAACAACAATGGCAAGTGTGGGTAAACAAGAACTTCCCTGTCACCGTCCTTGAGGCTACCGGAGTACCTCTCGGGTGCCTGAAGTTACCCACCTTATCTGCGGAGTGGCCAATGGAATGTCAAATCAGATTGAATCTTTAGGTTCCTTATCAAATCTTCAGTAATCGTTTGCGGTTCTGGAATCGCTTCCAGTTCTACCATACTCCCACTACTGTTTTTGAAAAAATCCATTTTTAATAAAACTGTGGCGAGTCTAGAACAATATTACTCTTGATCTGCCAGATGGTAGAAAGTCAACCCTCGTCATAGCCTGGGTCAACCCACAAACAGCCATTACAGAAACGTGCCTTGAGCTGTCCAGTGTCTGGTTTTAATCATAAGCCGGACAACTCCCCGTACCTTAACAATGTTAAGATATGAACTGTACTATATCCAATATAGAACCAGAGGCACAGATTTAATTGAACCAGATTCAAATCATGCAACTGTCTCCAGTGCATGTCAACTAAATGGAGAGAGGCCGATCAGCATTACTCAACTTAGGAATGGTTCCAATTATGAGTAACCTGAAAGAGAAGCAATTTCTCTTTATCATTACTATCAACTGAATACCATACACAAGTATCTACATCTTCGATCACTTTGAAGAATCCCGATACTTGCTACACCTGGTTCTCTACTCTATTCAAATACCTATAACTCCTCAAAGCTTAGACCCTGTGTTTCTACGAAACACATGTCTAAGAACTAGAGAAGTTAAAAGTAAACAGAATATAGTATGAGGACCAACCCCTCTGTCCCAATGGACATTGGACAACATACAATACTCTGTATGAGTCCGCTGAGTCTAACTCTTTCACTGTGTGTCGTAGGTTGAAAATTGTACTTATGGTTAAGAAGAATTACACCGCTGTTTAATGCTCCTTACCTAACCATCCACTGATATAGTTAAATGTCATCGACATAATATCAAAAGGTATATCTCACTCTATTCAAATAGACGTACAGATATATCAATTTGAAATTGGTGCATAACAACGGATATTCAAAACCAAATATTTGCCGACCGGCAAACAGTCCAGATGATCTCCTCAAATATCACCGATTACAACGAATCCCGATATAATGAGGATGATCACCCAATTCCCAATAACTTACTCCTACTCATCATCTGTAAAACCATATAGATGTGAGAATCAAAACTGGTAAATACATACCCTGGAGCAAGTGTCTAATCGGGAAATCAGTTTTCTTTTAACAGTACACAGTTGAACTGAAACATTGAAATGTTTCGATGGGGTATCCTGGTATTCCTAGTAATGCCTCTACCATTATCCAGATTCACAACTATAACCGCATAATTCTTTGCCACCTCTCCAAATCCCTTTATATGTCTTTAGTCGTTACCTTCTGCACACCCCTTTAGGCCAATTCGTTTTCTTCCTTCCCTACCGTTCGGCACCAGCCTATGGTTTGGAAGAAGACTATCCAATAAGCATAATGGGTGTACCGTCCTAATCCTAGGAGCACTCGCAATGCGAGAGAAGGTGAAGATAAAAGACAACCGAATAAACCTTATTCCTATTTCTCCTGGACCAGAATCCATCCCCGAACTGGAACAAGTTCCTTTCGAGTTCGTATATAACCATACGATGGAGTATCCAATAAACTGTGGATCTTCGTAGTGATACGGAGTGTCCTGGAGAAATACAAAGGTAATTTAGGATTGGCGAAGAAATACTTGGTTTGGTCGTGAATATCAGTCGCAATTTACTTTGCCCTCTTACTAATCACTTGCTTTGTCTTAATCTTAATACCTTCTGCACACCGTTTAGGCTAATTGGTTTTCTTCATTCCCTACCGGTCGGCACCAGCCTAAGGTTTGGAAGAAGACTATCCAATTTGCATAATAGGTGTACTATCTCCTAAACCAAGGAGTACTCACAACTTGAGAGAAGGTAAAAGGGTAAAGACAACCGAATAATCCTATCCGTTTTCTCCAGAACCGGAAACCATCCTCGAATTCCTTCGAGTTCGTATCTAACCATACGATGGTTTTGTCCAATGGAAGTGGACGTTCGTAGTAATACGGGGTGTCCTGGAGAAAAGGGTAAAAGTAGGAGTGGCAATGAGGTCTGCAACTCTGACAATCCAAAAGCCAGTGTTAAGAAGGTTCGGTTAACTTGGTCTCTGAGTCATAGTCTTAGGGTCGGGTCAATGGTCGCTGCCAGAGAGAGAGAGAAAATAAACACTCAGCGTGCACTCTAACCTAGATCAGAATGGTTATCACTTTATCTAATCTGGAAACCTCCCATTGTACCTCAAATTCTCCTCCAAACCTGAAAGAAGAATTAGTCGGGGTCACCCGAGGAGTAAACTAACTCATCAGTGGGAATCGGGATCCAACTATCATTGCATGATAACGTGACGGAATCCGCTCACGTCATCACACTCCAGAAGGTATGCGCATATCTGGCAAGTTTCAGTTCTTTTGAAACTCCCGATGTGGTTTTTACCCCATGCTCCTATGACCTTGACTTTGGCCAACATATCATAAGTCACATGTCAAGTTCTACCCGTCATTCTCCAGGTTAATTTGAACCCACCCGTACATACCCTTGACTTTGGCCAAAATGGCAGTACGACTGTCCCAAACCAACGCATCTATCTATGCTGCATATGAATACCCTAATAGCTACCAATCACTGTGCCTTGACTTTGGCCAACATACACAGCTTGAATACTATTGACTACCCATATGAAACGACGGAGGGCTACGAATGGTTTCTGACGAAAACCTTTAACGTAATGAACTTGATATCGTTGAAGGAACTGATAGCTTTTTAGAAAATATAGTGACGAAAACCTTTACTAAAGAGGTCACTCCCGGTGAAGGGATCTCGGCTCTTTCCCCGTAGAATGAGGTGCAGGATATTCCAACTGAATACCACGATGCAAAGCAAAAGTAATCGGCTATAGTGAAGTTAATGCCCTGACGCAAACTTCTGTCCAAGGGGTCACTCCCGGTGAAGGGATCTCGGCCCTTGCCTCGTCGACTGAGGAGCAGGATATTCCAGATGAATACCACGATGCAAAACAAAAGTGAACGTCCTTGCAATAACAGCTTTTTGAAAAGTGTTCCAACAACATCAGATTAGGTTTGTTTATCTTGCATTGATCCGAATCAATGCAGTCCCATCAATTGATCACACCACAAAGAACGAAAATATACTGACGTACGTATATGCCATCCGCATTCGCCACTGGGTCCCGTCATCACCCGTTAGGTTAGCTAACTAACGGCAGAGCGGGGACTGGACTAGCGCGGATGAAAAACATATACAACATCTACTAATATATATTCCAATATATTATATTCGCTCAAGGCGTGAATAAAATGCAACATCACAGAAATGTACAGCATCACAGAACAATACAGATATCTGGGATCCCCGGGTTTCACAGAGCCACTACTGAAACCCGACGTTCCCCTGGTCGTGTGGATAGCCTGTGCAATGAAATCCTATACCCCCTACGAGTGCGGCGAATAGCCAGCCAATCCTGGAGTGAAGCCCCCTCCGTTCCAATGCCATGAGATGCGGGCTTGTTGCCTTCTAGAACCCGGCTATCCGTGCACCCCTCCGTGGGGTAATCCTAGTACAGAAAGTAAAATATACATACAGAAGGTACATCGACCGCAACCTGGTCGTGCCCCAAAAGAATAATACAAACAGGCAGTGACGGCAATCCACATGTCGGACGCTCGTCCCGCAATATCAAATGTACATAATACAACAAAACTGTACTAGCATTGCATCCAGGCTATCCCCACGACCGATCCGCAACATCACAGCAAATACATAGAACATCAACGTGAAAGTCACGTTCGCAAATCCGTCTAACTGGGCTATAGCAGTTAGACTGGATTTACCGATCGAGTAACATTCACGGTCGCAGATATAATGTAAATACTGTGAAAAATGTGTTTAAAATATCCGATCGATCAAAAATTAACAAGTGGGCCCCCAAGCAATACTGTAGCACTCACAGAAAATCTGGGCCCAATATTAATATTCCAAAACCCCTAAAATCACCCCAGAAGCCCACTGTAAAAACCCGACCCACTGAATCCTCCATACTGCGGCGGAACCGCGGCAACAAGTAGGGTTTTGCCGCGGTTCCGCACTCCACTGAAGAGATCAGTGTCTCAAATTTTTCCAGATTTCTTAGAACTTCTAGTACATCAATTTTCTACAACCTGAAAAATTTTTAGACTTCAAAAAATTTCGACAGAAAACTGATGTAAAGGAAAATGTAGATTTTGGAATTTTGGTCGATCGGAAATGCAAAACACATCAAACGAAACTAGACGAAGTTAATGGCCTGGCTCTGATACCACTGTAAGTGCACGGCGGCGCCCCGGCCGTCAATCCGACGGCCAAATGCGGAAGCGGTGATAAACTTTAATTTTGCGAACTTTGCAAACCGGCACCACCGCGCACTAAACACCCGGATCGGACCATTAAACTAGTTCTAGCTAACTACAAGATGGGAAGAGATATACCGAGTGATCCGAGTCCTCCGGTCTTCTCGTCGTCATCCCGATCTCTCGCGGAAATTCCGGTCGTCGCCTCCTCGCCGGAAGGGCACCACATCGCCTGTTTCTTTTACGGGCTCCCACCTCAATACCGAGGCAACTCGGGCATGAAGCTGGCAAGTCGACATGCCCAAGATGTGCTGTAGAATGTAGTGTAGATGATGCTTGTCTCTTTAGGGTTATGTTGCCTTGATGGAGGAATCAACAAGAAATGAACTTGGGGATTTTGGTAGCAATGAAAATGAGATGGATGATTAATTTCTTTCACCAAAATGAAACCTCTCATTTTCTCTCCTCCTCAAATGTGTGGCCGGCCATGCTCTTTTGGAAATGGTGGTGGAGTTGTGAGCAAATGCAAGAGGGAGGTAAGTGTAGTAGAAAGCAAGGGTGACCATAAACAAAACATCAACCATACTTCATTTAAATCCAACCCATACCCTTTCAAGTCTTAATTAATGCAAGTGATGGATGAAAGATATCATAATCAATACTTTTCCAATAAAACCCTCCACAAAGTGTTATTTGCAAACTTGCAAATAACCCCCTCCATCGGAAAAGTCTGGCCGGGAAAGAACAAAGGAAAACCGGCCGGAACGGAATGCAAACTGGCAACTCCAGAAAACTGGTCCCATAATAAATTACAGGAAAACCCCGATACTGTGCATACACACCCGCATCTGTATTCCATCCGGATACAAATGCAATGAGACAAAATCTACACTGTACTAAACTAGGATCCAGCTTAAACCAAAGCCGGCTAGTAATGTTCGTCCGATCCTGATCCGTGCAATACCGCACGTATCTGATCGAACCCTACCATATATATCTATACGGCCTCTAGTACAAACCGTCCGATCCTGATCCGTACAATACCGCATGTATCTGATCGGACCCTGCCATATCTCCATACGGCCTCTACAGCGTTTCGCCCGAAAGCTGAGTAACTGAAAGTGTGGTGGACTCTAAAGACTCGTCAATACTATGGCTGTGGATTTAACCACTAGCACGTCAGAGGTATAAGCCAATACGTGACGGGCCACCAGCTACTGACTAAAAGGGACGTCGATGAGCGAACTCATCCTGACACCCTACTGAGCCTGTCAGTGACAATATCCGTACAGTCCGGTCCGTTCGTCTATGAGCATCGCATGTCGGGCCTAGGGGGTGGGTAAAAGTCAGACCCCCAAAAGCGGTACAAGTCGTATCGGTGTGTAGCCCAGAACACCCTGAGATACTACTGGAATACCTACCAGTAAATCTCCTGCCTTGGCCAAGGACTTTGTGTAATGGCTCTCCTAGACACAGCGCGACCTCACCCCCAATACCGGGAGAGACGAACCCCCGAAGATCCGCTCACTGCTTCCATGTGGCTCGGGACTGTACCCAACTAAAACCTGTTTGCACGACTCCTTTGAGCCGTGGTAGGGTAGTAATCAAAGCACAGTGGGAACTCACACGAGACAAATGACGATCCCCAGGTCGATGAACTAACCTGTACACATGTCACCTGGGAACTGCTATCTGACGTCAGGTATAAGACCAACTAGCATGTTCCCGGCGAGTCCTGTCCGGTGTACTCATAACCCAATGAGCACCTGTATACATCTTAGGTGAATCAACTGACACCAGTGGCCTGTGAGACCGGCCACCGCCCCTCGTCGGGGTCTCGACTGTATACACTAGTCTACTCTGGAGAATCGATGCCCTGTCTCGAAACTCCCACGACTAGGGACCTTTTAAGGATGTGCTTATAGACTCCAGCTCTCACTTATATGATCGCCCTCATACTGCCGGCAGTCAAGCAAGAATCCTAGGGGCTCTATCAACGTGCAATAGCGACCTGTCAGGTCACCTAAAGCAGTACACGATGATAAAGGTAAACCAGATAGCATACTATCATCTCGAGTAAGACTGTCGTACCGGGATAGGTCCTCCCTCAATCATTGCAATCACGTGCCTGTGATCCAATAATTGACTCTGAGGGCACTATCTCCAACATACAGCTAGTGCCGCTTGCGGTCTGTGGTTAAACCCACTGCCAGCGTAGTGTCGAGTCTTTAAAGTCCCACACAGAGAGCTATTCGCCTTTAGGCAAAATGAGTAGAGGTCGCATGGTTTTGCGACAGGGTTCGTTCACATTCGCGCACTTGTGCACGTTTGCTGTCCGGACAGTTTATACTAGCGGGCTTTGGTTTAAGCCGGATCCTAGTATATGATTTGAGATTGGTTTTTCTCAGTGTATTCGTGTTCCTCGGATCACGAATGCGGGTGCGTATGCACAGTTGCTTGAGATTGAGGGAGAGGACCTTGATTAGGGTTAATGGGTATTGTCATTTTATTAACCCTAATGTTTATGTGTGTATTATTGTTAATTAATAATTAGTTTAATAATTGTCCATGGTTATGGTTGTTGACCATTTGACTTCTTTGACTTGTTGACCTAGGTTGACACTTTGACCATCATCATTTCTTTTGGAAGATGCTTTTTGATCTTTGCAAATTGAAATAATAATGGTCATGTCATGATTAACCATGACAATTATCTAGCTAATTATTCAATTAAAATAATTCACGCATATTAGTGAGAATGGCTCAATTATTTCTCATTCTATCATATCCTTTCTCTCTCTTGTTCTTCCTCTCCCTCAAGCTCTCTCCCTCTCATGTGTTGAGAAACACTTGAGCTTGAGAAAAACCCTCTCTTGATCTTCTCTACTCTCATCTAGGGTTGAAAGACTAGCACTTCTTGAACCCTAGTTACTTCTAGCTTGGAGTTGAAGCCAAAGGTCGAGGCTTTCGGGTGGATCTTTCTTCGGCGTGAGAAGACGAGCAAGGTGACCTCCTTCCACTACTCCAAGGAGCAAGGAGAGAAGGACTAAAAGACCAAAGGTATAACTTTTCTACCACTTAGCTACTTTCAAGTTAGCTTTAGCAAGTTTTTGTTTAGTAAAGATCCTTAAAGCATAGTCCATGTTGCCTATAGTTGATAAAAATCCGATTTTTATTATGTTTTCCGTCTCCCCGTAAGTACCGGGGTGGGCAACGTGGACTTACAATTTGCGCATACATAGATGATTCTGGCTTGATTAGAGATTTGGGAACCGCAAGATACTTTTAAAACAGATTCGTTTCAAAAGAGCGGTTTCCTTCATTATGTGCATATTATTATTCCATGCTGTATGATATACTGATATGCTTACATTTTCTTTACATTTCGCATACATCATGCTTTATGATTATACGCATTGAGATATGTTGTTTTCATGATATTTCTGGATTTGGGAACCGTGGGTATTTCAAAAGAGTATGTATCATTTTAAAAATCCGGTTTTCTTGATATGATATTTCAGTGCGTCCGCCATGTGTGTTTCTCGGTTTTGAGAGTGGCACGTGAAACCCGATTCGAGGAGCGGTAGGCACCGTCTGCGGGTACATGGTGGACCCGGTGAGGTACCTCGGGGCAAGAAGACTCGTATATGTTGGACGGTGAGCCTGACAGGGGAACACTACCTACCGGTGATAGTATTTGGACTCGGCGGTTATCTTGAGGATACCGACCGGAGTTATGTACGTATGGATACATCGAAGTTCGAGGGTCGAAGCTGGGAGCTCGGGTTTTCGAGATAGCGTATTAAACGTACCTACCAGGGCCAGTCGTGGTGACAGCACCTGATAGATGAGGAGTTACGTGTCGATGATGGACACGGATTTCATGATGTTTTCATGATTTTGTTGTGTCGCGAGAGACACCCGTTGATTTATATCCGCATACTTTCATGCATATACTTTTATGACTTTTACATGCATGATGTTGCTATGTCATTGGTTGACACGTGGACGGGATCCATATGCATATAGATATTGATTACATTGATCATACCTCATGTTTTTGATATGTTACTACCTGAGGCACTGACACGAGCACTTGGTATTACACATAGTATAGATGTTTACCCTTGCCACCTTATCATGCTTCAGACTTATTCATTTGAGGTTTATATACATATTGATCGTATTGACCTAGGATTGTGTCATACATACGATTTCTGCTCTGCGATATTTTTTCTATTCACGAGTTGGCAACTCACCCCCGTTGTGCCACAGTTCTTGCAGGTTTTGCCGTACAGGTTTCATGGCGACTTTTCTGGCACACTGCTTCCTTTCTGGGTGATTGCATTGGTAGGTGGGTTCACTCGCATCGTGGCCACCCTTTTATTTATATTATCAGTTGTATCTAGTAATTCCATCAACCAAACTTGTATATTATTTCAGACTTAGAAAACCAGTTATGTATTATTTCGACCTTAGAGTCGCGCGTTGTAGTATTATGATTTTCATATTGATTTTGAGTTTCTTTTTTTGAGTTTTGATCCTCGCCCTTGGGCGTTGTATACTATATTGCTTGCGTGGTTGTGACCGTCGATTGACGAAAAGCTAGCTCCCGTTTAGGGATGCCTTTTCATTGTGTATATATATATTATTCATGTTGTACCCCGTTCGGGGCCAGTATTTATAAAGGAAACTCTACCGAAATTTTCAGAAAAGACATTGAGGATTTTACAAATGCATATTCGGCTACTTATTTAAAAACCTTTTTTTTAAAACATGTTTTCTCACTTTTTAAAAACTAGTTTTCCTTATTTACTCCTTAAAATGGTTTTAGATTTCTGGGCTTTTGGATTACTTGGATTAGATGGGGTCGTATAGACTTCATATGATTCAAGTGCCAGTCACGTGCTATTTCGGGTCGTGACAAAGTTGGTATCAGAGCGCTAGGATAACCTTGGTTCGAGTCTAAGTTTGACTATGCGGAGCCTAGGGCGTTTATATATATACGGAACTTAGGCTCGACCTTACGGAACTTAGACTTAGTCGAGGGGGTATTATACCCGAACTTTCGTCGCGTAGGATGACCTTTGGTTGATGGAGTAGGTAACTTTAGTAGAGTGACGTACCGTACATATGTTCCGCGGCATATTTACGATACGTTACTCCGCTTAAGAGACCTTAGGATGTACATTTCCTTATACAGTATTATATTCATTCCTATGATCTATCCTCATCGACACTGGTTATGATTTTGCTGCTACGATTACACGGGCAGAGAGAGCTACGGCTAGAGTTGTGTCAGCATGAGCTCGTCACGGATGATGACTGACCAAGGCATGATTCCAGAGACGTAGGATTGTATAGAGGCGTCGCTTTATTGTGTTTCACGCCATGAGCGTTCGACAGATCGCTTTTACGAGATTTCCCGGATGTGCTGATCGGCACCAGAGGATTAAGCTACTGCTAGAGGCCAGCCAGAATGTGATGACCATTGATATATCACTTATTCATGATGATTGAGGCGCTGTTCAGCGTACAAAAGAATGAGCCAGTTGCTGCTGCAAATGACGAGATATCGCCCAGATGTTGGAGCTACTGCAGCATAAGTATATACTTAGAGATATGATGGAAGGTCGCTAGTCACCCAAGGATGAAGGATTAGGACATGTGGTTCGTTCGCTTACCCCGATGCGAGGTCATCAGATAGATTGATTCCAGCTAGAGACGACTTCACGCAGATTCGTTGAGAGTCGATAGAGACGATCGAATGTCAGGAACCCGATTCCAAGTTTAAAGTATTCGGGAAGACAATGCAAGTAATGCTATGGACCCTCTAGAAGAATGAAACCCTAACTCGACGTAATGACCATGGAACGCATCCTAACCTTAGGGTTTCCGGCAGTTTAGCGGTGCCATTTGTGAGGCTTGGGTTTGTGTTATGACCCGAAATAGCCCGTGACTGACCCTTGAATCATATGAAGTCTATAGGACCCCATCTAATCCAAGTAAGCCAAAAGCCCAAAAATCTAAAACCATTTTAATTAATAAATAAAGGAAATAGTTTTAAGAAGTGAAGAAAACAAGTTTTTAAAACAAGGGTTTTAAAATAGGTAAGCCGAATATGCATTTTAAATCCTCAATATCTTTTCTAAAAATTTCGGCAAAGTTTCCTTTGTAACAACTGGCCCCGAACGGGGAACAACAAGAATAATATAATCACAATGAAAAAAGGCATCCCCAAGCGGGAGCTAGCTCTTCGTCTATCGACGGTCACAACCACGCAAGCAGTATAATATACAACGCCGAAGGGCGAGGATCAAAACTCAAAGAAAACTCAAAATATCAAGAAAACCATAATACTACATCGCGCGACTCTAAGGTCAAAATAATGTTAGTTGTATGTATGCCCTAGAGGCCAGTATTGTACAGATGATGTATATTATATTGGATGCTTGGACATATATAGAGATGACTTTCTTGCTCGACATGATAGTATGCTATCTGGTTGCTCTTTATCTTAACATGTACACTAGTCTCTTTATACTGTCTTATAGTTACATGTTGGTAAAGCCCTTAGGATTTGTACTTGACTACCTGGACTATGATGCAGATCATACTAGTGGGGACATGGTAGTCCATAAGTACATCCTTCAAGGTCCCTAGTCGTGGGTGTATCGAGATGGGGCATCGATATACCAGTGTAAACTAGCGTATACGCTTCTCGACCCATGAGATGGGCGATGGATGATCCCATATCCATTGGTGTTTGACATCAGAGATGGTGTACGGGTGCTCAGTGGAGACTGGGTACACTGGACGGACTCGCCGAGAACTCCCAGATGGTATTATACCTCACGTCAGATGGCAGTTCTCAGGTGACACTTGTACAGGTTAGTCTGTAGACCCGAGATCGTCATAGAGTCTTGTGTGATTCCCACTGTGCTTTGATCTCCACCTTACCACGTCCATGAGGGCGTGCAAAACGGTGGTCTTTGGGTACAGTCCCGAGTCACATGGAGGCAATGAGCGATAGGAGGGGTTTCGTCTCTCCCGGTATTGGGAGTTGATGTTGCGCTGTGCTCGATTGGCCGTAGCAGGGAAGTCCCTGGCCAGGGCTGATCAGAGATTTACCGGTAAGTGTTACCATACGATATTGAAAAGAGTTTTCGATAATGAGACTAAAATGCGGGGTTTGTAACTGTTAGGCATGTGATGTCTAAAGAGGTTGCGGATTCCAACTGTTGTAGTTTTACACTTTCTTTTCTGTGACCGTAAGTGTAATATGTCATATCGCCGGTTTCGTTGCTATATGTCAACGACAATTGGGGTGGACATATTTACTTACGTTGATGACATGTGATGTTATGTGTTGCTGGATATGGTATATTGGATCGTCGTGTTTGAATAGCCGGGGTTTTTTTATGTGAGATGGGTGTTTTCCATTTTCATTCATGTAAAAACTTGTATGTAATATTCTTTTATTTGGGGCATTTCCAGGTAGCGGAAGCTGTCACCCTTTGTATATTATTTACCTTTCCGCATTAGGATAGACCCAAGGAGGGGAGCACAAGTAACCGGGTTCTGGGGTACAGTGGGAGACCAACTCGAGGAGTCGAGTCCGGGTCTCCTAACCCTAGAATTGGCAGGGTTGCTTGCCGCTCTCGTAGGGGTCTAGGGGTGTGGGATTGGCTATTCATCACGACCGTGGAATCCGTGTTTTATACTGGCTCGTATTGAAAACACGGACGTCCTAGTATATCCAATATTTCATATGTTTATTCTGCTGCGATATCTGTGATGTGATTCTGTGATGGATATAGTATATAGCATATATGATATATTATATAGACGTTACTTATGTTTTACACCCGCTCTAGCCCTGCCCTGCTCTGTCGTTAGTTACCTAACCTAACGGTGCACGAGGGGACATCGAGGCGAATGCGGATGGCATAAGTGTACGTCATATCTATCTGTGATGTTTAGGTATTTAAATGATGGGACTTCATTAATGTGATTAATGAAAGATAAGAAACCTAAGATGTTGTGGAATCGAATTTTAAAATAAAACAGGTAGCTACAGTTCTTGCTTTGCACAGCGATATATATGATATATCCCGCACCTTATTCGATGAGGAAAGGACCGAGATCCCTTCACCGGGAGTGACTCCTTTAGCAATAACTGGCAGATGCTACACACTCGGTATGCTTTTGACTGCTTTTGGGTTTTTGCTTTGCACAGCGATATATATGATATATCCCGCACCTCATTCGACGAGAAAAGGGCCGACGATCCCTTCACAGGGAGTGACCCGTTTAGCAAAACTAGAAAAGCCTCAAAATCACTCCATTTCAAAACTTCATTTGATTCTACAACGATATCAAGTTCATTACGCAATAGGTTTTCAGAAAAACCTGTCGTAGCCCTCCGTCATTTCAGATAAGTCCTGTTTAGTATTCGTACTGCGTTTGTTGACCTTGTCAAGGCGCAGTGTGCGGTAGCTAACCAGTATTTATCTGCTTATGCATATGATGCAGATTGAGTTAGGGTAGTCGTACGGCCTTGTTGACCTTGTCAAGGGTCGTGCGGGTGGGTTTAATTCAATCAAGAAATGACGGGTTGAACTTGACTTACGGTCTATGGTTTGTTGACCTTGTCAAGGTCATAGATCGTTTGGGGCAAAAGATTATCGGGAATTTCAAGTGTTGAAATTTGCAATGAGATTGCATACCTTCTATGAGATAGTTGGATCCCGATACCCACTGCGAGTAAGAGTTACTCCTGGGAGAGTTTTACACATTACAATTAGCCGATCAAGTAGGTGTCTAGAAAGGTGTTAACGAGGTTACGCCTCTGGGAAAATGAGGTTTACATTAATTAGGTTCGTGCGAAAGCACGGGGGACCTCCCTCAAAGTACCGACACTGGCCTGGCTGAAAGATTGGCGAACTTGTAGTGTGTAATTAATCCCGGCTAGTCTTTCCTTTTAGGGTTTGAAGGAAGATTTGATAAAAAGCAGTGGGAGCCATCCTGATTAGATAAGTTAATAACCAATCTGATCTTGCACGAGCATACGCTAAAGTGTTTTCTTCTCTCTCTCTCCAGGTAGCGACCATTTCATGCCTTAATAAAGATAATAATATGGATGTATTGACCGAACCCGCATGTTATACTGTGCTTGGGAACGTTGGTTCCGTTCTTTCCTATAAGAGTTATAGGAATGAACTGGATATAGGGGAATACCAGGATTCTCATGCCACCCGAATGAAGAAAGTACATGATGATGCATTTTCTTCGGGTGTGTTCGTTATTGAGAACTGTTTCTCCATTTGCTCTACGTCCTGGGTATTGGATACCGGGTCAGGATCCCATATATGTAATCAGTTACATGGGCTTAGGAAAGGTAGAGAACTTGGAGAAGGTGATAAAGATATTAGAGTTGGAAATGGTGCAATTGTTGCAGCCAAGACTGTCGGGGAATATCACCTTGTATTACCAACTGGTAATACATTGGTTCTGAACGAATGCTAATACATGCCGAACCTGATATGCAACATTATATCGGTTTCTTTATTAAGTAAAGAGGGATATAATTTTGTATTACAGGACAATGTTATGAACATTTTCCGTAACCAAAAGTTGGTTGGATCAGGCACGTTATGCAATGGCATTTATGTTCTAAATCAATCAACAGTTCTGAGCATAACAAACACACACAAGAGGAAGAGTTCTGAACTCAACGAATCCTTCTTGTGGCATTGTAGACTGGGTCACATCAATGCGACACGACTAGCTAAGTTGTATAAAGATGGATATTTAAATCCGTTTGAATTTTCATCTTATGACACTTGCCAGTCATGTCTCAAAGGCAAGATGACCAAAACTCCGTTTACGGGACACGGAGAAAGAGTTACCGAACTCATAGGACTGATACATAGTGATGTATGCGGTCCTATGTCTACACATGCCAGGGATGGTTCTTCGTACTTCATTACATTCACTGACGATCTCTCTAAGTTCGGATATGTGTTCCTGATGAAACACAAATCAGAAGCTTTTGAGAAATTTAGGGAATATAAACAAGAAGTTGAGAACCAAACCGGAAAAAGTATTAAAATCCTACGATCTGATCGAGGAGGGGAATACTTGAGCAATGAATTCCTGGACTTCCTAAAAGAGAATGGGATTCTCTCTCAGCTGACTCCTCCATATACACCACAGCACAACGGTGTATCTGAACGGAGGAACCGCACCCTATTGGATATGGTGCGCTCTATGATGAGTACAGCTGAGTTACCAATTTCCTTCTGGGGCTATGCGCTGGAGACAGCAGCATACCTATTGAATCAAGTTCCATCTAAATCTGTACCTACCACACCATATGAGATATGGAGTGGGAAGAGGCCATATTTTAAACGAGTTAAAATATGGGGTTGTCCAGCTTATGTCAAAAGACAAAATCCGGACAAGCTCGAGGCACGGTCAGTTCTTTGCAAGTTTGTGGGATATCCAAAGAATTCATATGGGTATTTTTTCTACCACAGTGAGGAACAAAAAGTATTTGTTGCTCAACATGCCACCTTTTTAGAAAAGGAATTTCTTGAAAAAGAAATTAGTGGCAAAGTGGTAGAGCTGGAAGAGGTTCCAGATACACAAACTCAAACTGAAGATTTAGTGGAACAAGAGGATTCAGTAGCTCCCAATAAACCCCAGCCTCTCCGCCGATCTAGTAGGGTTCCTCGCCAACCTGAGAGATACTACGGTTTTCTCATGGACGGTGGGAGCGAGGATTGCATCATGGAGGATGATGACCCAACTAGCTTCGAGCAGGCCATCACGAGTGGGGACTCAGTGAAATGGCTGGATGCTATGCGGTCCGAGATGGAATCCATGTACACCAACAAAGTATGGACTTTGGAAGTTGCTCCTGAAGGGGTAAAACCCATTGGGAGCAAATGGATCTTCAAGAAAAAACTTGGTGTAGATGGGAAAGTGGAGACTTTCAAAGCTAGACTTGTAACAAAGGGTTTTCGTCAAAGACCAGGTGTGGACTATGACGAAACCTTTTCTCCAGTGGCTATGCTTAAATCCATCCGAATCATGCTTGCCATTGCTGCCTTCCATGACTACGAAATCTGGCAAATGGATGTTAAGGCCGCCTTTCTAAATGGTGATTTAGAAGAGTGCGTGTACATGACTCAGCCAGAGGGCTTCATAGACAGTGGGAGCAGCGGGAAGGTGTGCAAGCTGCTTAAATCCATTTATGGATTAAAACAAGCATCGCGGAGTTAGAACATCTGCTTTGATGTCGTTATCAAAGAGTTTGATTTCGTCAAAAATCCAGATGAACCTTGTATCTACAAGAAGGTGGCAGAGAGTAAGGTTGTCTTCCTCGTATTGTACGTGGACGACATACTCTTGATAGGAAATGATATTCCTATGCTGCAAGCGGTCAAGCTCTTCTTATCACAAAGATTCTCAATGAAAGATCTTGGTGATGCCTCCTGCATATTGGGAATTAGGATCTATAGAGATAGATCCAAACGGATTTTGGGATTGTCCCAATCCAGGTACATTGACACCATACTAAAGAGGTTTAGTATGGAAGAGTCCAAGCGTGGGAACTTGCCCACGATCTCTGGAGTCACTCTCTCCAAAGAGATGTCTCCCAAGACTGATTTGGAGAGAGCTCGCATGCAAGGGATACCCTATGCTTCGGCAGTAGGCTCTATCATGTATGCGATGCTATGTACCAGACCCGATGTAGCATACTCACTAAGTATAGTGAGCAGGTATCAAGCTGATCCTGGAGAGAGTCACTGGACAGCTATGAAGAGCATTCTCAAGTACTTGCGAAGGACTAGAGATATGTTCTTGGTGTATGGTAACGGAGAACTCCAAGTGGAGTCCTTTACCGATTCCAGCTTCCAGAGTGATAAGGACGACTCTAAGTCGCAGTCGGGTTTTGTCTTTACCCTTTACGGAGGGGCGGTTAGCTGAAAGAGTTCCAAGCAGGAAACCGTGGCAGACTCGACGATGGAGGCTGAATACATCGCTGCCAACGATGCTGCTAAAGAAGCTGTCTGGGTCAAGAAGTTCATTACTGAACTTGGTGTGGTTCCATCCATTGAGCATCCAATACCTTTGTATTGCGATAACAATGGAGCAGTGGCTTTGGCCAAGGAACCCAGGTCCCATCAGCGATCCAGGCATATTCTGAGGCGGTATCACCTGATCCGGGAGATAGTTGATCGCCGGGAGATCGAGGTCAGGAGGGTTGACACGAAGGACAACACTGCGGATCCACTCACGAAGGCCATTCCCCAGATACAGTTTGAGAGACACTTCGGGATGCTCGGTATGCGATACTACAGCAGCTGGCCCTAGTGCAAGTGGGAGATTGTTAGTTGTATATATGCCCTAGAGGCCAGTATTGTACAGATGATGTATATTATATTGGATGCTTGGACATATATAGAGATGACTTTCTTGCTCGACAAGATAGTATGCTATCTGGTTGCTCTTTATCTTAACATGTACACTAGTCTCTTTATACTGTCTTATAGTTACATGTTGGTAAAGCCCTTAGGATTTGTACTTGACTACCTGGACTATGATGCAGATCATACTAGTGGGGACATGGTAGTCCATAAGTACATCCTTCAAGGTCCCTAGTCGTGGGTGTATCGAGACGGGGCATCGATATACCAGTGTAGACTAGCGTATACGCTTCTCGACCCATGAGATGGGCGATGGATGATCCCATATCCATTGGTGTTTGACATCAGAGATGGTGTACGGGTGCTCAGTGGAGACTGGTTACACTGGACGGACTCGCCGAGAACTCCCAGATGGTATTATACCTCACGTCAGATGGCAGTTCTCAGGTGACACTTGTACAGGTTAGTCTGTAGACCCGAGATCGTCATAGAGTCTTGTGTGATTCCCACTGTGCTTTGATCTCCACCTTACCACATCCATGAGGGCGTGCAAAACGGTGGTCTTTGGGTACAATCCCGAGTCACATGGAGGCAATGAGCGATAGGAAGGGTTTCGTCTCTCCCGATATTGGGAGTTGATGTTGCGCTGTGCTCGATTGGCCGTAGCAGGGAAGTCCCTGGCCAGGGCTGATCAGAGATTTACCGGTAAGTGTTACCAGTAGTTTCTCGACCCGTTACGAGCCTCACATCGGCACGACTTATCGGGTTATTGGGGTCTGACGTTTACCACCCCTAGACTTGATATGCGACATATCAGACGAAGAGACCGGACTGTACGGTAAGTGTTACTGGTCGGATTCGCAGGAGTGTGAGCGGGCTAGCTCATCGATCTTCTGATCGCTCAATATCCGGGTGGCCGTTACGTTTAGCAGACCGCTTGCGGCTTGTGGGTGTATGATATGATCTTCATCTGCTACCGGCGTATTGACGAGTCTTTAGAGTCCTACACAAAGGTTTCCTGGTTCAAGCGAAACGAAATAGGAGTGCATATGAGATATGTGCGGGACCGAGAATAATGCGTGTATGTGATACCGTATTTGATTCTCGTGATTAATGTTTCGATTGGTTGTATATGATATAACCTAGTTATCGAATCGAAGATCGATTCGATAAGTCGATACATTGAATACTAGTCGGTTATGTGCGACATGACCGGATCATTGAATCAAGTGTTGATTTAATGATTTAATGTATAATTATATATTTGATATATTATTTTGCATTAACTAGTATTGGTTCACTTTAAACGGATTTTTCTCACTTGAATTACACATTGTATATGTGATATACTTTTGTGCACTTATATGTATCATGTTTGATGATGCATGTAGTTTTGGCTTTGTGTAAAGAATGCAACCATGGTTATGAGAGTGGTTAGGGTTTAAGATTTATTCTCTTATTATTAAATCCATTTATTATTTATTAAATGGATTTATGGAAACAAAAGGGTTTCATTTTATCATGAAGTGTGGTGAAGCTTCATGAAGCTTTTAGTAATGATGCCATTTTGTCTCCTTGCTTAAACCTAACCACTCCTACTAACCATGGTCAATTCTCTACACTTGACCATGGTTAGAAGATGATAAGAATTCCTTTATTAATCATTTTAGAAATAACTTATCATAAGAATTCTATCATCTTCTTCATCTTCTTCTTCTTCTTCAAGCTTGCTACTTTAATGGCAACTTGAGATCTTGTGAGATAAATCTAATTCTAAAGTGAACCCACCTCCTATTTCTTCACCCTCTACCTCTTGCCAAGTTGTTTTGGGTGTTTACTTCACAAGTTTCACAAGTTTGTGAAGTCGGAGCTTGAACTTGCGATGCCTCGAGGTAGATCATCTTTGACACAAAGCCGACGACCTAGCTTGCCCGTTTCTCCGATGAAGCCAAAGTTCGAGTTTGGGAATCGAGATGGACAGTGAGAGAATGCCTTCGTGGAGCCAAGGAAGAGGATTACCGGATCTACAAAGGTTGTAGCATCTAACCTATAGTTAATTTGTTAACTAGTTTTCCGTTTCGCCTAAACATCTAGTAAACGATCCGTGTTAGGGTTTCTCGGCACCAATAATTTTTGAAATTGGCATGTTCGATGCCTTGTGAGACTTCCTTAGGATGCCTAGGAACCCTACAAATAATACATAACTGGTTTTTTAAGTCTGAACAATATACAAGTTTTGGCTGTTGGAATTACTAGATACAAATGAATAAAATAATACAAGGGTGGTTACGATGCGAGTGAACCCACCTACCAATGCAATCACCCAGAAAGGAAGCAGTGTGCCCGAAAAGCCGCAATGAAACCTGTACGGCAAAACCTGCAAGAACTGTGACACAACGGGGGTGAGTTGCCAACTCGTGAATAGAAAACATCGCAGAGTAGAAATCGTATGTATGACTCATCCTAGGTCAATACGATCAAAAATATATATAAACCTCAATGAATAAGTCTGAAGCATGATAAGGTGGCAATGTAACATCTATACATAAGTGTGGTGCCAAGTGCTCGTGCCAGTACCTCAGGTAATAACATATCATAAATATGAGGTATGATCAATGTCGACTATATCATGAAGTCTATGAATATGTAGATATCATCCAACTGTGTGATCAATATCATCAATGTCAATATATGTATGTGGAAATCGTCCACGTGTCACCCAATGACAATAAGCATCATGCATGTAAATATCATAAACATATGCATGGAAGTATGATGATGTAAATCAACATGTTTTGCTCGCGACATATCAAATCATGGAACCTGAGTGTCAAGCATCGACACTCAAAAACATCATGAAACCTTTGCCTAGCATCGGCATGTAAATCCTCATATATCGGGCTCTGTCAGTCTGGATCGGCCCATATCATCTCTCTACTCTGGTCGGTATCCTCTGGATATCCGCCGAGCTTAAATACAATCACCGGTAGGTAGTGGTCCCTCTTCCAGGCTCACCGTCTAGCTACACAGCAGATCCGTTCTCGCCCCAGGGTACCATACCGGGTCCACCATATAACCGCAATCGGCCTCATTCGCTCCTCAAATCGGGTTTCATATGTCGCTTTTAGCACCGAGAAAACACATGGTGGACGCACTGAAATATGATATCAAGGGTAACCGTATTTTTAAAACAATTACATACTCTCTTTGGAAATATCCACGGTTCCCAAATCCAGAAATATCATGGAAACAACATATCTCAATGCGTATAATCAAAAGCATGATGTATGCGACATGTAAAAGAAATGTAAGTATATCAGTATATCATGCAATATGGAATAGTAATATGTATATATTGAGGGAAACCGCTCTTTTAAAATGAATCAGTTTTAAAGAGTATCTTGCGGTTCCTAAATCTCCAAATCCAGCAAGAATCATCTATGTATGTGCGAATACGTATGTATGCACGTATGGGTGTACAATAGGTATGTACACAAGTATGCCATGCAAGGGATCATATCCTGAATGCAACAGTACTACAGTGTAGTGACATGGCAATTATCGATGATGAAGTGTGTGAGCCGGCAAGCAGGTGTACGTGGAACAAATGGATCATCGATAATGGTGCTGGTGTCCTAACAGCATGGTTTTTATATAACAATAAACATATTTATCATGCAATGCAATGCAAACAGTAAGAATATGCAGCAAATGAATAATAAACACAACAGTGTAGAAGCTACATCAATGCATCAATATCATGCTGTTTTGCTATTTGAAAGAAGACGAATCGGGGTTTTTAGGATAATAAGGGATACGGTGTTTTTAAGAAAAGATGCGTCTTTTGAAATATCCGTAGAATCCCTTTACCTGTCTTTAAAATATTCCCGATTCGTTAGTTTTTGAAATAGGTATGATATAAACCTAGCCTAACATCTACTAGCAAAACTACAGCTTTAACTAACAAGTCAGTCAGGAGGGGTATGGAAACTACCTAAATCTGAGTCGATATATATATATATATATATATATATATATATATATATAATAGTCGGTGATCCCGCCTCAAAGTACCGCGTACGATATGATATCATATGACATCCTCGACTCATGAGTGCGGATCTATCATCAATATAAAGCTCGTACGGTCAATCATCGTACGGCATCCCAAAAGCTTGGTATGGGTCTGTAGGGTTCCTAGGCACCCTAGTGAGGTCTCACAAGGCATCGAACATGCCAATTTAAAAAAAATGGTGCCGAGAAACCCTAGACTACGGATCTTAGACTAGATGTTTAGGCGAAACTAAAAACTAGTTAACAACTTAACTAGAAGTTAGATGCTACAACCTTTGTAGATCCAGATTTCCACCTCCTTAGCTCCACATGGTCATGGCCTCGCTGTCCATCATGAATCCTCGACTCATTCGTCGGCTTCATCGGAAAACGGGCGAGCAAGGTCGTCGGCTTCGTGTCAAAGACGATCTACGTCGAAGTTGCACTAGTTCAAGCTCCGACATCACCAAGTAGTGAAACTTGTGAAGAAAACACCCAAAACCACTTGGCAAGAGGTAGAGGATGAAGAAATAGGAGGTGGGTTCACTTTAGATTTGGATTTCTCTCACTAAAACTCAAGTTGCCATTGATGTAGCAAGCTTGAAGAAGAAGAAGAAGATGAGCTAGTTATGATAAGTCTTGTGTTAAATGAATAATCAATTCAATACTTATCATAACTTGACTAAGGTTAAGTGTAGAGAATAAACCATGGTGAATTAAGTGGGTTAGGGTTAAGTAAGATGACAAGAATGGTTGCAAAAGTCAAGGGTTCAAGAAGCCTCAACATAAAACAAGAATTGCCACCATTCTCATCTTGAATTTATCCACATAAATAAACAAATAAATGAATAAATAAATATGCAAAACCCTAATTATAAAATAACCATGGTTTAATTCTATTCACTTAACCATATGATCAAGTATCATCAAACATGATACAAAAAAGTGCACAAAAGTATATCACATATACAATGTGCAATCCAAGTGAGAAAAATCCGTTTAAAGTGAACCAATACTAGTTAATGCAAAGTAATATATCAAATATATAATTATACATTAAATCATTAAATCAACACTTGATTCAATGATCCGGTCATGTCGCACATGACCGACTAGTATTCAATGTATCGGCTTATCGAATCGATCTTCGATTCGATAACTAGGTTATATCGAATATAACCATTCGATACATATATCGCGAGAATGGAATACGGTATCACATACACGCATTATTCCCGGTCCTGCACATATCTCATATGCGCTCCTATTTCGTTTCGCTTGAGCCAGGAAACCTCTGTGTAGGACTCTAAAGACTCGTCAATACGCCGGTAGCAGATGATGATCATATCAAACACCCACAAGCCGCAAGCGGTCTACTAAACATAACGGCCATCCGGGTATTGAGCGATCAGAAGATCGACGAGCTAGCCCGCTCACACTCCTGTGAATCCAACCAGTAACACTTACCGTACAGTCCGGTCTGTTCGTCTGATATGTCGCATATCAAGTCTAGGGGTGGTATACGTCAGACCCCAATAACCGATAAGTCGTGCCGATGTGAGGCTCATAACGGGTCGAGAAACTACTGGTAACACTTACCAGCAAATCTCTGATCAGCCCTGGCCAGGGACTTCCCTGTTACGGCCAATCGAGCACTGCGCAACATCAACTCCCAATACCGGGAGAGACGAAACCCCTCCTATCGCTCATTGCCTCCATGTGACTCGGGACTGTGCCCAAAGACCACCGTTTTGCACGCCCTCATGGACGTGGTAAGGTGGAGATCAAAGCACAGTGGGAATCACACAAGACTCTATGACAATCTCGGGTCTACAGACTAACCTGTACAAGTGTCACCTGAGAACTGCCATCTGACGTGAGGTATAATACCATCTGGGAGTTCTCGGCGAGTCCGTCCAGTGTACTCAATCTCCACTGAGCACCCGTATACCATCTCTGATGTCAAACACCAATGGATATGGGATCATCCATCGCCCATCACATGGGTCGAGAAGCGTATACGCTAGTCTACACTGGTATATCGATGCCCCGTCTTGATACACCCACGACTAGGGACCTTGAAGGATGTACTTATGGACTACCATGTCCCCACTAGTATGATCTTCATCACAGTCCAGGTAGTCAAGTACATATCCTAAGGGCTTTACCAACATGTAACTATAAGACAGTATAAAGAGACAAGTGTACATATTAAGATAAAGAGCAACCAGATAGCATACTATCATATCGAGCAAGAAAGTCATCTCTATATATGTCCAAGCATCCAATATAATATACATCATCTGTACAATACTGGCCTCTAGGGCATACATACAACTAACAATCTCGCACTTGCACTAGGGCCAGCTGCTGTAGTATCGCATACCGAGCATCCCGAAGAGTCTCTCAAACTGTATCTGGGGAATGGCCTTCGTGAGTGGATCCGCCGTGTTGTCCTTCGTGTCAACTCTCCTGACCTCGATCTCCCGGCGATCTACTATCTCCCGGATCAGGTGATACCGCCTCAGAATATGTCTGGACCGCTGATGGGACCTGGGTTCCTTGGCCAAAGCCACCGCTCCATTGTTATCGCAATACAAAGGTATTGGATGCTCAATGGATGGAACCACTCCAAGTTCAGTAATGAACTTCTTGATCCAGACAGCTTCTTTAGCAGCATCATTGGCAGCGATGTATTCAGCCTCCATCGTCGAGTCTGCCACGGTTTCCTGCTTGGAACTCTTCCAGCTAACCGCCCCTCCGTAAAGGGTAAAGACAAAGCCCGACTGCGACTTAGAGTCGTCCTTATCACTCTGGAAGCTCGAATCGGTAAAGGACTCCACTTGGAGTTCTCCGTTACCATACACCAAGAACATATCTCTAGTCCTTCGCAAGTACTTGAGAATGCTCTTCACAGCTGTCCAGTGACTCTCTCCAGGATCAGCTTGATACCTGCTCACTATACTTAGTGAGTATGCAACATCGGGTCTAGTAAATAGCATCGCATACATGATAGAGCCTACTGCCGAAGCATAGGGTATCCCTTGCATGCGAGCTCTCTCCAAATCAGTCTTGGGAGACATCTCTTTGGAGAGAGTGACTCCAGAGATCGTGGGCAGGTTCCCACGCTTGGACTCTTCCATACTAAACCTCTTTAGTATGGTGTCAATGTACCTGGATTGGGACAATCCCAAAATCCGTTTGGATCTATCTCTATAGATCCTAATTCCCAATATGCAGGAGGCATCACCAAGATCTTTCATTGAGAATCTTTGTGATAAGAAGAGCTTGACCGATTGCAGCATAGGAATATCATTTCCTATCAAGAGTATGTCGTCCACGTACAATACGAGGAATACAACCTTACTCTCTGCCACCTTCTTGTAGATACTGTAGGGATCCTAGGCACCCTAATGAGGTCTCACAAGGCATCGAACATGCCATTTTCAAAAATTCTAGGTGCCGAGAGACCCGACTACGGATCGTTTGCTAGATGTTTAGGCGAAAACATAAACTAGTTAACACTTAACTAAGAGTTACGGAAATACAACCTTTGTAGATCCGGTTCTCCACCTCCATAGCTCCGCAACGAAGTCCTCTCCGCTGTCCAAAAAGAATCCGGCCTCTAGTGTCGACTTCATCGGAGAATAAGCGAGCTAGGTTGTCGATGTCCATGCCGAAGATGATCTACGTCGAGGCATCGAAAGATCAAGCTCCACCTTCACCAAGCCCTAAAAACTTATGAAGGAAACACACTCTACTACTTGGCAAGAGGTAGAGGATGAAGAAATAGGAAGTGGGTAGACTTTAGAATTGGATTTCTCACTCAAAAACATCAATCACCATTGATGAAGAGAGCTTTCTTCTTGTGAGGTAGAAGAAGAAGAAGATGAAAAAGTTATGATAAGTTAATTAAAAAGAAAAGAATAATCCAATCTTTATCATAACATGACCATGGTTATGTGTAGAGACTAAACCCATGTTAAGTGAATGGTTAGGTTAGGAATGAAGACAAAAATGGTGACTAAGTCAAAGTATTCATGAAGCTTCATGAATGAACAAAAGAATGCCACCATTTTTCTTTTCTTTTCCTTAAATGAATAATGAATATAAATAAATGAATAAGTATATAATACCCTAACCATTCATATAACCATGGTTTAATCTTTACACAAACACAAGTCAACATGTATCATCAAACATGATACATTGTATATGCACAAAAGTATATCACATATACAACTTGCACATCGAGTGAGAAAATCCATATAAAGTGAACCTATACTAGCTAATGCAAAGTAATATATCAAATATATAATTATGCATCAAATCATTAAATCAACACTTGATTTAACGATCCGGTCATATCGTATATAACCGACTAGTATGCAATGCATCGGCTTATCGAATCAATCCTCGATTCGATAACTAGGTTATATCGCATACAACCATTCGACACATTCATCGCGAGAGTAGAATACGGTATCACATACACGCATTATTCTCGGTCCCGCACATATCTCATATGCGCTCCTATTTCGTTTCGCTTGAACCAGGAAACCTCTATGTAGGACTCTAAAGACTCGTCAATACGCCGGCAGCGGATGATGATCATATCAAACATCCACAAGCCGCAAGCGGTCTGCTAAACGTAACGGCCACCCGGGTATTGAGCGATCTGAAGATCGACGAGCAAGCCCGCTCACACTTCAGTGAATCCAACCAGTAACACTACCGTACAGTCCGGTCTGATCGTCTGATATGTCGCATATCTCGCCTAGGGGTGGTAAACGTCAGACCCCAATAGCTCGATAAGTCGTGTCGATATGAGGTCTATAACAATTCGAGAAACTACTGGTAACACTTACCAGTAAATCTCAGCAACCCTGGCCAGGGATTTCCTGTTATAGCCAATCGAACACAGCGCAACATCAACTCCCTATACCGGGAGAGACGAATCCCCTCCTATCGCTCATTGCCTCCATGTGACTCGGGACTGTACCCAAAAACCACCGTTTTGCATGCCCTCTTGGACGTGGTAAGATGGAAATCAAAGCACAGTGGGAACCACACAAGACTCTATGACGATCTCGGGTCAACAGACTACTCTGTACCAGTGTCACCAGAGAACTGCCATCTGACGTGAGGTATAATACCATCTGGGAGTTCTCGGCGAGTCCGTCCAGTGTACCCAGTCTATACTGAGCACCCGTATATCTCCTCTGATGTCAAACACCAATGGATATGGGATCATCCATCGCCCATCTGTATGGGTCGAGAAGGTATACGCTAGTCTACTCTGGTATATCGATGCCCCGTCTCGATACACCCACGACTAGGGACTTTGAAGGATGTACTTATGGACTACCATGTCCCCACTAGTATGATCCGCATCATAGTCCAGGTAGTCAAGTACAGATCCTAAGGGCTTTACCAACATGTAACAGAGAGATAATCAGTATACACGTTAAGGTAAAGTTCAACCAGATAGCATACTATCATGTCGAGCAAGAAAGTCCTACCTATATACGTCCCAGCATCCACTACAATATACATCCTATGTACAGTAATGGCCTCTAGGGCATACATATAACTAACAATCTCCCACTTGCACTAGGGCCATCTGTAGCAGTGGTTGCAGTATCTCATACTCAACCATCCCATAAAAATCTCTCTCTGGGAACAGGCCTTTGTGAGTGGATCCGCTGTGTTGTCCTCTGAGTCTACTCTCCAAACCTCGATCACCATGGAGATCAACCATCTCCATGATCAAGTGATACTGCCTTAGAATACGCCTGGGTCACTGATGGGACGGGTGTTCCTTGGCATAAGCCACAACTCCATTGTCTCACAATGGTAGGAACGAAGTTCATCTCATGAACTATTATACACCCAGACTGCCTTTATGGTAGCATCTTAAGTAGCGATGTATTCAGCCTTTATCGTCTAGTATGCCACGGTATCTAGCTTGGAACTCTTCCAACATACCGTCCCTTTACTGAGGGTAAAGACAATGCCTGTGACTGACATTCAGCCGTCTTCATCACCCTGGAACCATTCCAGTGATTCTCCCCAGGGTCGATTGATACCATCTCACTACAGCTAGTGAGTATCCTAACATCCATTTAGATCTATCTCATAGATCCAAAATCCAGGATTTAGGAGGTATCACTTTGATCCTATATGGAGAATCATTGTGATAAGCGGACATTGATCGAGCGTAGCATAGGAAACTCTTTTCCTATCAAGAGTATGTCATCCATGTACTCTACGAGGATCATCACCATACTCCCTACTACCTTTTTGTTTATACAAGGTTCATCTACCATTTTGATGATGTCAAACTCTTTGACTAATTCATCAAAACAGATGTTCCAACTCCGCGATGCCTACTCTATCTTATAAAGTATCTTGCACACGTTTCCGCTGCTCCCACTGTCTACGAAGCCCTCTGGCTGTGTACTTATAGACGCATTCTTCTAAAACATCATTTAGAAAAGCAGTCATGACACCCAACCACCAGATATCATAGTCATGGTATGCAGCCGTGGCAAGTAGGATCTGGATGGACTTAAGCATAGATCCTTGAAAAGGTTTCATCATGATCCATATCTGGTTAATGATGCAAAACTTTACCAAGTCTAGCTTTGAAAGTCTCAACTTTTCCATGTACACCAAGTAATCTTCTCAAGATATACTTGCTCCTGATAGGGATTTAACCCTTCAGATATAGCAACCAAAGTCCATACTTTGTTGGTGTATAAGGATTCCATCTTAGATCACTAAGCATCCAGCCATTCTTACAGAGTCTTCACTCTCGATGGCCTGCTTGAAACCAGTTGGGTCATCATCTCATGATGCAATCCTCGCTCCCACTGTCATAGAGAAACCGAAATATCTCTCAGGTGGGTGAGGAACCCTAATAGATCGGCGGAGAGGCTGAGGTTCGTTGGTATTTACTGAATCCTTTGGTTCTATCAAATCATCAGTTGCAGTTTGTATGGCTGGAACATTTCCAGTTTTACATAACTGACCTTGCCTCGAGCTTGTCCGGATTTTGCCTTTTAGACATAGGCCGGACAACCCCAAATCTTAACTATCTTAAGAGATGGGCTCTTCCCTTTCCATATCACATATGAAATAGTAGGAAACTGATTTGATTGGAACCCTATTCAATAGGTATGCAGCTTCTCAAGTGCATAACTCCCAAAAGGAAATAGGTAACTCAGTAGTACTCATCATAGAGCACACCATATCAAATAGAGTGTATCTGCTCCGCCCCGACATACCATCGTGCTATGGTGTATACGGAGGAGTAATGCTGAGAGAGAATCTCATTCTCCTTTAGAAAAGTCCAAGAATTTCGTGCCCAAGTATTCTCCTCCTAGATCTCATCAAAGGACATAATACTTATACCCGTATTTTGGTTCTCTACTTCTAACTTATATTCTGTGAATATCTCAAAAGGTTCGGACTTGTGTTTCAACAGGAACATACGTCTGAATCTTGAGAGATTTTCAGAGAATGTAATGAAGTATAAAGAACCGGTCTTGGCAAGTGTAGACAGGGGACCTTACATACATCAACATGTATCATCCCAAGAGTTTACATAACTCTTTCTCTGTTTCCAATAAACGGAGCTATGGTCACTTTATCTTCGTGATATGACTGGCGAGTTTCACAAGATGTAAATTCAAACTGATTTAAATATGCATCTATATGTAACTCTAGCTAGTCGGGTCACATTGATATGACCTAGTCTACTGTGCCTCAAGTAGGATTCGTTCATTTCTGAACTCTTCCTCTTGTGTGTGTTCCGTATACAAAGAACTGTAGTTTGATTTAGAACATTAATGCTTTTAGATAACGTGCCTGAACCGATCAACTTTTGATATAGGAAATGTTCAAAACATTATCCATTAATACAAAATTATATCCTTTCTTTTCTAACAAAGAGAGTGATATGATTTGGTATATCAGGTTCTGTATCTAATAACATTCGTTCAGAATCAATGTATTGGTAATACAGGGTGACAGTGACTGACAGACTTGGCTGCAACTCTTGCCCCGTTTTCTGCCTCATGAAACTTATCACCCGTTCTCAGTTCTCTACCTTTCTATAGCCCTATGTAACAGATTACATATCTGGGATCCTGATCTGGTATCACATACCCAGGACGTAAAGGATACTGAGAAACAGTTCTGTATAATGAACACACCCGAAGATGATGCATCAGCATACACTCTTTTCGTTTGGGTGGCACGGGAAATCTGGTATTCCCCAATTTCCTGCTCTGTCTTATAACAATTATAAGTTGGAGCGGGACCAACGTTCCCCAGCTCAGTATAACAAGCGGGTTCGGTCAATAATCCGTATTATTATCTTGATTAAGGCGTGATATGGTCGCTACCAGGAGAGAGAGAGAAGAAAACACTCAGCGTGCGCTCTTGCAAGAATAGATTGGTTATTATTTTATCTAATCAGGATGGCTCCCACTGCTTTTTATCAAATCTTCCTTCAAACCCTAAAAGGAAAGACTAGCCGGGATTAATTACACACTACAAGTTCGCCAATCTTTCAGCCAGGCCAGTGTCGGTACTTTGAGGGAGGTCCCCCGTGCTTTCGCATGAACCTAATTAATGTAAACCTCGTTTTCCCTGAGGCGTAACCTCGTTAACACCTTTCTAGACACCTACTTGATCGGCTAATTGTAATGTATAAAACTCTCCCAGGAGTAACACTTACTCGCAGCGGGTATCGGGATCCAACTATCTCATAGAAGGTATGCAATCTCATTGCAAATCTCAACACTTGAAATTCCCGATAATATTTTGCCCCTAACGTGCTATGACCTTGACGAAAGCCAACAAACCATAGCCCGCTAGTCAAGTTCAACCCGTACATTTCTTGATCGAATTAAACCCACCCGCACGACCCTTGACGAAAGCCAACAAAGCCGCACGACTACCCTAATCCAATCGCATCGTATGCTGCAGATAAGCAGCATATAGCTACCGCACACTGCACCTTGACGAAAGCCAACAAATGCAGCACGAATACTATATACAACTTATCTGAAATGACGGAGGGCTACGACAGGTTTTTCTGAAAACCTATTGCGTAATGAACTTGATATCGTTGTAGAATCAAATGATTTTAAAATGGAGTGCTTTTGAGGCTTTTCTAGTTTTGCTAAAGGAGTCACTCCCGGTGAAGGGATCGTCGGTCCTTTCCTCGTCGAATGAGGTGCGGGATATATCATATATATCACTGTGCAAAGCAAAAACTCTTAAAAGCAATCAAAAGACAAACCGAGTGTGTAGCATCTGCCAGTTATCGCTAAAGGAGTCACTCCCGGTGAAGGGATCTCGGTCCTTTCCTTATCGAATAAGGTGCAGGATATATCACATATACTGCTGTGCAAAGCAAGAACTGTAGCTACCTGTTTTATTTTGAAATTCAATTCTACAACATCTTAGGTTTCTTTTATTTCATTAATCACATTAATGAAGTCCCATCATTTAAGTACCTAAACATCACAGATAAATACGACGTACACTTATGCCATCCGCATTCGCCTCGATGTCCCATCGTGCACCGTTAGGTTAGGTAACTAACGGCAGAGCGGGGCAGGGCTAGCGCGGATGTAAAACATAAGTAAAGCCTATATAATATATCATATATACTATATACTGTATCTATCACAGAACATCACATGATCTCATCACAGATATCGCAGCAGAAGAATCATATGAAATATTGGATATACTAGGACGTCCGTGTTTTCAATACGAGCCAGTATAAAACACGGATTCCACGGTCGTGATGAATAGCCAAACCCACACCCCAAGACCCCTACGAGAGCGGCAAGCAACCCTACCAATTCTGGAGTTAGGAGACCCGGACTCGACTCCTCGAGTTGGTCTCCCACTGGACTCCAGAACCCGGTTACTTATGCCCTCCTCCTTGGGTCTATCCTAGTGCGGAAAAGTAAATAATATACAAACGGTGACAACTTCCGCAACCTGGAAGTGCCCCAATAAAAGAATATTACATACAAGTTTTTACATGAATGAAAATGAAAAACACTCATCTCACATAAAAAAAACCCCGGCTATTCAAACACGACGATCCAATATAACATATCCAGCAACACATAACATCACATGTCATCAACGTAAGTAAATATGCGCATCCCAATTGTCGTTGACATATAGCAACGAAACCGGCGATATCACATATTACACTTACGGTCACAGAAAAGAAAGTGTAAAACTACAACAGTTGGAATCCGCAACCACCTCAGACATCGCATGCCTGACCAAATGAATTCCTTAGACATCGCATGCCTAACGATTATAAACCCCGCATTTTAGTCTCATTATCGAAAACACTTTTCAATATCTAGTCGGGCAATTCAACAAGATTCCCGACAGTCTGATCGAATACTCGTCGCAAACTTCAGTAGACGGCTGCACCCCTGATACCGTCGACGAAGTGCACCAAGGCGGAACACCGCTGCCGCGAGCACCCGAACGGATGCTTTCGGCGACGGGGTTCTCCTACAGTCACTTGGTCGGGGCTATGGAGTGAGGCTGTCTATTAAGTTTATCCGGCGAGTATCCGCGTACGCTACGTGATTGCGACGGACTTTTGATCACATCAAAATTCCGTGGCAACCGATCAAGTGAGACTAAATTGCTATGTTTATAACATTCATTCAGTTATCACATAACTTTTTGTGAATTCCAATTATTGTATCACATTCCAGATAAACAGAAAATGTTAAACTTTCCGATCGAACAATCGAACACCCAAGTTTTCCCGATACAGATCAACATATGAAATATGAGTCTAACAACATTCAGTTCATGCCTCAGTACCAACGGTCCAGCCGTAGAAGGGTCAAGCCAACGCCTCACATGTGGCACGCCGTACTGCTCCAAACCCGAAGGTTCAAAGGACAGTTCAAGACGGTCACATAATCGAGTTAAGGTTTGTTGTCTTCTAGAGGGACCATCGCGTTACTTGTACTACTTAGAACGTCGTCAAACTACGGAAAAATCCAACACTTGGAAATTTCCCGACAGGGGAAAAATTGGGTATTTATATCCGGTCGAACTTTTTAACATATTCTAAAATTTATCCGGAACGCCACATAGACAAAATTTGATACCCCGATCGAAACACCGAATCCCCAAAACAACTGCAGAAAATTCAACTCTTGAAAAAATATTAAAAAATCCCAGAAAATCCAGCACCAGAAATAATGAATTACAGTACAAACAGTGATTGATGATGTCAACAACTTGCCGCGGAACCGTCTGGACTTCGCCTAAGGCTCTAGCTAGGCTCTGATACCACTGTAGGGATCCTAGGCACCCTAATGAGGCCTCACAAGGCATCGAACATGCCATTTTCAAAAATTCTAGGTGCCGAGAGACCCGACTACGGATCGTTTGCTAGATGTTTAGGCGAAAACATAAACTAGTTAACACTTAACTAAGAGATACGGAAATACAACCTTTGTAGATCCGGTTCTCCACCTCCATAGCTCCGCAACGAAGTCCTCTCCACTGTCCAAAAAGAATCCGGGCTCTAGTGTCGACTTCATCGGACAATAAGCGAGCTAGGTCGTCGATGTCCATGCCGAAGATGATCTACGTCGAGGCATCGAAAGATCAAGCTCCACCTTCACCAAGCCCTAAAAACTTGTGAAGGAAACACACTCTACTACTTGGAAAGAGGTAGAGGATGAAGAAATAGGAAGTGGGTAGACTTTAGAATTGGATTTCCCCACTCAAAAACATCAATCACCATTGATGAAGAGAGCTTTCTTCTTGTGAGGAAGAAGAAGAAGAAGATGAAAAAGTTATGATAAGTTAATTAAAAAGAAAAGAATAATCCAATCTTTATCATAACATGACCATGGTTATGTGTAGAGACTAAACCCAAGTTAAGTGAATGGTTAGGTTAGGAATGAAGACAAAAATGGTGACTAAGTCAAAGTATTCATGAAGCTTGATGAATGAACAAAAGAATGCCACCATTTTTCTTTTCTTTTCCTTAAATGAATAATGAATATAAATAAATGAATAAGTATATAATACCCTAACCATTCATATAACCATGGTTTAATCTTTACACAAGCACAAGTCAACATGTATCATCAAACATGATACATTGTATATGCACAAAAGTATATCACATATACAACTTGCACATCGAGTGAGAAAATCCATATAAAGTGAACCTATACTAGCTAATGCAAAGTAATATATCAAATATATAATTATGCATCAAATCATTAAATCAACACTTGATTTAACGATCCGGTCATATCGTATATAACCGACTAGTATGCAATGCATCGGCTTATCGAATCAATCCTCGATTCGATAACTAGGTTATATCGCATACAACCATTCGACACATTCATCGCGAGAATAGAATACGGTATCACATACACGCATTATTCTCGGTCCCGCACATATCTCATATGCGCTCCTATTTCGTTTCGCTTGAACCAGGAAACCTCTATGTAGGACTCTAAAGACTCGTCAATACGCCGGCAGCGGATGATGATCATATCAAACATCCACAAGCCGCAAGCGGTCTGCTAAACGTAACGGCCACCCGGGTATTGAGCGATCTGAAGATCGACGAGCAAGCCCGCTCACACTTCAGTGAATCCAACCAGTAACACTACCGTACAGTCCGGTCTGATCGTCTGATATGTCGCATATCTCGTCTAGGGGTGGTAAACGTCAGACCCCAATAGCTCGATAAGTCGTGTCGATATGAGGTCTATAACAATTCGAGAAACTACTGTAAGTCGATGTAGTACACCCCAGTACTTGTGGGGAGGCGGAATTTTCAAAAACGATCAAGTTTAAAGAACGAACATCGACTAACCGCTTGAATCGAAGCTAAACTATAAATAACCGTACACAAAGAGTTTCTTAACTATTGTGTTTAGGGATTATACCAAATGAAACTAGTCCTTCATCTTTACGATCTCCTTGTTCTCCTCGGCCTTCTCTAGGTAGTAGACGATCCACCCGAGAGCAAAACTCCAAGCTACACCTCTAACTTGAGGCAACTAATCTACTTTGATTGCTAATCAAAGAAGAAAGGATGATATACAGTGAAGGTAATGGATGTTTAAGTCTAACTAAACCTTTGATCTCAACACATGAGGATTAAGGATTAGTCTCTTGAAGGTGAGAGCTTGAGGAGAGAGAATGTGAGATAAGATAATGAGATGAGAGAGAGTGTATCATAATATATTATGAAGCATTCTTATTTTTAGAATAATGAATAATAGAAATGAATAAGCATGCTTCATAAATGCAAAATGGTGATTCATTAAGCATGTGTCATTATCATTTATGGTGCAATAATGATAATGATGAATCACCCTCATGACTCACAATCTTATCCAAAGTAACCTCCTTAGTCACATCTTCTAGAAGCTTCTCGCACAATTACGAGAACGCCCCTCCGATCCGCAAAAATACGGAAAAACTTTAGACTGTAAAAATCCAATAACCGGATACCAGTAACTGGCTTAAACCAAAGCCGACTGGTAAAAACTGTCCGAAAGTCATACGTGCGTAAACGCACGTATGCGTCCGAACCCTTTGTCGCAAAACCATGCGACCTCTATATCGTTTCGCCTGGAGTAGGAAACTCTCTGTGTGGGACTCTAGAGACTCGACTACTACGCTGGCAGTGGGTTTAACCACAGACCGCAAGCGGCACTAGCTGTACGTAACGGTCCCCAGGTAGTTGTCGATAAGAAGGCCGATGAGGAAACCCATCCGAACTCCTACTGAGTCTGATGTGACAATCTCCATACAGTCCGGTCCGTTCGTCCAAGACTATCGCATATCGGGCCTAGGGGGGCGGCAAGCGTCAGTCCCCTAATAGCGGTATAAGTCGTGTCGGAGTGAAGCCCATTACACCCTGAGAAACTACTGGAACCTACCAGCAAATCTCGCTTGCCCTGGCCAGGGACTTTGCGTAATGGCTCTCTGACACAGCACGATATCTACTCCCAATACCGGGAGGGACGAATCCTTTCTAACCGCCACTGCCTCCAAGTGCTCGGGACTGCACCCAACTGCTACCTGTTTGCACGACTCCTTTGAGCCGTGGTAGGGTAGCAATCTAAGAACAGTGGGACACACTCGAGGCGAAGTGGCAGTGTCAAGTCTGCGGACTACGCTGTACTCATGTCACCTGGGAACTGCTTACTGACGACTGGTATCAAACCAACCAACAGTTCCCTGTGAGTCCTGTCCGGTGTACCCGTAACCTAACGAGCACCTGCATACTATCTCCAGTACGACGTACTGACGGCTGTGGGACAGACCATCTCCCCAACTGGGATGAGAAGCGTACACACTAGTCTACTCCGGATATCGATGCTCTGTCTCGATAATCCAATGACCAGGGACCTGAATAAGGATGTGCTTGTAGACTACCCAGCCCCCACTAGTGTGACTGCCATCACAACGCTGGTAGACAAGCAAGATCCTAAGAGCTCTATCAATACGTACACTCACATATTAAGATAGAAAAACCAAGTAGCATACTACCATGTTTAGCAAGACTGTTATATACATGTGAATATCCCAAGCTTCCATTAAGTAATATACAAACTAGTATGATACAGTAATGGCCTTCTAGGGCATAAACACTAACAATCTCCCACTTGCACTAGGGCCATGTACTGGCATATCGTAGACTAATGATCTCGAGTAGCCTCTCGAACTGAATCTGAGGAAGGGCCTTCGTGAATGGATCATCAATGTTTTCTTCTGAAGCAACTCTCCGAACCTCGATCTCCTGACGATCAATGATCTCCCTGATCAGGTGATACCGCCTTAAGATGTGTCTGGACTTCTGATGGGACCTTGGTTCCTTCGCTAAAGCTATAGCGCCGTTGTTGTCGCAATACAGAGGTATTGGACCAACACTGGTAGGAACCACCTGAAGTTCTGTGAGGAACTTCTTCATCCAGACAGCTTCTTTTGCAGCATCGCAAGCAGCTATGTACTCCGCTTCCATCGTTGAGTCAGCAACGGTGTCCTGCTTGGAACTCTTCCAACAGACCGCCCCTCCATTGAGGGTAAAGACATAACCCGACATGGATTTGGAGTCATCCTTGTCACTCTGGAAGCCGGAATCAGCATAGGCCTCCATCTTGAAGTCCTTTCCGCCGTAAACCAAGAACATCTCCTTAGTCCTCCTCAGGTACTTGAGAATGTTCTTTACTGCTATCCAGTGATTCTCCCCTGGGTTTGCCTGATACCGGCTTACAACGCTCAATGCGTATGCTACATCTGGTCTGGTACATAACATCGCATACATTATAGAGCCTACCGCAGAAGCGTAGGGTATAATCGACATGCGTTCCCTTTCCAAATCAGTCTTGGGAGACATCTCTTTGGAGAGGGTGATTCCGTGACAAGCCGGTAGGTTACCGCGCTTAGAATCTTCCATACTGAATCTTTTCAATATGGTGTCTATGTACCTGGACTGTGAAAGTCCCAACATCCTCTTTGATCTATCACGATAGATCTGGATCCCCAGAATGTAGGTGGCATCACCCAGGTCCTTCATGGAGAATTTCTGTGACAAGAATCTTTTGACTGACTATAGCATAGGAATATCATTTCCTATTAGGAGAATGTCATCCACGTACAAGACGAGGAATACAACAACTCTCCCTACAATCTTACTGTATATGCATGGTTCATCTGGATTTTTGATAAAGTCGAATTCTTTGACAGTATCATCAAAACAGATGTTCCAACTCCGCGATGCCTGCTTTAGTCCATAAATGGATTTAAGCAGCTTGCATACTTTACCGCTGCTCCCACTCTGAATGAATCCCTCTGGCTGATCCATATAGACGCTCTCTTCTAAATTTCCATTTAGAAAGGCCGTCTTTACGTCCATTTGCCAGATTTCATAATCGTGGAAGGCAGCAATAGCAAGAAGGACCCGAATGGATTTCAGCATAGCCACAGGAGAAAAGGTTTCGTCATAGTCCAAACCAGGTCTTTGACGGAAACCCTTTGCAACAAGTCTAGCCTTATAGGTTTCAACCTGTCCATCTACACCAATCTTCTTTCTGAAGATCCACTTGCATCCTACGGGTTTCACCCCATCTGGAGCAGTGTCCAAAGTCCATACTTTGTTAGTGTACATGGACTCCATTTCGGTCCGCATTGCATCTAGCCATTTTACCGAGTCACCGCTCTGAATGGCTTGCTGGAAGCTAGTAGGGTCGTCATTATCAATGACGCAATCTTCTCTATCCCCGTCTATGAGAAAACCGTAGTATCTCTCGGGCGGATGAGACTGCCTACTACTTCTGCGGATAGGCGCTGGTATGTCCCTTTCTTCTGAAACTTCTTGCTCCACCAAACTTTCAGTAACTGCTTGTGGTTCTGGAATTTCTTCCAGTTCTACTGTGCTCCCACTCTTCTGATTTTCTAAAAATTCAGTTTCTAAGAAGCGGGCATGACGAGAAACAAAAACCTTTTGTTCCTCTGCGTAGTAGAAGCAATATCCCATGGAATTCTTTGGATATCCCACAAACTTACACTCTACTGAGCGTGCCTCGAGCTTGTCCGGATGCTGCTTTTTTACAAAAGCTGGACATCCCCATGTCTTCAGGTACTGAAGATGGGGTTTCTTCCCACTCCACATCTGATATAGCGTGGTAGGCACAGTCTTGGTTGGAACCTTGTTCAAAAGATATGCTGCTGATTCTAGCGCATAACCCCAGAATGATCGCGGTAACTCAGCCTTACTCATCATGGAACGAACCATATCTAATAGGGTTCGATTCCTCCTTTCCGATACACCGTTGTGTTGTGGTGTGTATGGAGGAGTAAGCTGAGAGAGAATTCCTTTCTCTTTTAAGTAACCCAGGAACTCGGCACTTAAGTATTCACCACCTCGATCAGATCTCAGTGTCTTAATACTTTTGCCTGTTTGGTTTTCCACTTCATTCTTGTATTCTTGGAATTTCTCAAAGGCCTCGGATTTATGCTTCATCAAGAAGATATATCCATACCTAGAGAAATCATCCGTAAAAGTAATGAAGTAGGAATAACCTCCTCGCGCATGTGTAGACATCGGACCGCACACGTCACTGTGTACGAGTCCTAAGAGCTCGCTCGCTCTTACTCCGTGTCCAGAAAACGGAGTCTTTGTCATCTTTCCCATGAGACAAGATTCACAAGTGGCATAAGATTGATATTCGAACGGATTCAAATATCCTTCTCTATGTAACTTCGTTAACCGTGTTTCATTGATGTGACCTAGTCTACAATGCCATAAGAAAGCCTGATTTACTTCTGGAGACTTTCTTTTAAGTGTGTTCTGGACATTGAAAACCTGAGCTTGATTTAATACGTATATACCGTCATCTAATGTACCGGACCCAATCAGAACTTGATTTAGGTGGATGTGAACTACATCGCTTACGAATGTAAAGTCATATCCCTCTCTTGAAAGTGAGGACACTGATATGATATTACAAGTCAAACTAGGTACATACAGACAGTTACGTAGAATCAATATCTACCCACTTGTCAAACCTAGGCGATATTCTCCCACGGATTCAGCATCCACGCTCATTCCGTTAGCAACTCTGAGAGACAAATCACCTATCCTTATAACTTTACAGTTTCTCAAAGCATGTAACGAATTACAGATATGAGATCCTGCTCCGGTATCTAGTACCCAGGAAGTAGAGTTAATTGACAAACAGTTCTCAATTACAAACACACTTGAGGCTGAAGCCACAACATGCTTCGTATCCTGGCTACTGGCTTCCAAAGCCCTGCAATCCTTCTGCCAATGTCCATTCCCACAACAATAGGAATATCCCTCCTTACCTATACCAAGTCCCAAAACTGTTTCTCTTCCCTTTCCTCTTACTTTGCTGACACCGTATATCGGCTTTGTAGAGGTCTTCTTCTTTTCATCCTTTGCTTTCGCCTTGGATGAAGAAGAAGAAGGTCCCCTATTAAGCAGAGCTTGTGTCTCCCTGGTTTCTTTCAGGGTGTAAGTAGAGGGTAGGGACTGTGGAAATAAGTCAGTATATGACCTGTTTCCCAACGTGGTCTCCAAGTCCTTGAGCTCATCAATATAGCTAGTCATCGTAAGGACGTCGTCCCTTACAGATGACCCGTCAGCCGACCTCGCTTGAATTAATTCGTTCGAGGCCTCATATCTTGCGATATGAGATTGCTCTCCATATAAATCTTTGTTATGGAGAAAGATGGAAACAGAATCCATCTTCTCGTGCTGCTTCTGGTATATACCATCAACTGAAGCCAACACGAGGCACTTGGCTTTCGCTTTATTCTTTTCCTTTGTCTGACGGATATCCATATCCGCGACGGTGGAAACTGGACCTGGGACGGTAGGATCTTGAATAGTAATAGGGTGGTCCAGCTTGTCATAGGCAATGGTCATCTGGACAGACCTTTGCCAGTCATATAAGTTAGATTCAGTCATCTTGTTATCTAGATATAACCTAGTCATGGTCACAAGGTCGCTGCAATGAGAGAGAGAGAGAAGAAAACACTTTAGCATGATGCTCTTGCAAGTTTAGAGTGGTTTTTAATTTATCTAAACTGGATGGCTCCCACTGTTTTTCGAATCCTTCCTCAAACCATAAAAGAAGAATTAGCCAGGACTATTCTCACCGTACAATACTTGCTTAACCGTTCAGCCAGGCCAGTGTCGATACTTCGAGGGAGGTTTTCCAACGCTTTCGCGAAGTTCCTTAATTAAATAACCTCTTTTCTCTGGGGGCGTAACCCCGCTGACACCTTTCTGGACACCTACTAGGTTTATAGCATTGATCGTTAAGTGACGAATATCCTGATAAGTAGCATATACTCACAGTAGGATCGGGATCCAAATATCATCGTCTGATAATGTTGTAGGAATGCTACCAACATTCATCAAACTCAAAATGGTATGCATCTCTTTGCAAATTTCAGTTTCTTTAGAAATTCCCGATATAAGTTTTTGTCCCATGTTCTTATGACCTTGACGAAAGCCAACAAATCATAAAACACATGTCAAGTTTTGCCCATCATTATCTTGTTAATTTGAACCCACCCGTATATACCCTTGACGAAAGCCAAATGGTTATACGACTGTCCCAAACCAACTCATCTATCTATGCAACAAATGAATACCCCAGCAGCTACCAAACACTATGCCTTGACGAAAGCCAACAAGCATAGCTTGAATACTACTGACCATCCATAAGAAATGACGGAGGGCTACGACTGGTTTTGGCGAAACCGTGAACGTAGTGAACTTGATATAACCGAAGGAACCTGATAGCTTTTAAAAGGAGTGGTTAAAGCTCCGCATTTAAAAATATCTGTTTTTAAAATAACCGAGTGGTTTCTTTTAAATTGTTCCAACGATTTAAACTTGGTTTATTTTCTTTGCATTATAGATAATGCGTCCCATCATTAACCTATCATTGCAGAAAACGACGAAAATACAACGTCCTCTTATGCCATCCGCATTCGCCACGGGGTCCCGTCATCACCCGTTAGGTTACTTAACTAACGACAGAGCGGAGGCTGGGCTAGCGCGGGTGTAAAACATAAGTGACGTCTAAATAGCTATCATAAATATAGATATTTTACATTCGTCTGACGCAATGATATTCATTCCAGAACACAGATAAACAATATTGGATTTGCAAGCAATCTGTATTTCTTTTGAGCCTGCAAGAAAAGACAGATTACACAGTTGTGATGAATAGCCGATACCCCACCCTCGACCCCTACGGGTACGGCAAACTACCCGCCGGGCAGTTTGTGTACCCCACCTTGGGTCAGTCCTAGGAGCAAAAACAGTAAAATGAAATAATACAACGGTGGCTACAACCGCAACCTGGATGTGCCCCGCAAAATAATATTACAACAAATTACATTTACAACAAATGAATTAAACAATAACCCATTGCTAAACCCCGGCTATACACCACAACAGTCCAATACAGTTTATATGCACAAACAGATATAACCATTACAGAAATGTGCAACCCCCTGCCAACCGACATACTAGCAGTTAGGGGAGGTTTACGAACACATTAAACAATCACAGATATAATCCAATATGCAAATACTGTACAAATTCGATCGATTAAACAACATCAATATTGCTCCAAAATCTGCTCTGTTAAACTGTAACCTGAGCAAATATTAAATATTCCAGAAAACCCCAAATAATACATAGAAGCAACAGAAGAAAAATCGGCTCCTGACTCGCCAACTCGGCGGCGGAAGCGCGGCGACTCAGTAGGCTGAGGCCGCGGTTCCGCGGCGAGTTAGGCGATTCAGGCGACTGTTTTTCTTGGGTGTTCTTCTGGTGTCTTTTCAAGCTCTCTGAACTTACCTGAAAAATTTTTGGACATCATTTTAAGTTCGACAGAAACTGAACAGATTTAGGGTTTTCCGGCTTCGTTTTTCCGTTCGAAATTCGTACAAATTTGCAATCAAGTTATTTATTGTTTAGCGAGTCTCTGATACCACTGTAAGTCGATGTAGTACACCCCAGTACTTGTGGGGAGGCGGAATTTTCAAAAACGATCAAGTTTAAAGAACGAACATCGACTAACCGCTTGAATCGAAGCTAAACTATAAATAACCGTACACAAAGAGTTTCTTAACTATTGTGTTTAGGGATTATACCAAATGAAACTAGTCCTTCGTCTTTACGATCTTCTTGTTCTCCTCGGCCTTCTCTAGGTAGTAGACGATCCACCCGAGAGCAAAACTCCAAGCTACACCTCTAACTTGAGGCAACTAATCTACTTTGATTGCTAATCAAAGAAGAAAGGATGATATAGAGTGAAGGTAATGGATGTTTAAGTCTAACTAAACCTTTGATCTCAACACATGAGGATTAAGGATTAGTCTCTTGAAGATGAGAGCTTGAGGAGAGAGAATGTGAGATAAGATAATGAGATGAGAGAGAGTGTATCATAATATATTATGAAGCATTCTTATTTTTAGAATAATGAATAATAGAAATGAATAAGCATGCTTCATAAATGCAAAATGGTGATTCATTAAGCATGTGTCATTATCATTTATGGTGCAATAATGATAATGATGAATCACCCTCATGACTCACAATCTTATCCAAAGTAACCTCCTTAGTCACATCTTCTAGAAGCTTCTCGCACAATTACGAGAACGCCCCTCCGATCCGCAAAAATACGGAAAAACTTTAGACTGTAAAAATCCAATAACCGGATACCAGTAATTGGCTTAAACCAAAGCCGACTGGTAAAAACTGTCCGAAAGTCATACGTGCGTAAACGCACGTATGCGTCCGAACCCTTTGTCGCAAAACCATGCGACCTCTATATCGTTTCGCCTGGAGTAGGAAACTCTCTGTGTGGGACTCTAGAGACTCGACTACTACGCTGGCAGTGGGTTTAACCACAGACCGCAAGCGGCACTAGCTGTACGTAACGGTCCCCAGGTAGTTGTCGATAAGAAGGCCGATGAGGAAACCCATCCGAACTCCTACTGAGTCTGATGTGACAATCTCCATACAGTCCGGTCCGTTCGTCCAAGACTATCGCATATCGGGCCTAGGGGGGCGGCAAGCGTCAGTCCCCTAATAGCGGTATAAGTCGTGTCGGAGTGAAGCCCATTACACCCTGAGAAACTACTGGAACCTACCAGCAAATCTCGCTTGCCCTGGCCAGGGACTTTGCGTAATGGCTCTCTGACACAGCACGATATCTACTCCCAATACCGGGAGGGACGAATCCTTTCTAACCGCCACTGCCTCCAAGTGCTCGGGACTGCACCCAACTGCTACCTGTTTGCACGACTCCTTTGAGCCGTGGTAGGGTAGCAATCTAAGAACAGTGGGACACACTCGAGGCGAAGTGGCAGTGTCAAGTCTGCGGACTACGCTGTACTCATGTCACCTGGGAACTGCTTACTGACGACTGGTATCAAACCAACCAACAGTTCCCTGTGAGTCCTGTCCGGTGTACCCGTAACCTAACGAGCACCTGCATACTATCTCCAGTACGACGTACTGACGGCTGTGGGACAGACCATCTCCCCAACTGGGATGAGAAGCGTACACACTAGTCTACTCCGGATATCGATGCTCTGTCTCGATAATCCAATGACCAGGGACCTGAATAAGGATGTGCTTGTAGACTACCCAGCCCCCACTAGTGTGACTGCCATCACAACGCTGGTAGACAAGCAAGATCCTAAGAGCTCTATCAATACGTACACTCACATATTAAGATAGAAAAACCAAGTAGCATACTACCATGTTTAGCAAGACTGTTATATACATGTGAATATCCCAAGCTTCCATTAAGTAATATACAAACTAGTATGATACAGTAATGGCCTTCTAGGGCATAAACACTAACAACTACTGGTAACACTTACCAGTAAATCTCAGCAACCCTGGCCAGGGATTTCCTGTTATAGCCAATCGAACACAGCGCAACATCAACTCCCTATACCGGGAGAGACGAATCCCCTCCTATCGCTCATTGCCTCCATGTGACTCGGGACTGTACCCAAAAACCACCGTTTTGCACGCCCTCTTAGACGTGGTAAGATGGAAATCAAAGCACAGTGGGAACCACACAAGACTCTATGACGATCTCGGGTCAACAGACTACTCTGTACCAGTGTCACCAGAGAACTGCCATCTGACGTGAGGTATAATACCATCTGGGAGTTCTCGGCGAGTCCGTCCAGTGTACCCAGTCTATACTGAGCACCCGTATATCTCCTCTGATGTCAAACACCAATGGATATGGGATCATCCATCGCCCATCTGTATGGGTCGAGAAGGTATACGCTAGTCTACTCTGGTATATCGATGCCCCGTCTCGATACACCCACGACTAGGGACTTTGAAGGATGTACTTATGGACTACCATGTCCCCACTAGTATGATCCGCATCATAGTCCAGGTAGTCAAGTACAGATCCTAAGGGCTTTACCAACTTGTTACAGAGAGACAATCAGTATACACGTTAAGGTAAAGTTCAACCAGATAGCATACTATCATGTCGAGCAAGAAAGTCCTCCCAATATACGTCCCAGCATCCACTACAATATACATCCTATGTACAGTAATGGCCTCTAGGGCATACATATAACTAACAGATACAAGGTTCATCTGGATTTTTGACGAAATCAAACTCTTTGATAACGACGTCAAAGCAGATGTTCCAACTCCGCGATGCTTGCTTTAATCCATAAATGGATTTAAGCAGCTTGCACACCTTCCCGCTGCTCCCACTGTCTACGAAGCCCTCTGGCTGAGTCATGTACACGCACTCTTCTAAATCACCATTTAGAAAGGCGGTTTTAACATCCATTTGCCAGATTTCGTAGTCATGATATGCAGCGATGGCAAGCATGATTCGGATGGATTTAAGCATAGCCACTGGAGAAAAGGTTTCGTCATAGTCCACACCTGGTCTTTGACGAAAACCCTTTTCTACAAGTCTAGCTTTGAAAGTCTCCACTTTCCCATCTACACCAAGTTTTTTCTTGAAGATCCATTTGCTCCCAATGGGTTTTACCCCTTCAGGAGCAACTTCCAAAGTCCATACTTTGTTGGTGTACATGGATTCCATCTCGGACCGCATTGCATCCAGCCATTTCACTGAGTCCCTACTCGTGATGGCCTGCTCGAAGCTAGTTGGGTCATCATCCTCCATGATGCAATCCTCGCTCCCACCATCCATGAGAAAACCGTAGTATCTCTTAGGCTGGCGAGGAACCCTACTAGATCGGCGGAGAGGCTGGGGTTCATCGGGAACTACGGAATCCTCTGGTTCAACCAAATCTTCTGTTGTAGTCTGTATTGCTGGAACCTCTTCCAGTTCTACCTCAATGCCACCTATCTGTTTCATAAGAAAACCTTTTTCTAAGAAAGTGGCATGCCGAGAAACAAACACTTTTTGTTCCTCGGAGTGGTAGAAGATATACCCTCGCGAATGTTTGGGATATCCAACAAACTTACATAGAACAGACCTTGCCTCGAGTTTGTCCGGATTTTGTGTTTTAACATAGGCCGGACAACCCCATATCTGAATAAAATTAAGACATGGTCTCTTGCCATTCCATATCTTATATGGAGTGGTAGGCACTGATTTGGTCGGAACTCTATTCAGTAGGTATGCAGCAGTCTCCAGTGCATATCCCCAGAAGGAAATAGGTAACTCAGCTGTACTCATCATAGAGCGCACCATATCTAATAGGGTGCGATTTCTCCGCTCCGATACACCGTTGTGCTGTGGTGTATATGGAGGAGTCAGCTGAGAGAGAATCCCATTCTCTTTTAGGAAGTCCAGGAATTCATTGCTTAAGTATTCTCCTCCTCGATCAGATCGAAGGATTTTAATACTTTTTCCGGTTTGGTTCTCAACTTCTTGTTTATATTCCCTAAATTTCTCAAAAGCTTCTGATTTGTGTTTCATCAGGAACACATACCCGAACCTAGAGAGATCGTCAGTGAATGTAATGAAGTATGAAGAACCATCCCTGGCATGTGTAGACATGGGACCGCATACATCACTATGTATCAGTCCCAAGAGTTCGGTAACTCTTTCTCCGTGTCCCGTAAACGGAGTCTTGGTCATCTTGCCTTTGAGACATGACTGGCAAGTGTCATAAGATGAAAATTCGAAAGGTTTCAAATATCCATCTTTATGCAACTTAGCCAGTCGTGTCGCATTGATGTGACCTAGTCTACAATGCCACAAGAAAGAATCGTTCAGTTCTGAACTCTTCCTCTTGTGTGTGTTTGTTATACTCAGAACTGTTGATTGGTTTAGAACATAAATGCCATTGCACAACGTGCCTGATTCAACCAACTTTTGGTTATGGAAAATGTTCATAACATTGTCCTGTAGTACAAAATTATATCCCTCTTTACTTAATAAAGAAACCGATATAATGTTGCATATCAGGTTCGGCATGTAATAGCATTCGTTCAGAACCAATGTATTACCAGTTGGTAATACAAGGTGATATTCCCCGACAGTCTTAGCTGCAACAATTGCACCATTTCCAACTCTAATGTCTTTATCACCTTCTCCAAGTTCTCTACCTTTCTTAAGCCCATGTAACTGATTACATATATGGGATCCTGACCCGGTATCCAATACCCAGGACGTAGAGCAAATGGAGAAACAGTTCTCAGTAACGAACACACCCGAAGAAAATGCATCAGCATGTACTTTCTTCATTCGGGTGGCATGTGAATCCTGGTATTCCCCTATATCCTATTCATTCCTATAACTCTTATAGGAAAGAACGGAACCAACGTTCCCCAGCACAGTATAACATGCGGGTTCGGTCAATACATCCATATTATTATCTTCATTAGGGCATGAAATGGTCGCTACCTTGAGAGAGAGAGAAGAAAACACTTTAGCGTATGCTCGTGCAAGATCAGATTGGTTATTATCTTATCTAATCAGGATGGCTCCCACTGCTTTTTATCAAATCTTCCTTCAAACCCTAAAAAGGAAAGACTAGCCGGGATTAATTACACACTACAGGTTCGCCAATCTTTCAGCCAGGCCAGTGTCGGTACTTTGAGGGAGGTCTCCCGTGCTTTCGCACGAACCTAATTAATGTAAACCTCGTTTTCCCAGAGGCGTAACCTCGTTGACACCTTTCTAGACACCTACTTGATCGGCTAATTGCAATGTGCAAAACTCTCCCAGGAGTAACTCTTACTCGCAGTGGGTATCGGGATCCAACTATCTCATAGAAGGTATGAAATCTCATTGCAAATTTCAACACTTGAAATTCCCGATAATGTTTTGCCCCTAGCGTCCTATAACCTTGACGGAGGCCAAACAACCCATAGTCCGCTAGTCAAGTTCAACCCGTCATTTTGCTGATTGAATTAAATCCACCCGCACGACCCTTGACGGAGGCCAAACAACGCCGTACGAATACCCTAATCCAATCGCATCATATGCTAGAAGATAAGCACTAGTTAGCTACCGTACACTGCGCCTTGACGGAGGCCAAACTACCGCAGCACGAATACTAACTAATACTTATCTGAAATGACGGAGGGCTACGCAGGTTTTTCATAAAAACCATGAGCGTAATGAACTTGATATCGTTGTAGAATCAAATGAAGTTTTGAAATGGAGTGATTTTGAGGCTTTTCTAGTTTTGCTAAAGGAGTCACTCCCGGCGAAGGGATCTCGGTCCTTTCCTCGTCGAATGAGGTGCGGGATATATCATATATATCGCTGTGCAAAGCAAAAACCCAAAAGCAGTCAAAACCAAACCGAGTGTGTAGCTTCTGCCAGTTATTGCTAAAGGAGTCACTCCCGGTGAAGGGATCTCGGTCCTTTCCTCATCGAATAAGGTGCAGGGTATATCATATATACCGCTATGCAAAGCAAGAACTGTAGCTACCTGTTTTGTTTAAAATCTGATTCTACAACATCTTAGGTTTCTTTTCTTTCATTAATCACATTAATGAAGTCCCATCATTTAAATACCTAAACATCACAGATAGATATGACGTACACTTATGCCATCCGCATTCGCCTCGATGTCCCCTCGTGCACCGTTAGGTTAGGTAACTAACGACAGAGCAGGGCAGGGCTAGCGCGGGTATAAAACATAAGTAACATCTATATAATATATCATATATACCATATACTATATCCATCACAGAATCACAACACAGATATCGCAGCAGAAGAAACATATGAAATATTGGATATACTAGGACGTCCGTGTTTTCAATACGAGCCAGTATAAAACACGGATTCCACGGTCGTGATGAATAGCCAATCCCACACTCCTAGACCCCTACGAGAGCGGCAAGCAACCCTGCCAATTCTAGGGTTAGGAGACCCGGACTCGACTCCTCGAGTTGGTCTCCCACTGGACCCCAGAACCCGGTTACTTGTGCTCCCCTCCTTGGGTCTATCCTAATGCGGAAAAGTAAATAATATACAAAGGGTGACAACTTCGCTACCTGGAAGTGCCCCAAATAAAAGAATATTACATACAAGTTTTTACATGAATGAAAATGAAAAACACTCATCTCACATAAAAAAACCCGGCTATTCGAACACGACGATCCAATATAACATATCCAGCAACACATAACATCACATGTCATCAACGTAAGTAAGTATGCATACCCCAATTGTCGTTGACGTATAGCAACAAAACCGGCGATATGAACATACTACACTTACGGTCACAGAAAAGAAAGTGTAAAACTACAACAATTGGAATCCGCAACCTCTTTAGACATCGCATGCCTAACAGATATAAATCCCGCATTTTAGTCTCATTATCGAAAACGCTTTTCAATATCATATGGGACTAAATTGCTAGATTTATAACATTCATTCAGTTATCTCATAACTACTTGTGAATTCCAATTATTGTATCACATTCCAGATAAACAGAAAATGTTAAACTTTCTGATCGAGCTGTCGAATACCCAAGTTTTCCCGATACAACTCAACACATGAAATAAGTCTAACAACATTCAGTTCGTGCCTCAGTACCAACGGTCCAGCTGTAGAAGGGTCAAGCCAACGCCTCACATGTGGCACGCCGTACTGCCCCAAACCCGAAGGTTCAAAGGGCAGTTCAAGACGGTCACATAATCGAGTTAAGGTTTGTTGTCTTCTAGAGGGTCCATCGCGTTACTTGCACTACTTAGAACGTCGTTAAACTACGGAAAAATCCAACACTTGGAAATTTCCCGACAGGGGAAAAGTTGGGTATTTATATCCGGTCGAACTTTTTAACATATTCTAAAAATTATCCGGAAATACACAAAGACAAAATTTGATACCCCGATCGAAACACCGAATCCCCAAAGCAACCCCAGAAAATTCAACTCTTGAATAATTATTAAAAATACCCAGGAAAATCACCACTGGAAACTAAGGATTACTGTCTAAAATTCTTTAAATAATTAGGCCGTACGACCGCGGATCCGCCGCATGAGCCAGGCTCATGCCGCGGATCCGCGCTGGCATAGTGGAATTACACTCACGAATTTCACAGTAAACCTTATAATTTCCTGCTTATTTTTCTGCATATTTTTAATATCGAAAAATCCCAGATTTTAGAAAATTTCCAGAGAGCACCTTGGAATTAGGGTTTCGGGTTCGTTCGGACTTCAAACGACGTCTAGACTTCGCCTAAGGCTCTAGCTAGGCTCTGATACCACTGTAGGATTCCTAGGCACCCTAGTGAGGTCTCACAAGGCATCGAACATGCCAATTTAAAAAAAATGGTGTCGAGAAACCCTAGACTACGGATCTTAGACTAGATATTTAGGCGAAACTAAAAACTAGTTAACTACTTAACTAGAAGTTAGATGCTACAACCTTTGTAGATCCGGATTTCCACCTCCTTAGCTCCACGTGGTCATGCCCTCGCTGTCCATCTTGAATCTTCGACTCATTCGTCGGCTTCATCGGAAAACGGGCGAGCAAGGTCGTCGGCTTCGTGTCAAAGACGATCTACGTCGAGGTTGCACTAGTTCAAGCTCCGACTTCACCAAGTAGTGAAACTTGTGAAGAAAACACCCAAAACCACTTGGCAAGAGGTAGAGGATGAAGAAATAGGAGGTGGGTTCACTTTAGATTTGGATTTCTCTCACTAAAACTCAAGTTGCCATTGATGTAGCAAGCTTGAAGAAGAAGAAGAAGATGAGCTAGTTATGATAAGTCTTGTATTAAATGAATAATCAATTCAATACTTATCATAACTTGACTAAGGTTAAGTGTAGAGAATAAACCATGGTGAATTAAGTGGGTTAGGGTTAAGTAAGATGACAAGAATGGTTGCAAAAGTCAAGGGTTCAAGAAGCTTCAACATAAAACAAGAATTGCCACCATTCTCATCTTGAATTTATCCACATAAATAAACAAATAAATGAATAAATAAATATGCAAAACCCTAATTAAAAAATAACCATGGTTTAATTCTATTCACTTAACCATATGATCAAGTATCATCAAACATGATACAAAAAAGTGCACAAAAGTATATCACATATACAATGTGCAATCCAAGTGAGAAAAATCCGTTTAAAGTGAACCAATACTAGTTAATGCAAAGTAATATATCAAATATATAATTATACATTAAATCATTAAATCAACACTTGATTCAATGATCCGGTCATGTCGCACATGACCGACTAGTATTCAATGTATCGGCTTATCGAATCGATCTTCGATTCGATAACTAGGTTATATCGAATATAACCATTCGATACATATATCGCGAGAATGGAATACGGTATCACATACACGCATTATTCTCGGTCCTGCACATATCTCATATGCGCTCCTATTTCGTTTCGCTTGAGCCAGGAAACCTCTGTGTAGGACTCTAAAGACTCGTCAATACGCCGGTAGCAGATGATGATCATATCAAACACCCACAAGCCGCAAGCGGTCTGCTAAACGTAACGGCCATCCGGGTATTGAGCGATCAGAAGATCGACGAGCTAGCCCGCTCACACTCCTGTGAATCCAACCAGTAACACTTACCGTACAGTCCGGTCTGTTCGTCTGATATGTCGCATATCAAGTCTAGGGGTGGTATACGTCAGACCCCAATAACTGATAAGTCGTGCCGATGTGAGGCTCATAACGGGTCGAGAAACTACTGGTAACACTTACCAGCAAATCTCTGATCAGCCCTGGCCAGGGACTTCCCTGTTACGGCCAATCGAGCACTGCGCAACATCAACTCCCAATACCGGGAGAGACGAAACCCCTCCTATCGCTCATTGCCTCCATGTGACTCGGGACTGTGCCCAAAGACCACCGTTTTGCACACCCTCATGGACGTGGTAAGGTGGAGATCAAAGCACAGTGGGAATCACACAAGACTCTATGACGATCTCGGGTCTACAGACTAACCTGTACAAGTGTCACCTGAGAACTGCCATCTGACGTGAGGTATAATACCATCTGGGAGTTCTCGGCGAGTCCGTCCAGTGTACTCAGTCTCCACTGAGCACCCGTATACCATCTCTGATGTCAAACACCAATGGATATGGGATCATCCATCGCCCATCACATGGGTCGAGAAGCGTATACGCTAGTCTACACTGGTATATCGATGCCCCGTCTCGATACACCCACGACTAGGGACCTTGAAGGATGTACTTATGGACTACTATGTCCCCACTAGTATGATCTTCATCACAGTCCAGGTAGTCAAGTACATATCCTAAGGGCTTTACCAACATGTAATTATAAGACAGTATAAAGAGACAAGTGTACATGTTAAGATAAAGAGCAACCAGATAGCATACTATCATATCGAGCAAGAAAGTCATCTCTATATATGTCCAAGTATCCAATATAATATACATCATCTGTACAATACTGGCCTCTAGGGCATACATACAACTAACAGGGTCAATATCACGTTCGTTTCATCAATTATCTGGTATCCTTATCGTCATATCACATGATCTGGGGTACTGGTCTAAGTCTTGTACAAATCGATACCGTCTATATAAATATAAATGCGTGTGTGAAACACACGTCCAAAGGCCCACTAAAATCACATGTCGTATACCAAATACGAATCACATTATATCACCGATCTCATGGCACTATGCCCAATCTCATCGACTCATCTCCAAATATCAACTACTATCCTAATCATCCAGGTATAACTATAACAAGTAAGCATGTGTATGCGCGTGTGGGTGTAAACATATTGTAGGGTTCGCAACTAGGAACTATACTAGTTTACCTCTACACTCTAATCCAACCATAGTACACCTAATTTCATCTCAAATATCCACGATACACAATAAGCTAGCATATATAGTATATATATACTATACTAAACATCGAACCGTGGGCGTGCTATACGCCATCCACCCGACTTCCCTCGTAGATATAATCTACTCACCTTGTGTCCTGCATGTCGGTGTCGACGTCGCCTTCATCTTCTTCATCGTATGGAATCCACATGATGGTACCTACATAGATAACATAATTGGAACGCGTATTAAAATCACATCGGGAATACCAAAAACGACACGCTAATGCCTATAGGTTAGAACCTATAGACTACGCTTTCAAAACCATCAAACGACCCACGATCTCATCGTACAAACGTCAAGTGATCGAGGTAAAACACAATACGTAAATCCAGAATTTAAAATACGCAATACGAAAACACGAATCAAAATAGCAACTATAGAAAAGGGTCCCAGATTTCACCCTAGGTCAAATCAGCCAATTTTGCATATACCAAGGGTCTATTATACATGAAATAAAGCTACAGAACTAACACGAGGCCAAATGGCCTAGGTCTGGCCGCAATTTGCGTCCAGGCAGAATAAATCTACGGCCAAGGAAGGGAACTAGGGGCTGGGATCTTGGGGTTAGCTTCCTGGGTGCCTGCACATCTCGATGCGTTCACAAAAAAAATTTCAGAGTCTCACGGTGATAGCAGATTTCCAAATACAATCACAGAATCCACAATTCTTCCGATATCATTTTTCTAAATCCGTATTCCGGGTTTCTAGTTTCTGGTTTAATCCAATGTAACATCATAACAGGGGTTGTAGTCCCGAATTACACCTCAATTCACCTTTGAAATCAATTCAAACCCTAAACCCTAACTTGGAGTTTCCAAAGTTCACCAAAACTACACGATATCGATTCTAAATTAACATGGATGCTAAGGGAATGGAAATTCTACATTAAAGATGGAATGATTACCTCATTTGGGACCCAAGAATCCCCTACAGCACCAAATTGTGATTTTTCTTTGTCCAAAGGGTGGCTTGTGAGCTTGTGCACAAAATTTGTGAAGTGGGATTTGGGTTTTGAAGTGTTTATCATGGAGTTTTGGGGGATTTTGTTCAGAAGAAGAGGAGGCGCAGTAGCATCAGCAAAAATGAGGAAGAAGGAGAGGAAATGAGGAAAAATGATGGAGGAATGGCTCATAGGTCAAAGATGAACCCTCACCTTTCTCTCTCTTCACCATACCTCAATATAATACTCTTTTCCTTTTCTTTTCTTTTCTTTTCTTTTCTTTTCTTTTCCCCTTTCCGATAAATCATCAACCATGATAAAAACATGTAGGAAAACCATGGAAAAATATGTAACAAGTGTAAAAATGATACGGTGCATGTTTTGCACAAAATACGCTTAAAGCGCAATTAGCGATTTTTAATCGCGATTAGCACTAAATTAGTGTCAAACTAATCATAAAAACTTAAAATTTGCATAATTCACATAAAACACCCTCTTTTAGTAATTTATATAATTTTCAAAAAATTTCCCCAATTTATTGGTATTTAATTATACCGAAATATTAAAATATTCATTAAAAATAATATTAAATTATAAAAATTCCCAAAAATAATATTTTATTTTTTTGAAATGTTACAGTTTACCCTTCTACGGTTGGTCCACAGGTGCTGTGGTATGTTCTGGAATACTATTAAACTGTACTCAAGATGCTGATCTCTTGGGGGATTATTAGGTTCTGACGAGTCGATCAGATGGTTCGACATCATTCGGATATCATGTGACGGGACAAATTGCTTGAGAAACTCCAGATATGAGTATAGCCATTGGAGCGGAGTCCATACAGCCGCGATGAGACGAGTCCGAAGCAGTCGACATCAGAGAAAAGTGGAGTAAGAGTTCGTACGAGATCTTGATGAAATGACGTTCCACTCCGCCGACATTAGAGATGTGATACGCATATAGAGGCGTTATATATATGGATTCCTTCCAGGACACTGCTGCTTTACGAGTGGTAGTGAGGATTGACCGAGAGATGACCAGAGAAGTGCCAGGACGGAATCGCCCCCGTTAGCACACCTGACAGGGCCGATGAGCCAATGGATCGTGAGATTGGTAATCCACAGAGAAGATAAGGGCCTAGAGACAGAGGACGCCAGACCGTGAGCAGGAGGCAAGTAGATATCTTGCGTTGCTAGCATTGTATGCACCGACACCTTCTTGACTTTGAAAGAGGATATATCGATGACGGTATTTATGATTTGTGATTTTGTGATTCGATTATCACGTATCTGTCACCTTGGATTTCGGTATTTTGGGCGACCTATTCGCATGATTTGGTCTTGATGGCTGAGTTCCATGATTTCTGTTTTCGTGCACCATGGTTGCACCTACTGGGTATTTATATTTTGCGCATAGTTATTACGCTTAAGGTATTGATTGTGATTTCATGCCTATTTTATGCCGGTGATTTGATTTACTCTTCCAGCACAGTTTTCATGCACTTTTAGTGTTTTGATTTGGATTTTAGCGCGTGATGAGCACATGTTTTGAGATATGATTTTGGTGCACACCAGATGCACTAAATCGGAATTCCTTGTGCATGTCAGATGCACCTGATTTTGCTGTCAGGCACGCCCCTTGCCCTTGGCAGATGTTTCGTGCATACCCGTTGTACCTAGATGATGTTTCTGTGCACATGTATGGCACATATCTGGATTTTGATTTCCGTGCGTACCAGACGCACAGGGTATTCTTATATACATTTTTAGGATTTATTCCTTATGGACCGGTACGTTTTTATGATATTGCTATTTGTTTTCGTACTGAGCAGGACTAGTCAGAGGATAGTACCTGGATATATTTTGTATGCATTGATAGTTATCGAAGGGATTTCCAAAAAGGGAGCTATGGTCTCAGTATTTACCTACGTATCCGATATGACACGAAACGTTTAAAACAAGGAAACCCTTCTAAATTGTTGTCAAAACGGCGGAACGTACTTATTAAACAAAAGATATATACATACATGGTTATTTTCTTACAATAGACGTCTGCCACTGTGTTGTGTTAAGCACATCGCACAACGACTTAAAAAGGTTTGGCATGCATTTACTTCAGCTATTTACATGTATAGATTTGATGTCTACATGTATAGTTCTGATTTATATCATATTGGTTTTATTTTGGATTTGACATTTGTGTCTTTACCATGACTCCGATGATTGTGGGATGCTTGACGGAGTTTTGATTTCGAGTTATCTACTCATTACTCATGCGCGTGCATTGCGCTATGATGTGTCTTATGTATTGATGATTTCGGAGCCCCGACGACTGAGACTTTTTATTGAAATCTTTTAGAATTTAGGGGTTTAAAATTTAAATTCGGGGACCGAATTTCTTTAAAGGGGGAAGATTTTAACATTTCAAAAAAATAAAATATTATTTTTGGGAATTTTTATAATTAAATTGTAGGGTTCCTAGGCACCCCAAGGAGGTCTCACAAGGCATCAACCATGCCAATTTCAAAAATTACAGTGCCGTGAAACCCTAGAATACGGATCGTTGGCTAGATGTCTAGGCGAAACAAAGCTAGTTAACAACTTAACTAAGGTTTATACGGAAATACAACCTTTGTAGATCCGGTGCTCCACCTCCATAGCTCCGCAACGAAGTCCCCTTGCTGTCCAAATGAATTCCCGGGCTCTAGCGTCGGTTTCATCGGAGAATAGGCGGGCTAGGTCGTCGATGTCCATACCGAAGATGATCTACGTCGAGGCATCGCTAGATCAAGCTCCACCTTCACCAAGCCATGAAAACTTGTGAAGGAAACACACTCTACTACTTGGCAAGAGGTAGAGGATGAAGATATAGGAAGTGGGTAGACTTTAGTTTTGGATTTCTCACTCTTTTTCTCACTTTGGCATTAAAGCTTTCAAGCTTTTTCTTGAAGTGAAGAAGAAGAAGAACAAGATGAATATAATAAGTGTTGATTAAAAAAGGAAAAGAAAATCAAACCTTATCATATTCAAACCATGGTTTAGTGTAGAGAATGAATCATGGTTAAATGGAATGGTTATGTTTAAGGATGAGACAAAAATGGTGACTTGGTCAAAGTATTCATGAAGCTTCATGAAAGAACAAAGAATGCCACCATTTTATCATTTCCTTATCTTTTTCCAAAAGAATAAATAAATGAATAAAATGAATAAGCAAATAATAAACCCTAACCATTTCATTAACCAAGGTTTAATTCTTTATTCTTAACCAATTTTACATGCACCATCAAATATGATACAAGCATGTGCACAAAATCATATCACATATATAATGCGCACATCCGAGCGAGAAAATCCATTTAAAGTGAACCGATACTAGTTAATGCAAAGTAATGTATCACATATATAATTATGCATTAAATCATTAAATCAACACTTGATTTAACGATCTGGTCATATCGCACACAACCGACTAGTATACAATGTATCGGCTTATCGAATCAATCCTTGATTCGATAACTAGGTTATATCGCATACAACCATTCGACACACTCATCGCGAGAATGAAATACGGTATCACATACACGCATTATTCTCGGTCCCGCACATATCTCATATGCGCTCCTATTTCGTTTCGCTTGAGCCAGGATACCTCTGTGTAGGACTCTAAAGACTCGTCAATACGCCGGCAGCAGGTGATGATCATATCAAACACCCACAAGCCGCAAGCGGTCTGCTAAACGTAACGGCCACCCGGGTATTGAGCGATCATAAGATCGACGAGCAAGCCCGCTCACACTCCTGTGAATCCAACCAATAACACTACCGTACAGTCCGGTCTGATCGTCTGATATGTCGCATATCTCGCCTAGGGGTGGTAAACGTCAGACCCCAATAGCTTGATAAGTCATGTCGATATGAGGTCTATTACAATTCGAGAAACTACTGGTAACACTTACCAGTAAATCTCAGCAACCCTGGCCAGGGATTTCCTGTTATAGCCAATCGAACACAGCGCAACAACAACAACTCCGTATACCGGGAGAGACGAATCCCCTCCTATCGCTCATTGCCTCCATGTGACTCGGGACTGTACCCAAAAACCACCGTTTTGCACGCCCTCTTGGACGTGGTAAGATGGAAATCAAAGCACAGTGGGAACCACACAAGACTCTATGACGATCTCGGGTCAACAGACTACTCTGTACCAGTGTCATCAAAGAACTGCCATCTGACGTGAGGTATAATACCATCTGGGAGTTCTCGGCGAGTCCATCCAGTGTACCCAGTCTCCACTGAGCACCCGTATATCATCTCTGATGTCAAACACCAATGGATATGGGATCATCCATCGCCCATCTGTATGGGTCGAGAAGGTATACGCTAGTCTACTCTGGTGTATCGATGCCCCGTCTCGATACACCCACGACTAGAGACTTTGAAGGATGTACTTATGGACTACCATGTCCCCACTAGTATGATCCGCATCATAGTCCAGATAGTCAAGTACACATCCTAAGGGCTTTACCAACATGTAACAGAGAGACAATCAGTATACGCGTTAAGGTAAAGAGCAACCAGATAGCATACTATCTTGTCGAGCAAGAAAGTCCTCCCTATATATGTCCCAGCATCCACTACAATATACATCCTATGTACAGTAATGGCCTCTAGGGCATACATATAACTAACAATCTCCCACTTGCACTAGGGCCATCTGTAGCAGTGGTTGTAGTATCTCATACTCAACCATCCCATAAAAGTCTCTCTCTGGGAATAGGCCTTCGTGAGTGGATCCGCCGTGTTGTCTTCTGTGTCTACTCTCCTAACCTCGATCCCTCTGGAGATCAACCATCTCCATGATCAGGTGACACTGCCTTAGAATATATCTGGATCACTGATGGGACGGACGTTCCTTGGCATAAGCCACAACTCCATTGTCTCACAATGGTTGGAACGTAGTTCATCTCATGAACCAATATACACCCAGACTGCCTCTTTGGTAGCATCATAAGTAGCGATGTATCCTGCCTTTATCGTCTAGTATGTCACGGTATCTATCTTGGAACTCTTCCAACATACCGTCCCTTTACTGAGGGTAAAGACAATGCCTGTGACTGACATTCAGTCGTCCTTATCACCCTGGAACCCTTCCAGTGATTCTCCCCAGGATCGGTTGATACCATCTCACTACAACTAGTGAGAATCCTAACATCCAATTAAATCTATCTCATAGATCCAAAACTCAGGATTTAGGAGGTATCATTTTGATCCTACACGGAGAATCATTGTGATAAACGGAGATTGATCGAGCGTAGCATAAGAAACTCCTTTCTTATCAAGAGCATGACATCCACGTACTCTACGAGGTTCATCACCATACTCCCTACTACCTTTTTGTATATACTAGGTTCATCTACCATTTTGATGATGTCAAACTCTTTGACTATTTCATCAAAACAGATGTTCCAACTCCGCGATGCCTGCTTTATCCTATAAAGCATCTTGCACACGTTTTCGCTGCTCCCACTGTCTACGAGGCCCTCTGGCTGTGTTCTCATAGACGCTCTCTTCTAAAACATCATTTAGAAAAGCTGTCATGACACCCAACCACCAGATATCGTAGTCATGGTATGTAGCCGTGGCAAGTAGGATCCAGATGGACTTAAGCATAGCCACTGGAAAAGGTTTCATCATTATCCACGCCTGGTCGATGACGAAAACCTTTAACAAGTCTAGCTTTGAAAGTCTTAACTTTTCCATGTACACCAAGTAATCTTCTCAAGATTTACTTGCTCCTGATGGGATTTAACCCTTCAGATATAGCAACTAAAGTCCATACTTTGTCGGTGTATAAGGATTCCATCTCAGATCACTAAGCATCCAGCCATTCTTATAGAGTCTTACTCCTGATGGCCAGCTCGAAACTAGTTGGGTCATCATCTCATGATGCAATCCTCGCCCCCACTGTCATAGAGAAACAGAAGTATCTCTCAGGTGGGTGAGGAACCCTACTAGATCGGCGGAGAGGCTGAGGTTCGTTGGTATCTATTGAATCCTTTGGTTCTACCAAATCATCTGCTATAGTTTGCATAGCTGGAACCTTTCCAGTTGTACATAACAGATCTTGCCTCGAGTTTGTCCGGATTTTGCTTTTAGACATAGGCCGGACAACCCCAAATCTTAACTAGCTTAAGACATGGGCTCTTCCCATACCATATCATATATGAGGTGGTAGGCAACTGATTTGATTCGAACCCTATTCAATAGGTATGCAGCTTCTCAAGCGCATAACTCCCAAAAGGAAAAAGGTAACTCAGTAGTACTCATCATAGAGCATACCTTATCATATAGGGTGTGATTGCTCCGCCCCGATACACCAACGTGCTATGGTGTATTCGGAGGAGTAATGCTGAGAGAGAATCTCATTCTCCTTTAGAACAGTCCAGGAATTCCGTGCACAAGTATTCTCCTCCTTGATCGCATCAAAGGACATAATACTTTTACCCGTATTTTGGTTCTCTACTTCTCGCTTATATTCTGTGAATATCTCAAAAGGTTCGGACTTGTGTTTCAACAGGAACATAGGTCAGAAACTCGAAAGATCATCAGAGAACGTAATGAAGTATAAAGAACCAGTCCTGGCATGTGTAGACAGGAGACCTTACATACATCATCATGTATCAGTCCCAAGAGTTCACTAACTCTTTCTCTGTTTCCAATAAACAGAGCTATGGTCATCTTATCTTTGTGACATGACTGGCGAGTTTCACAAGATGTAAATTCAAACTAATTTAAATATGCATCTTTATGTAACTCTAGCTAGTCGGGTCACATTGATCTGACCTAGTCTACAATACCTCAAGAAGGATTCGTTCATTTCTGAACTCTTCCTCTTGTGTGTGTTCCATAAACTAAGAACTGTAGTTTGATTTAGAACATCAATGCTTTTAGATAACGTGCCTGAACCGATCAACTTTTGATATAGGAAATGTTCAAAACATTATCCATCAATACAAAATTATATCATTTCTTTACTAATAAAGAGACTGATATGATTTTGTATATCAGGTTCGGTATCTAATAACATTCGTTCAGAATCAATGTATTGGTAATACTGGGTGACAGTGACCGACAGACTTGGCTGCAACTCTTGCCCCGATTTCTGCCTCATGAAACTTATCACCCGTTCTCAGTTTTTCTACCCTTTTGTAGCCCTATGTAACAGATTACATATCTGGGATCCGGATCCGGTATCATATACCAGGATGCGGAGGATACTGAGAAACAGTTCTGTATAATGAACACACCCGAAGATGATGCATCAGCATGCACTCTCTTCGTTTGGGCGGCACGGGAAATGTGGTATTCGCCAATTTCCTGCTCTGTCTTATAACTATTATAAGTTGGAGCGGGACCAACGTTCCCCAGCTCAGTATAACAAGCGGGTTCGGTCAAAAATCCGTATTATTATCTTGATTAAGGCGTGATATGGTCGCTACCTTGAGAGAGAGAGAAGAAAACACTCAGCGTGCGCTCTTGCAAGAATAGATTGGTTATTATTTTATCTAATCAGGATGGCTCCCACTGCTTTTTATCAAATCTTCCTTCAAACCCTAAAAGGAAAGACTAGCTGGGATTAATTACACACTACAAGTTCGCCAATCTTTCAGCCAGGCCAGTGTCGGTACTTTGAGGGAGGTCCCCCGTGCTTTCGCACAAACCTAATTAATGTAAACCTCGTTTTCCCAGAGGCGTAACCTCGTTAACACCTTTCTAGACACCTACTTGATCGGCTAATTGTAATGAATAAAACTCTCCCAGGAGTAACACTTACTCGCAGTGGGTATCGGGATCCAACTATCTCATAGAAGGTATGCAATCTTATTGCAAATTTCAACACTTGAAATTCCCGATAATATTTTGCCCCTAGCGTCCTATGACCTTGACGGAGGTCAACAAACCATAGGCTACTAGTCAAGTTCAACCCGTCATTTCTTGATCGAATTAAACCCACCCGCACGACCCTTGACGGAGGTCAACAAGGCCGCACGACTACCCTAATCCAACCTGCATCATATGCATAAGCAGATAAATACTAGTTAGCTACCGCACACTACGCCTTGACGGAGGTCAACAAACGTAGCACGAATACTAAATAGGACTTATCTGAAATGACGGAGGGCTACGACAGGTTTTTCTGAAAACCTATTGCGTAATGAACTTGATATCGTTGTAGAATCAAATGATTTTAAAATGGAGTGCTTTTGAGGCTTTTCTAGTTTTGCTAAAGGAGTCACTCCCGGTGAAGGGATCGTCGGTCATTTCCTCGTCGAATGAGGTGCGGGATATATCACATATATCACTGTGCAAAGCAAAAAACACTTAAAAGCAATCAAAAGACAAACCGAGTGTGTAGCATCTGCCAGTTATTGCTAAAGGAGTCACTCCCGGTGAAGGGATCTCGGTCCTTTCCTCATCGAATAAGGTGCAGGATATATCATATATACCGCTGTGCAAAGCAAGAACTGTAGCTACCTGTTTTATTTTGAAATTCGATTCTACAACATCTTAGGTTTCTTTTATTTCATTAATCTCAATAATGAAGTCCTATCATTTAAGTACCTAAACATCACAGATAAATACGACATACACTTATGCCATCCGCATTCGCCTCGATGTCCCCTCGTGCACCGTTAGGTTAGGTAACTAACGGCAGAGCGGGGCAGGGCTAGCGCGGGTGTAAAACATAAGTAACGCATATATAATATATCATATATACTATATACTGTATCTATCACAGAAGATCACATGATCACATCACAGATATCGCAGCAGAAGAATCATATGAAATATTGGATATACTAGGACGTCCGTGTTTTTAATACGAGCCAGTATAAAACACGGATTCCACGGTCGCGATGAATAGCCAAACCCACACCCCTAGACCACTACGAGAGCGGCAAGCAACCCTACCAATTCTGGAGTTAGGAGACCCGGACTTGACTCCTCGAGTTGGTCTCCCACTGGACTCCAGAACCCGGTTACTTGTGCCCTCCTCCTTGGGTCTATCCTAGTGCGGAAAAGTAAATAATATACAACAACGGTGACAACTTCCGCAACCTGGAAGTGCCCCAAATAAAAGAATATTACATACAAGTTTTTACATGAATGAAAATGAAAAACACTCATCTCACATAAAAAACCCCCGGCTATTCAAACATGACGATCCAATATAACATATCCAGCAACACATAACATCACATGTCATCAACGTAAGTAAATATGCGCATCCCAATTGTCGTTGGCATATAGCAACGAAACCGGCGATATCACATATTACACTTACGGTCACAGAAAAGAAAGTGTAAAACTACAACAGTTGGAATCCGCAACCACCTCAGACATCGCATGCCTGACCAAATTAATTACTTAGACATCGCATGCCTAACAATTATAAACCCCTCATTTTAGTCTCAAAATCGAAAACTCTTTTCAATATCAAGTCGGGCAATTCAACAAGATTCCCAACATCCTGATCGAATGCTCGTCGCAAACTTCAGTAGGCGGACGCACCCCCGACGCCGTCGACGAAGTGCACCAAGGCGGAACACCGCCACCGCGAGCACCCGAACGGATGCTTTCGGCGACAGGGTTCTCCTACAGTCACTTGGTCGGGGCTATGGAGTGAGGCTGTCTATTAAGTTTACCCGGCGAGTATCCGCGTACGCTACGTGATTGCGACGGACTTTTGATCACATCAAAATTCCGTGGCAACCGATCAAGTGAGACTAAACTGCTATGTTTATAACATTCATTCAGTTATCTCATAACTTTCTGTGAATTCCAATTATTGTATCACATTCCAGATAAACAGAAAATGTTAAACTTTCCGATCGAACAATCGAACACCCAAGTTTTCCCGATACAATCCAACACATGAAATAAGTCTAACAACATTCAGTTCGTGCCTCAGTACCAACGGTCCAGCCGTAGAAGGGTCAAGCCAACGCCTCACATGTGGCACGCCGTACTGCCCCAAACCCGAAGGTTCAAAGGGCAGTTCAAGACGGTTGTCTTCTAGAGGGTCCATCGCGTTACTTGCACTACTTAGAACGTCGTTAAACTACGGAAAAATCCAACACTTGGAAATTTCCCGACAGGGGAAAAATTGGGTATTTATATCCGGTCGAACTTTTTAACATATTCAAAAATTTATCCGGAAAGCCACACAGACAAAATTTGATAATCCGATCGAACATTCGAATCCCCAAAACAACTCAGAAAATTCAAACTCTGGAAAAAATATTAAAAATACCCAGGAAAACCAGCACTGTTAAATAGGAGTTACTGTGCAAACTTCAACTCATAACACGACAAACAGGCCGCGGATCCGCCGCACGAGCCATGCTCGTGCCGCGGAAACGTGGCGCTTTAATGGAATTAGGGCATCGAAATTTACAGTAACTCTTAGATATTCCTGCTGATATTTCTACATATTTTTAATACTTAAAAATCCCTGTTTTTAGAAAAAGTACAGAGAGCATTTTCCGGGTTGGTTTTTCGGTTCGATCGGGTTTCAAACATCGTCTGGACTTCGCCTAAGGTTCTAGCTAGTCTCTGATACCACTGTAGGGTTCCTAGGCACCCCAAAGAGGTCTCACAAGGCATCAACCATGCCAATTTCAAAAATTACGGTGCCGAGAAACCCTAGAATACGGATTGTTGGCTAGATGTCTAGGCGAAACAAAACTAGTTAACAACTTAACTAAGGTTTATACGGAAATACAACCTTTGTAGATCCGGTGCTCCACCTCCATAGCTCCGCAACGAAGTCCCCTTGCTGTCCAAATGAATTCCCGGGCTCTAGCGTCGGCTTCATCGGAGAATAGGCGGGCTAGGTCGTCGATGTCCATGCCGAAGATGATCTACGTCGAGGCATCGCTAGATCAAGCTCCACCTTCACCAAGCCATGAAAACTTGTGAAGGAAACACACTCTACTACTTGGCAAGAGGTAGAGGATGAAGAAATAGGAAGTGGGTAGACTTTAGTTTTGGATTTCTCACTCTTTTTCTCACTTTGCCATTAAAGCTTTCAAGCTTTTTCTTGAAGTGAAGAAGAAGAAGAAGAAGATGAATATAATAAGTGTTGATTAAAAAAGGAAAAGAAAATCAAACCTTATCATATTCAAACCATGGTTTAGTGTAGAGAATGAATCATGGTTAAATGGAATGGTTAGGTTTAAGGATGAGACAAAAATGGTGACTTGGTCAAATTATTCATGAAGCTTCATGAAAGAACAAAGAATGCCACCATTTTATCATTTCCTTATCTTATTCCAAAAGAATAAACAAATGAATAAAATGAATAAGCAAATAATAAACCCTAACCATTTCATTAACCAAGGTTTAATTCTTTATACTTAACCAATTTTACATGCACCATCAAACATGATACAAGCATGTGCACAAAATCATATCACATATATAATGCGCACATCCGAGCGAGAAAATCCATTTAAAGTGAACCGATACTAGTTAATGCAAAGTAATATATCAAATATATAATTATGCATTAAATCATTAAATCAACACTTGATTTAACGATCTGGTCATATCGCACACAACCGACTAGTATACAATATATCGGCTTATCGAATCAATCCTTGATTCGATAACTAGGTTATATCGCATACAACCATTCGACACACTCATCGCGAGAATGAAATACGGTATCACATACATGCATTATTCTCGGTCCCGCACATATCTCATATGCGCTCCTATTTCGTTTCGCTTGAGCCAGGAAACCTCTGTGTAGGACTCTAAAGACTCGTCAATACGCCGGCAGCAGGTGATGATCATATCAAACACCCACAAGCCGCAAGCGGTCTGCTAAACGTAACGGCCACCTGGGTATTGAGAGATCAGAAGATCGACGAGCAAGCCCGCTCACACTCCTGTGAATCCAACCAGTAACACTACCGTACAGTCCGGTCTGATCGTCTGATATGTCGCATATCTCGCCTAGGGGTGGTAAACGTCAGACCCCAATAGCTTGATAAGTCGTGTCGATATGAGGTCTATAACAATTCGAGAAACTACTGGTAACACTTACCAGTAAATCCCAGCAACCCGGGCCAGGGATTTCCTGTTATAGCCAATCGAACACAGCGCAACATCAACTCCCTATACCAGGAGAGACGAATCCCCTCCTATCGCTCATTGCCTCCATGTGACTCGGGACTGTACCCAAAAACCACCGTTTTGCACGCCCTCTTGGACGTGGTAAGATGGAAATCAAAGCACAGTGGGAACCACACAAGACTCTATGACGATCTCGGGTCAACAGACTACTCTGTACCAGTGTCATCAGAGAACTGCCATCTGACGTGAGGTATAATACCATCTGGGAGTTCTCGGCGAGTCCGTCCAGTGTACCCAGTCTCCACTGAGCACCCGTATATCATCTCTGATGTCAAACTCCAATGGATATGGGATCATCCATCGCCCATCTGTATGGGTCGAGAAGGTATACGCTAGTCTACTCTGGTATATCGATGCCCCGTCTCGATACACCCACGACTAGGGACTTTGAAGGATGTACTTATGGACTACCATGTCCCCACTAGTATGATCCGCATCATAGTCCAGATAGTCAAGTACACATCCTAAGGGCTTTACCAACATGTAACAGAGAGACAATCAGTATACACGTTAAAGTAAAGAGCAACCAGATAGCATACTATCATGTCGAGCAAGAAAGTCCTCCGTATGTATGTCTCAGCATCCACTACAATATACATCCTATGTACAGTAATGGCCTCTAGGGCATACATATAACTAACATAAATAATAAAATATTGCATATTTTAATATTTCGGTATAATTAAATACCGATAAATTGGGGAAAATTTTGGAAAATTATAGAAATTACTAAAAGAGGGTGTTTTATGTGAATTATGCAAATTTTAAGTTTTTATGATTAATTTCACACTAATTTAGGGCAAATCGCGATTAAAAATCGCTAATAGGATTTTAAGCATATTTTGTGCAAAACATGCACAAGTCTTTTTCTTCACTTGTTACATTTTTTTTCTTATCATGGCATTCTTCATGATTCTTGCATGGTTGTTAATTAGAGAGAATGATCAAAAGAAAAGAAAAGGAAAACATTTAAAAATGTGCATAGTGTGAGGTATGGGCATGAGAGAGAGTGGTGAGGGGGTCAACCTTGGTCATAGCTTTCCCTCCTTCATTATTTCCTCTTCAACTTCCTCTCCTCTTCAGCCCATGGCTGAAGCTCATCTCCCTCTTCATCAAACCATCGCAAACATCTCATTTCCCTCATCAAAACCCCATCTTTCCTTCATAAAATATGTGAACAAGCTCTCAAGCAACCCATTGGACCAAGAAAGCTTGTGTTTTGGCGTTGTAGGAGTTTCATGAGTGCCAAACGAGGTAATCCCTTCACACTTAGTGTATTTTTTCATTCTCTTTAAAACATATATGTGTTTAGTTATGATTCGGTGCGATTTGGTGAACTTTGAAAATTCTAGTTAGGGTTTAGGGTGTGATTTGAGTAGAGATAGTGTAATCGAGGTGTGATTGAGGACTACAACCCCTGTAGTGATGTTACTATGGATTAAAACCTTAGACAAATCCCAGGTTGCGAACTTTAAAATTCTGCAGATACGGAAAATTGTGAGAATTATGTAGGGAAATTGGAATCTGCTATCGCCCGGAGCCTCTAAAAATTATTTTGCAAACACAGACGAGTGTGCAGGCACCCAGGAAGATAACCCCAAGACCCCAGCCCTTTATTCTATTCCCTGGCCGCAAATTTAATCCCTCTGGCCGCAATTTACGGTCAGACCTGGTCCAATTGGGTTCGTGTTTCTTCCATAGCCCCATCTCCAGTAAAATAGACCCCTGGCATATGCAAAATTGTCTAATATGACCTAAGGTAGAATCTGGAGCCTTTTTCCTGAGTTGTTGTTTTAATTCGTGTTTTCGTTTTGCGTATTTGAAATTCATTGTATAATTGCGTTTTACCTCGATTACTTGGAGTTTATACGACGATATCGAGGATTGTTTGATGGTTTTGAAAGCGTAGTCCATAGGTTCTAACCTATAAGCTTTTAAGCGTATCGTTTTGGTTTTCGTGTGTCTTTTTAGTTTTGATTTGGTTTTAATGCGATACGATACGTGTGATATGTAGGTACCCCCACGGTGATTCGAGGTGATGAAGAAAATGAAGGCGACGTCGACAAAGACAAGCAGGATATAAGGTGAGTAGATTATATCTACGGGCGAAGTCAGGTGGATGGCGTATAGCAACCCCGCAAATCGATATTTAGTATAGTATATATGTACTATTTATACTAGCTTATAGTGTGTCGTGGATATTTGAGATGAGATTAGGTGTATTAAGTTAGATTAGGGCGTAGAAGTAAACTAGTATAATTCCTGGTTGCGAACCCTAGAATAGGTTTACCCTCACACGCACACACATGCTTATTGCTACACATATACCTACATGATGAGGATAGTGGATGATATTTGGAGATGAGTCGATGATATTGGGCATAGTACCATGAGATCGGTGATATGATGTGATTCGTATTTCGGATACGACGGGTGATTTTAGCGGGCCTTTAGACGTGTGTTTCACACACGCATTTATATTTATATAGATGGTATCGATTTGTACTAGACTTAGACCAGTACCCCAGATCATGAGATATTATGATAAGGATAACAGATAATTGATGAGATGAATGTGATATTGACCCGTACCCAGCTTTTGGGATGTTGTACGATGATTTACTGTACGAGCTTTATATTGATGATAGATCCACACTCATGACTCGAGAATGTCATATGATATTGTATCGTACGCGGTACCACTGAGGCGGGATCACCGACTATTATATGTATATATGTATCGACTCTGATTTAGGGGTTTCCATACCCTTTCTATTAGCATATTAGTTAGATCCGTAGTTACCTTGTAGATTCTGCACTGTTGTGGGTATTATTCATTTGCCGCATATTCTTGCCGTTCACATCGCATTGCATGTTAAATATATTTAATGTTGTATTAAAACTATGTTGTTAGGACACCGGCACCATTATCGATGATGTTTATGTTCCACGTACACCTGCTTGCTGGCTCACACACTTCATCATCGATAATTGCCATGTCCCTACACAGTAGAATTATTGCATCAGGATATGATCCGTTGCATGGCATACTTGTGCACATACTTATTGTACACTCATACTTGTACACATATCCATTGTACATACATATTTGCACATACGTAGATGATTCTGGCTTTATTAGAGATTTGGGAACCGCAAGATACTTTTAAAACAGATTCATTTCAAAAGAGCGGTTTCCCTCATTATGTGCATATTATTATTCCATGCTGCATGATATACTGATATGCTTACATTTCCTTTACATGACGCATACATCATGCTTTATGATTATACGCATTGAGATATGTTGTTTCCATGATATTTCTGGATTTGGGAACCGTGGGTATTTCAAAAGAGAGTATGTATTGTTTTAAAAACCCGGTTCCCTTGATATGATATTTCAGTGCGTCCACCATGTGTTTTCTCGGTTCTGAGAGTGGCATGTGAAACCCGATTCGAGGAGAGGTAGACACCGTCCGCGGGTACATGGTGGACCGGGTGAGGTACCCGGGGTAAGAAGACTCGTATATATTGGATGGTGAGCCTGACAGGGGAACACTACCTACCGGTGATAGTATTTAGACTCGGCGGTTATCGTGGGGATACCGACCGGAGTTATGTACGTATGGATACGTCAAAATTCGAGGGTCGAAGCTGAGCACTCAGGTTTTCGAGATAGCGTATGATACGTACCTATCACAGTCAGTCGTGGTGACCGCACCTGATAGATGAGGATTTACGTGTCCATAATGGACACGGATTTCATGATGTTTTCATGATTTTGTTGTGTCGCGAGGGACACCCGTTCAATTATATCTGCATCCTTTCATGCATATGCTTTTATGATTTTTATATACATGATGTTGCTATGTCATTGGTTGATATGTGGACGGGATCTACATACATATAGACATTGATTACATTGATCATACCTCATGTTTTTGATATGTTACTGCCTGAGGCACTGACACGAGCACTTAGTATTACACATGGTATAGATGTTTACCCTTGCCACCTTATCATGCTTCAGTCTTATTCATTTGAGGTTTATATACATATTGATCGTGTTGACCTAGGATTGTGTCATACATACGATTTCTGCTCTGCGATATTTTCTATTCACGAGTTGGCAACTCACCCCGTTGTGCCACAGTTCTTGCAGGTTTTACCGTACAGGTTTCATGGCGACTTTTCTGGCACACTGCTTCCTTTCTGGGTGATTGCATTGGTAGGTGGGTTCACTCGCATCGTGACCCCCCTTGTATTTATTTTATCAGTTATATCTAGTAATTCCATCAACCAAACTTGTATATTGTTTCAGACTTAGAAAACAAATTATGTATTATTTCAACCTTAGAGTCGCGCGTTGTAGTATTATGGTTTTCATATTGATTTTGAGTTTCTTTTTTTGAGTTTTGATCCTCGCCCTTAGGCGTTGTATATTATATTGCTTGCGTGGTTGTGACCGTCGATTGACGAAAAGCTAGCTCCCGCTTGGGGATGCCTTTTCATTGTGTATATATATATTGTTCATGTTGTACCCCGTTCGGGGCCAGTATTTACAAAGGAAACTCTGCCGAAATTTTCAGAAAAGACATTGAGGATTTTACAAATGCATATTCGGCTACTTATTTAAAAAACTTGTTTTTAAAACATGTTTTCTTACTTTTTAAAAACTAGTTTTCCTTATTTACCTCTTAAAATGATTTTAGATTTCTGGGCTTTTGGCTTACTTGGATTAGATGGGGTCCTATAGACTACATATGATTCAAGTGTCAGTCACGTGCTATTTCGGGTCATGACAATGCGGATTCTAATTATTGTAGTTTTTCATTTCTTTTCTGCGACCGTAAGTGTAATATGTGGGGTATCCCAAATCTCGTTGCTATATATCAATGGAATTTGGGATACGCGTATTTGCTTACGTTGATGACATGTGATGTTATGTGTTGTTGTGATATGTTATATTGGATCGTCGTGAATGAATAGCCAGGGGTTTTATGTGAGATGAGAGTTTTTCAATTTTCATTCATGTAAAATTTATATGTAATATTCTTTTATTGGGACACTTCCGGGTTGAGGATGATGTCACCATTGCTGTATATTATTTAATTTTCCGCATTAGGATAGACCCAAGGCGGGGAGCACAAGTAACCGGGTTCTGGAGTCCAGTGGGAGACCATCTCGAGGAGTCAAGACTGGGTCTCCGAATTGGCAGGGTCTCTTGCCACTCTCGTAGGGGTCTAGGGATGTGGGTTTGGCTATTCATCACGACCGTGGAATCCGTGTTTTTCATTATTGGCTTAATTTAAAGCACAGACCTCCTAGTCTATCCAATATTTCATATGTTGACTTCTGCTGTCTGTGTTCTTTGATGTGATCATATAACTGCAAGAGATGAATGCTATATATATATGATATATATAATAAACATTGCTTATGTTTTACACCCGCTCTATTCCAGCCCCCGCTCTGCCGTTAGTTAAGAAACCTAACGGTGCATAACGGGGCCCCGTGGCGAATATGGATGGCATAAGCGTACGTTCTATTTTCGTTTCTTTTTCTGTGATGTTTAGGGAAATATAAATGATGGGACTTCATTAATGAGATTAATGGAAAGAAAAGAAACCTAAAGATGTTGTAGAATCAAAAGTTTTTTAAAAAGAAGCTCTAGTTTTTGCTTTGCACAGTGGTATTCCTTGATGAATATCCAGCACCTCATTCGATAAGGAAAGAGCCGAGATCCCTTCACCGGGAGTGACCTCTTTAGCAAAACTAGAAAATGCTACAACCCACTCGGTTTATCATCATAGCTTCTGTAGTTCTTGCTTTGTATAGTGATATTCCTTGATGGATATCCAGCATCTCATTCGATGAAGAAAGAGCCGAGATCCCTTCACCAGGAGTGACCTCTTTAGCAAAAGCTAGTAAAAACTATTCGATTTGTTTTTCAAACTACTCAATTTTAAAAGTGGAGCTTAAACCACTCTTTTTCAAAATCACTAGATTCTACAACGATATCAAGTTCATTACCTTAAAGGTTTTCTTAAAAACCAGTCATAGCCCTCCGCCATTTCAGATAAGTGCTATTTAATATTCTTGATGTGTTTATTGACCTTGTCAAGGTGTAGTGTGCGGTAACTGATTAGTGCTTATCTGCCGCATGTGATGCGATTGGATTAGGGTAGTCGTACGGCTTTGTTGATTTTGTTAAGGGTCGTACGGGTGGGTTTAATTCAATCACGAAATGATGGGTAGAACTCGACTAGCGCTTATGATTTGTTGACCTTGTTAAGGTCATAAGGTTCTAGGAGTAAAAACAGATATTGGGAATTTCAAGTGTTGAAATTTGCAATGAGATTGCATGCCTTCTATGAGATAGTTGGATCCCGATACCCACTGCGAGTAAGAGTTACTCCTGGAAGAGTTTTCCACTTTACAATTAGCCGATCCATTAGATGTCTAAGAAAGGTGTTAACGGGGTTATGCCCGTGCGGAAACGAGGTTATTTAATTAGTTCCATGTGAAAGCATGGGTAGACTCTCTCGAAGTACCAATACCTGTCTGGCTGACCGATTGGCGAACTTGTAGGGTGTAATTAATCCTGGCTAATCATACCTTTTATGGTTTGAAGGAAGATTTGATAAAAACAGTGGGATCCATCCTGATTAGATAAGATAATAAACAATCTAATATTGCAAAGAGCGCACGCTAATGTGTTTCCTTCTCTCTCTCCAGATAGCGACCAATGAAATGCCTTAATCAAGATAATAATATGGATGTATTGACCGAACCATCTTATTATACTGAGCTGGGGAACGTTGGTTCAGCTTTTTCTTATGATTGTCATAAGTCTGAGCAAAGAATAGGGGAATATCAGGATTCCCACACAACCCGAATGAAGAATAAGCATATTGATACATCGTCTTCGGGTGTGTTCGTAACCGAAAACTGTTTCTCAGTTTGCTCTACGTCCTAGTATTGGATACCGGATAAGGATCTTACGTATGTAATTTGTTACATGGGCTAAAGAGAGGTAGAGAACTGGGAAAAGGTAATATGTCTCTAAAAGTAGGGAACGGTGCAATTGTTGCAGCCAAAGCAGTTGGCGAATATCACCTAGTATTACCAAATGGTAATACAATGATTCTGAACGACTGTTATTACATACCAAATATGATGTGCAATATTATATCAGTTTCTTTGTTGCATAAAAAAGGATATAATTTGTATTTGAGGATAATGTTATGAACATTTAGCTAAATCAAGTGTTGATTGGGTTTGGTACGTTGTGTAACGGTATATACATTCTGAATCAAACTATAATTCTAAATATACAGAACACATACAAGAGGAAAGTTCAGAAATGAACGAAGCCTTCTTGTGGCATTGTAGACTAGATCATATCAATGCGACACGACTAGCTAAGTTGCATAAAGATGAATTTTTGAATCAGTTCAAATTTACATCTTATGAAACTTGCTAATCATGTCTCAAAGGGAAGGTGACCAAAACTCCGTTTACTGGACACGGAGAAAGAGCTAATGAGTTCTTGGGACTGATACATAGTGATGTATGCGGTCATATGTCTATACATGTCAGGAATCGTTTCCCGTACTTTATTACATTCACCGATGATCTCTCAAGATACGGACATGTGTTCCTGATGAAACACAAATCTGAATCTTTTGAGAAATTCAAGGAATATAAGTGCGAAGTGGAGAACCAAACGAGTAAAAATATTAAAATCCTTCGATCTGATCGAGGAGGAGAATACTTGAGCATGGAATTCTGTGGCTATTTAAAAGAGAATGGGATTCTCTCTCAGCTTACTCCTCCATATACAACACAGCACAACGGAGTATCGGAGCGGAGGAATCGCACCCTATTAGATATGGTGCGCTCTATGATGAGTACTGCTGGGTTACCTATTTCTTTTTGGGGTTATGCACTTGAGACTACTGCATACCTATAGAATCAAGTTCCATCAAAATCTGGGCCTAAAACACCATATGAGATATAGAGTGGAAAGAGACCATATCTTAAACGAGTTAAGATATGGGGTTGTCCGGCCTATGTCAAAAAGAAAAATTCGGACAAGCACGAGGCAAGGTCAGTTCTTTGCAAATTTGTGTGATATCCTAAAAATTTACATGGATATATCTTCTACCACACTGAGGAACAAAAAGTGTTTGTTTCTCAATATACCACCTTTTTAGAAAAGGAATTTCCTATAAAAGAAATTAGTAGTAATGAGGTAGAACTGGAAGAAGTTCCAGCGACACAAACTATAACTGACGATTTGGTAGAACCGGAGGATTCAATAGTCCCCGACGAACCTCAACCACTCCGCAGATCTAGTAGGGTTGTTCATTCACCTGAGAGATACTACGGTTTTCTCATAGACGGTGGGAGCGAGGATTGCATCATGGAAGATGATGACCCAACTAGTTTCGAGCAAGCCATCACAAGTGGAGACTCTGTGAAATGGCTGGATGCTATGTGATCTGAGATGGAATCCATGTACACCAACAAAGTATGGACTTTGGAAGTTGCTCCTGAAGGGGTAAAACCCATCGGGAGCAAGTGGATCTTTAAGACGAAATTTGGTGTAGATGGAAAGGTTGAGACCTTCAAAGCAAGACTTATAGCAAAAGGTTTTCGTCAACGACCAGGTGTCGATTATGATGAAACATTTTCTCCACTGCCTATGCTTAAGACCATCAGGATCCTACTTGCCATTGCTGCATACCATGACTACGAAATCTGGCAGATGGACGTCAAGACCGCTTTTCTAAATGGTGATTTAGAAGAGAGCGTGTACATGACACAGCCACAGGGCTTCGTAGACAGTGGGAGAAGCGGAAGCGTGTGCAAGCTGCTTAAATAAATCTACGGATTAAAACAGGCATCACGGAGCTGGAACATATGTTTTGATGAAGCTATGAAAGAGTTTGACTTCATCAAAAAAGTAGATAGACCATGTATATATAAGAAGGTAGTAGAGAGCAAGGTTGTCATTCTCGTATTGTACGTGGATGACATACTCTTGATAGGAAACGATGTTCATATGCTACACTCAGTCAAGCTTTTCTTATCATACAAGTTCTCCATGAAAGATCTAAGTGATGCCTCCTACATCTTGGGGATAAAGATCTATAGAGATAGATCCAAACGGATGTTAGGATTGTCCCAATCCAGGTACATAGACACCATACTAAATAGGTTTAGTATGGAAGATTCTAAGTGTGGTAATTTACCCACTTGCTCAGGAATCACACTCTCCAAAGAGATGTCTCCCAAGACTGATTTGGAGAGGGCTCGCATGCAAGGGATACCTTATGCTTCGGTAGTCGGGTCAATCATGTATGCGATGTTATGTACCAGACCAGCTGTAGCTTACTCACTAAGTGTAGTGAGTTGGTATCAATCAGATCCAGGAGATAAACACTGGACAGCTGTGAAGAACATTCTTAAGTACTTGAGAAGGACAAAAGAGATGTTCTTGGTGTATGGTAACCGTGAACTCTAGGTGGAGTACTTTACCGATTCGAGCTTCCAGAGTGATAAGGACGACAGTAAGTCAGTCTTGGGTTTTGTCTTCACCCTCAATGAAGGGGTGGTATGTTGGAAGAGTTCCAAGCAAGATACCGTGGCAGACTCGATAATAGAGGCTAAATACATCGCTGCCAACGATGCTGCCAAAGAGGCTGTCTAGATGAAGAAGTACATAGCTGAACTTGGTGTGGTTCCATCCATTGAGCATCCAATACATGTGTATTGTGATAAATGTGATAACAATGGAGCTGTGGCTTTGGCCAAGGAACCCCGGTCCCATCAGCGATCCAGACATATTCTTAGACGGTATCACCTGTTCCTTGAGATAGTAGATCGACGGGAGATCGAGGTCAGGAGAGTTGACACGAATGATAACACTGCGGATCCACTCACGAAGGCCCTCTCCAAGACGCAATTCGAGAGAATATTTAGGATGTTGGGTATGAGATACTACTACAACAACTGGTCTTAGTGCAAGTAGGAGATTGTTACGAATATGTATGCCCTAGAGGCCATTATTGTACATTGATGTATGTTATAGTGGATACTTGGATATATATAGAGAGGACTTTCTTACTCGGCATGATAGTATGATATCCGGTTACTCTTTATCTTAACATGTATACTTAGTATTATTAAACTGTCTCTCTTAGACATGTTGATAAAGCCCTTAGGGTGTTAGCTTGACTACCAAGACTATGATGCGGATCATACTACTAGGACCTGGGTAGTCCACAAACATATCCTTTAATTGTTTTTATTCGAGGGTATATCGAGACAGGGCATCAATATTCCAGAGTAGACTAGTGTGTACGTTTCTTTACCCTGTATAGGGGCGATGGTTAATCCCAGAGCCATTGATGTTTGACATCAAAGATTATACACAGGTGCTCATTAGAGAATGGGTACACCAAACAGGACTCACCGAGAACTCCTAGATGTTACTATACCTATCGTCAGATAGCAGTTCTCTGGTGACACTGGTACAGGTTAGTCTATAGACCCAAGATCGTCATAGAGTCTTGTGTGGTTCCCACTATGCTTTGATTTCCTCCCTACCACGGCTCAAAGGAGTCGTGCAAACAGGTGAATTTTGGATACAGTCTTGAATCACATGGAGGTAATGAGCGATTGGAGGGGTTTCGTCTCTCCCGGTATAGGGAGTTGATGTTGCGCTATGCTCGACTGGCTATAACAGAAAGTCCCTAGCCAGGGTTGTTGATGAGATTTACTGGTAAGTGTTATCAGTTGTTTCTCATACCGTTATAGGCCACACATCGGCATGACTTATCATGTTATTAGAGTCTGACGATTCCACCCCCACACACGATATGCGACATATCAGACGAAGAGACCGGACTGTATGGTAATGTTACTTATAGGCTTCATGAGAGTTGGGACAAGCTTTCTTGTTGATCTTCTAATCGCTCAATACGTGGGTCGCCGTTACGTCTAGCTAGTACCGCTGATGGTTTGTGGGTAACTGATGTGATCATTACCTACTACTGGCTTATTGACGAGTCTTTAGAGTCCCACACAGAAGTTTCCTAGTTCAAGCGAAATGAAGTAAGGCACATATGTTGATATGTGCGGGGAGGCTGATTAAATACTAGTATATGATACCGTATTCTAATCTTGCGGTTATTTGTTATCAGTTAGGTTATATGTGATATAACCGGATTATTGAATCAAGTGTTGATTTGATAATATGATATACAGATAAATGATATTAGTCGGTTGTATGAGATATAACCGGATTATTGAATCAAGTGTTAATTTAATAATATGATATATATTTATATTTGATATAATTCTATATTAACTAATATTATTGCTCACTAATTATATGCTTATCTTTATATATATGTGTGTGTGTGCGCGCGCACGCGCGCGTGTGATATATATATATATATATATATATATATATATATATATATATATATATATATATTAGTCGGTTATATGAGATATAACCGGATTATTGAATCAAGTGTTAATTTAATAATATGATATATATTTATATTTGATATAAATATATTAACTAATATTATTGCTCACTAATTATATGCTTATCTTTATATATATGTATGTATGTATGTATGTATGTAAGAAGCATGGTTGACTTTCTATTTTGTGAAAATAGAAAATGAGGTGGAAAAATGGGGAGACTTTTGTGGTATGTGCAAAGCATGGCTTGATGAATTTTTTACTCATCATCCTACACTATTGAAGCATGGTTACAATTCTATATTGATGGATATTGGTTGCTTCAATAATGTGGGGTTTTAAGCCATTCTTTAGTTGGTTCATTATTCACCTTAGCCATTTTCATGAGCTCATATGATGAGTTCTACTCTCTAGCTCTCTCCATCTTTTTCCTCACCTCCTCCAAGCTTAATCTCTCACATGAGTTGTGAAACCTTGAACTTGTGAGAATCCTAGTGAGCAAACAAAACCCCTATATTACCATCTTACACTTAATTAGCAATTAAGTGTAGTGTGTTTCTTCCACTAAAGAGTTTGGTGAAGAGGTAGCTTGGATTAGCGGAGCTTCGAGTGGATCATCTTCGTGTTAGTGTATATGCCCTACGAGCCATTATTGTATCATACTAGATTGTATATTACTTAATGGAAGCTTAGGATATTCACAGTTGTATATACAGTCTTGCTAAAAATGGTAGTATGCTACTTGGTTTGTGTCTACTTTAATATGTGCTTATGTTTCTTGTAACGTATCACTTATACATATTAGTAGAGCCTATAGGTTCTTTGCTTGATTACCAGTGTTGTGATGGCAGTCACACTAGTAGGGGCTGGGTAGTCTATAAGCAACATCCTATACAGGTCCCTAGTCATAGGATTATCGAGACAGGGCATCGATACTCCAGAGTAGACTAGTGTGTACGCTTCTCATCCCAGTTGGGGAGATGGTCTGTCCCATAGCCATCAGTACGTCGTACTGGAGATAGTATACAGGTGCTCGTTAGGTTACAGGTACACCGGACAGAACTCACAGGGGAACTGTTAGATGGTATTATACCCGTCGTCAGTTAACAGTTCCCAGGTGACATGAGTACAGCATAGTCCGCAGACTTGACACTGCTACTTCGCCTCGAGTGTGTCCCACTGTTCTTATATTTCTATCCTACCACGGCTCAAAGGAGTCGTGCAAACAGGTAGCAGTTGGGTGCAGTCCCGAGCACTTGGATGCAGTAGTGGTTAGACAGGATTCGTCTCTCCCGGTATTGGGAGATGATACCGCGCTGTGTCATTACGCAAAGTCCCTGGCCAGGGCAAGCGAGATATACTGGTAGGTTCCAGTAGCTTCTCAGGGTGTAATGGGCTTCGCTCCGACACGACTTATACAGCTATTAGGAGACAGACGCTTGCCGCCCCCTAGGCTTAATATGCGATAGTCTTAGACGAACAGACCGGACTGTACGAAGATTGTCACATCAGGCTCGGTGGGAGTTCGGATGATTTTCCTCATCGACCTTCTTATCGACATCTACCTGGGGACCGTTACGTACAGCTAGTGTCGCTTGCGGTCTGTGGTTAAACCCACTGCCAGCGTAGTGTTGAGTCTTTAGAGTCCCACACAGAGAGTTTCCCTGCTCCAGGCGAAACGATATAGAGGTCGTATGGTTTTACGACAAGGGTTTGGACGCATACGTGTGTTTACGCACGTACGACTTTTCGGACAGTTTTTACTAGCAGGCTTTGGTTTAAGCCAGATTCTAGTATCGGGTTATTGGATTTGTACAGTCTAAAGTTTTTCCGTGTTTTCACGGATTGGAGGGGCGTTCTCGTAATTTGTCGGGAAGCTTCTAGAAGAGTGGTGACTTGGGGGGTAAGGTAGCATTGTATTAAATGAGATTAGTGACTCATTTGTGTGATTCATCCATGTCATTAATGCATCATAAATGCTTAATGACTCATGGAGATGAATCACTCATAGATATTTATGAAGCATGGTTGTTAATTCTTTTATTTCATTTTTGGATAAATAAATAATGCTTCATATATATTATGATAGATCATTATCTCATTTGATTATCATCTTCACCTTCTCTCTCCTCAAGCTCACTCTCTCTTCAAACCCTAACCCTAGCCTCTCATGTATTGAGATCAAGGGTTAGCTAGACTAATACATCCATAACCTCACTCTATATCCCCTTGGTAGCTTAGATTAGCATATTAAGCAACCTAGTTATCTCAAGTTTGAGATTAAGCTTGGCGTAGGAGCTTTCGTGTGGATCGTCTTTGACTCGAGGAGGCCGTAGAGGTGCCGATGTTCTAAGGAGCCTACGAGGAGTGGAGGACAGCGATGAAGACCCGAACGACATGTAATGTGAGGTATAACTTCGGATCCGAGTAGTTAAACCTCTAGCATATTTTTAGCAATGGTTTAGATAACGATTCATGCGCTCAAGTCCGTGTTACGAAGCTTTGGTAATCGTTTTTCATATATTCCGCCTCCCCGCAAGTTCATGGGGTGCGTGACATGGACTTACAGTGGTATCAGAGCCAACTAAACCATTACTAACTTGTTAGCAACTAATTAGAAGTTCGATCGACGGAAAACACGAAAACAAAACCCCGAAAATTCCAAGTTTCTGTTAATTTTAAAAGTGTCTGAAAATATATTTGACATACCTTAAAATTCAAAGCATGGAATTATAAGAATACTGGGAAAATACGTGCACTCAACTCGGTTAGATGGCCGCGGATCCGCGGCAATATGATGCCTCTGGCCGCGGATCCGCCGCCGAGTCAACTCCGAGTTGACTCGGATTTGCTCTGTTATTCATATATTTTGGTGTTATGTTTTCTTGTATGTTCTGTTTCTGCCCAGGTTACTTCAGTGCAGGTTTGCTTTTGGGGTAGACACAGATTATGGTAATCGATCGATATTCTAAGATATTAGCTAATTGGGTTTTTATCTGTAATTTTTAATGTGTTCGTAAACCTCCCCTAACTGCTAGTATGTCGGTTGGCAGGGGGTTGCACATTTCTGAAATGTTTACTGTTTGGGTATATGAACTGTATTGGACTGTTGTGATGATTAGCCGGGGTTTGAGATGTGTTTAATATTCATTCATTCAATGTAAACGTAATTTGATGTAATATTCTTTTGCGGGGCACATCCAGGTTGCGGTTGTAGCCACCGTTGTATTATTATTTCTTTTTACAGTTTTTTCTCCTAGGATAGACCCAAGATGGGGTACACAAACTACCGGGTACGTTGAAGTGTTTAGTGGCCTACTCACGTTGTTGAGGGAGACCGCTTCACTTCGGTTACTTGGCGGGTAGTTTGCCGTACCCGTAGGGGTCTAGGGTGGGGTAATGGCTATTCATCACAACTGTGTAATCCGTCTTTTATTGCAGGCTCAAAGCAAATGCGGATTGATAGTAAATCCAATAAAGTTTATCTGTGATCTGGAATGCTTATTATTGCGTCTGACGAATGTACAATATCTATATATGATAGCTATTAGACGTCACTTATGTTTTACACCCGCGCTAGCCCAGCCCTTGCTCTGTCGTTAGTTAAGTAACCTAACGGGTGATGACGGGACCCAGTGGCGAATGCGGATGGCATAAGAGGACATGGTATTTTCGTTGTTTTCTGTAATGATAGGATAAATGATGGGACGCATTATTATAATGCAAAGAAAATAAACTAAAGTTCAATCGTTGGAACAAATTTAAAAGAAACCACTCGGTTATTTTTTTAAAAAAGATCAGATTTTTTAATTGTGGAGCTTTAACCACTCCTTTTAAAAAAGTATCAGGTTCCTTTGATTATATCAAGTTCACTACGTTCACGGTTTTGCCAAAACCATTCGTAGCTATCCATCATTTCATTTGGGTATTCAGTAGTATTCAAGCTATGTATTTTGGCCCTTAGTCAAGGCATAGTGTTTGGTAGCTGCTGGGGTATTCATTTGTTGTATAGATAGATGCGACGGTTTGGGACAGTCGTATTACTTTTCTTGGCCCTTAGTCAAGAGTATATACGGGTGGGTTCAAGTTAACCTGGATAATGACAGGTAGAACTTGACATGTGACTTATGACATTTTGGCCCTTAGTCAAGGTCATAAGAGCATGGGGCAAAAATTTATATCGGGAATTTCTAAAGAAACTGAAATTTGCAGTGAGAGCATGTTGGAGATAGTGCCCTCAGAGTCAATTATTAGGTCACAGGTACGTGATTGTAATGATTGAGGGAGGACCTATCCCGGTAGGACAGTCTTACTCGAGATGATAGTATGCTATCTGGTTTACCTTTATCATCGTGTACTGTTTTAGGTGACCTGACACGTCGCTATTACACGTTGATAGAGCCCCTAGGATTCTTGCTTGACCACCAGCAGTATGAGGGCGATCATATAAGTGGGAGCTGGGGGTCTACAAGCATATCCTTAAAAGGTCCCTAGTCGTGGGAGTTTCGAGACCGGGCATCGATACTCCATTAGTAGACTAGTGTATACAGTCGAGACCCCGACGAGGGGCGGTGGCCGGTCTCACAAGCCACTGGTGTCAGTTGGATCACCTAAGATGTATACAGGTGCTCATTGGGTTATGAGTACACCGGACAGGACTCGCCGGGAACATGCTAGTTGGTCATATACCAGACGTCAGATGGCAGTTCCCTGGTGACATGTGTGCAGGTTAGTTCATCGACCTGAGGATCGTCATTTGTCTCGTGTGAGTTCCCACTGTACTTTGATTACTACCCTACCACGGCTCAAAGGAGTCGTGCAAACAGGTTTTAGTTGGGTACAGTCCCGAGCCACATGGAGGCAGTGAGCGTATCTTCAGGGGTTCGTCTCTCCCGGTATTGGGGGTGAGGTCGTGCTGTGTCTAGGAGAGCCATTACACAAAGTCCTTGGCCAAGGCAAGGAGATTTACTGGTAGGTATTCCAGTAGTATCTCAGGGTGTTCTGGGCTACACTCCGACACGACTTGTACCGCTTTTGGGGGTCTGACTTTTACCAACCCCCTAGGCCCGCCATGCGATGCTCATAGACGAACGGACCGGACTGCACGGATATTGTCACTGACAGGCTCAGTTGGGTGTCGGGGTGAGCTTCCTCATCGACGTCCCATTTGGTCAGTACCTGGTAGCCCGTCACGTATTGGCTTATACCTCTGACGTGCTAGTGGTTAAATCCACAACCAAGGTGTTGACGAGTCTTTAGAGTCCCCCACATTCAGTTACTCAGCTTTCGGGCGAAAGGTTGTAGAGGCCGTATGGAGATATGGCAAGGTCGGATCAGATACGTGCGGTATTGCACGGATCAGGATCGGACAGTCTGTACTATAGGCCGTATGGTTATATGGCAGGGTTCGATCAGATACGTGCGGTATTGCACGGATCAGGATCGAACAGATATTACTATCCGGTTTTTGGTATAAGCCGGATTCTAGTATAGTACAGTGTAGATTTTGTCTCATTGCATTTGTATTTCGGTCGGAATACAAATGCGGGTGTGTATGCACAGTATCGGGGTTTTCCTGTAATTTATTACGGGACCAGTTTTCTGGAGTTGCCAGTTTGTTTTCCGTTTCGGCCAATTTTCCATTGTTCCGTTCATTGGCCGAAGATTGGTGGAGGAGGGCTTATTTGCATTGTTGCAAATAAGTGTTTGTGGAGGGGTTCTTTGCTTATTGTTTTATCATGATAGCCTCTCATTGACCTTGACTTCTAGCTTCATGATTGCTTGACTTTTAGTGACCATCATGGTTGTTGATGATGAGCTTGGTGATGATGGTTGGATGAGTGTTGGTTTTGCTTGTGATCATTACTTGATATCATAACCATTCCTTTCTCTCTCTCTTTTGATTATGGTTGGGTTTTGATCTTTTGTTTGAGAATATATCACTCCCTCACTCTCATGCTCTTCTCTCCACCTAAAAAAGAGTGTGGCCGGCCATTCTTTTGGGTAAGGGGTGATTGATTTTTGGTGTGGCATTTTTGGTTCTCTTCATTCTCCAAAAATCACACAAGAACCCTCTCCAAAAGTTCACTTCATTTTCCTCCACCACAAAGGCATCTCCATGAACCCCAAATGAGACTTCTTCTACTACGAATTCTACAACGAATCTTGGGCACGTCGAGTAGCCGGCTTCGTCCCCGAGTTGCCTCGGCATTGAGGTGGGAGCCCGTAAACAAAGTAGGCGATGTGGTGCACTTCCGGCGACGAGGAGGAGACGGACGGAGATCCCGCGAGGAGATCGGAGTGGAGATGAAGACCGGAGGACTTGGATCGTCGGTATATCTCTAACCCATCTTGTTAAGTAGCTTAGACTAGTTAATGGTAACGATCCCGGGTGATAGTGCGCGGTGGTGCCGGTTTGCAAAGTCCGCAAAATTTAAGTTATTCACCGCTTCCGCATTCCGGCGTCGGATTGACGGCCGGGGCGCCGCCGTGCACTTACAGTGGTATCAGAGCCTCCCCATTAACTTAGTCTAGCTTTGTGTAATGTGTTTTTCTGTTCCGATCGATCGAAATGTCCGAAAACCCCAATACACCCACGACAGTTTCTGTTGAAATTTTTCTGTCTCCAAAAATTTTTCAGGTTGCATAAAAGTACTGTGCTAGAAATTCTAAGAACACTGTTCAAATTCGACGTACTGTTCCTCTCACGTGACCGCGGAAGGGCGGCCAAAACCCATGTTTGGCCGCGCTTCCGCCGCAGTCTACAGGGATCAGTGGGTTGGGTTTTTTACAGTGGGCTTCTGGGCTTAAATTTGGGTTTCTGGAATATTTAAATTGGGCCCATATTTTCTGTAACTGCTACAGTATTGTTTTGGGGCCCACTTGATATAATTTGATCGGTCGGATATTTTAAACACATTTTTCACAGTATTTACATTATATCTGCGACCGTGAATGTCACTCGATCGGTAAATCCGATCTAACTGCTATAGCCCGGTTAGACGGATTTGCGAACGTGACTTTCACGTTGATGTTCTATGTATTTGCTGTGATGTTGCGGATCGGTCGTGGGGGATAGCCTGGATGCAATGCTAGTACAGTTGTTGTTGTATTATGTACATTTGTTATTGCGGGGCGAGCGTCCGACATGTGGACTGCCGTCACTGCCCGTTTGTATTATTCTTTTGGGGCACGACCTGGTTTGCGGTCGATGTACCCGTTGTATGTATATTTTACTTTCTGTACTAGGATTGCCCCGCGGAGGGGTGCACGGATAGCCGGGTTCTGGAGGGCAACAAGCCCGCATCTCATGGCATTGAGACGGAGGGGGCTTCACTCTAGGATTGGCGGGCTATTCGCCGCACTCGTAGGGGGTACAGGTTGACCCAGGAGGGGTGCCCAAGTTGCCGGATTCCGTGAAGTGCTGGGTGGTCCATTCACGGCGCTGAAGGGGGCTGCCTCGCTTCAGGTTTTGGCGGGTGACTTGCCGCGCCCGTAGGGGTCTAGGATTTCATTGCACAGGCTATCCACACGACCAGGGGAACGTCGGGTTTCAGTAGTGGCTCTGTGAAACCCGGGGATCCCAGATATCTGTATTGTTTCTGTGATGCTGTTCATTCTCTGTGATGTTGCATTTTTATTCACGCCTTGAGCGAATATAATATATTGGTATATATATTAGTAGATGTTGTATATGTTTTGCATCCGCGCTAGTCCAGTCCCCGCTCTGTCGTTAGTAAGCTAACCTAACGGGTAATGACGGGACCCAGTGGCGAATGCGGATGGCATATACGTACATCAATATATTTTCGTTCTTTTTGGTGTGATCAATTGATGGGACTGCATTGATTCGGATCAATGCAAGTTAAAAACAAACCTAATCTGATGTTGTTGGAACACTTTTTCAAAAAGCTGTTATTGCAAGGACGTTCACTTTTGTTTTGCATCGTGGTATTCATTTGGAATATCCTGCTCCTCAGTCGACGAGGCAAGGGCCGAGATCCCTTCACCGGGAGTGACCCCTTGGACAGAAGTTTGCGTCAGGGCATTAACTTCACTATAGCCGATTACTTTTGCTTTGCACCGTGGTATTCAGTTGGAATATCCTGCACCCCATTCTACGGGGAAAGAGCCGAGATCCCTTCACCGGGAGTGACCTCTTTAGCAACGGTTTTCGTTACTATATTTTTAAAAGCTATCCGTTCCTTCGACGATATCAAGTTCTTTACGTTAAAGGTTTTCGCCAGAAACCATTCGTAGCCCTCCGTCGTTTCATATGGGTAGTCAATAGTATTCAAGCTGTGTTTGTTGGCCTTAGTCAAGGCACAGTGTTTGGTAGCTATTGGGTATTCATATGCTGCATAGATAGATGCGTTGGTTTGGGACAGTCGTATAGCCTTGTTGGCCCTAGTCAAGGGCTTGTACGGGTGGATTCAAATTAACCTGGATAATGACGGGTAGAACTTGACATGTGACTTATGATTTGTTGGCCTTAGTCAAGGTCATAAGAGCATGGGGTAAAAATCACATCGGGAGTTTCAAAAGAACTGAAACTTGCCAGATATGCGCATACCTTCTGGAGTGTGATAGCGTGAGCGGATTCCGTCACGTTATCATGCAATGATAGTTGGATCCCGATTCCCACTGATGAGTTAGTTTACTCCTCGGGTGACCCCGACTAATTCTTCTTTCAGGTTTGGAGGAGAATTTGAGGTACAGTGGGAGGTTTCCAGATTAGATAAATTGGTAACCATTCTGATCTAGGTTAGAGTGCACGCTGAGTGTTTCTTTTCTCTCTCTCTCTTTGGCAGCGACCATTGACCCGACCCTAAGACTATGACTCAGTGACCAAGTTGACCGAACCTTCTTTAACACTGGCTTTTGGATTGTCAGAGTTGCGAACCTCATTGCCACTCCTACTTTTACCCTTTTCTCCAGGACACCCCGTATTACTACGAACGTCCACTTCCATTGGACAAAACCATCGTATGGTTAGATACGAACTCGAAGGAATTAATTCGAGGATGGTTTCCGGTTCTGGAGAAAACGGATAGGATTATTCAGTTGTCTTTTCCTTTTACCCTCTCTCAGGTTACGAGTACTCCTTGGTTTAGGGGTAGTACACCTATTACGCAAATTGGATTGTCTTCTTCCAAACCTTAGGCTGGTGCCGACCGGTAGGGAATAAAGAAAACCAATTAGCATAACGATGGTGTGCAGAAGGTATTAAGTTCAGACAAAGCAAGGGATTAGTAAGAGGGCAAAGTAAATTGCAACAGATATTCACGACCAAACCAAATATTTCATTACCACTCCCACATCACCTTTGTATTTCTCCAGGACACTCCGTATCACTACGAAGATCCACAGTTTATTTGGATACTCCATCGTATGGTTATATACGAACTCGAATGGAACTTGTTCCAGTTCGGGGATGGATTCTGGTTCAGGAGAAATAGGAATAAGGTTTATTCGGTTGTCTTTTATCTTCACCCTCTCTCATTGCGAGTGTTCCTAGGATGCGGACAGTACACCCATTATGCTTATTGGATAGTCTTCTTCCAAACCATAGGCTGGTGTCGAACGGTAGGGAAGGAAGAAAACCATTTGGCCTAAAAGGGTGTGCAGAAGGTAAAGACTAAAGACATATGAAGGGATTTGGAGAGGTGGCAAAGAACTATACGGTTACAGTCGTGAATCTGGAAGAGGCATTACTAGGAATACCAGAATATCCCATCGAAGCATTTCGATGTTTCAGTTTCACTGTGTACTGTTAAAGGAAAACTGATTTCCCGATTAGACGCTTACTCCAGGGTATGTATTTACCAGGTATGATTCTCACATCTGTATGGTTTTACAGATGATGAGTGGGAGTAAATTATTGGGAATTGGGTGATCATCCTCATTATATCGGGATTCGTTGTAATCGGTGATATTTGAGGAAGTCACCTGGGCTGTTTTGCCGGTCGGCAAATATTTGGTTTTGAATATCCGCTGTTATGCACCAATTTCAAATTGATATATCTGTACGTCTATTTTCATAGAGTGAGATATACCTTTCTGAAATTATGTCTACGACATTTACCTATATCAGTGGATGGTTAGGTAAGGAGCATTAAACAGCGGTGTAATTCTTCTTAACCATAAGTACAGTTTTCAACCTACGACACACAGTGAATGAGTTATTAGACTCAAGGGACTTATACAGAGTATTGTATGTTGTCCAGGGTCCATCAGGACAGAGGGGTTGGTCCTCGTACTATATTCGGTTTACTTATGACTTCTCTAGTTTTTAGACAGGTGTTTCGTGGAAACACAGGGTCCGAATTTGGAGAAGTTATTGGTATTTGAATAGAGTAGAGAACCAGGTATAGCAAGTATCGGGATTCTTCAAAGAGATCGACGATGTAGATACTTGTGTATGGTATTCAGTTGATAGTAATGATTAAGAGATCTTGCTTCTCTTTCAGGTTACTCATAATTGGAAGCACTCCTAAGTTGAGTAACGCTGATCGGCCTCCTTCCATTTAGTTGACATGCGCTGGGGACAGCTGCATGATTTGAATCTGGTTCAATTAAATCAGTGCCTCTGTTTCTATATTGGATATAGAACAGTTCATATCTTAACATTGTTAAGGTACGGGGAGTTGTCTGGCTTATGCTTAAAACCAGACACTGGACAACTCAAGGCACATTTCTGTAATGGCTGTTTGTGGGTTGACCCAGGCTATGACACGGGTTGACTTTCTACCATCTGGATGAACAATAGCAATATTGTTCTAGACTCGCCACAGTTTTATTAAAAATGGATTTTTCAGAAAACAGTAGTGGGAGTATGGTAGAACTGGAAGTGATTCCAGAACCACAAACGATTACTGAAGATTTGATAAGGAACCTAAAGATTCAATCTGGATTGACATTCCATTGGCCACTCCGCAGATAAGGTGGGTAACTTCAGGCACCCGAGAGGTACTTCGGTAGTCTCAAGGACGGTGACAGGGAAGTTCTTGTTTACCCACAATTACCATTGCTGTTGTTCCAGGCTGCGAGACCCGGCGGGAGGATGAGTATAGCGTCGTTCTAAACTAGTTTTAGAAGTGCACGTCTATATGACTCTGCCAGAGGGTTGTCGTAGTCAGTGGGAGCAGCGGAAGCATTGGTGGACAGGTAGCTTATGTCTATTTACAGACTGAAGCACCAGTAGCGGAGATAGATCATCTATTTCTGACGTGACAGTCATGGGTTTGACTTCATCAGAATAGGGGATGGATCTGTTGAGAAGGTAGTAGGGTGTGATATCCTGGTATTTGGATGACATACACAAAGTAGGAAAGGAAACTCCTATACTACGATCGGTTATACTTTGGTCGTCACACAGTGGTTTCTCCACATGGACTTGGATTTTATATCTGACATACTGGTTACTGGATCTATGGTTTTAGATCTAGATTTGGGTGGTTTCCCAATAAGGGTACTTGACAGCATTCTAAGAGTATTTAGGATGGACGACTCCTGGCACGGTAGTGTACCTGCAGGTAATGGAGTCACCCTCTCCAAAGATGTCTTACAGACTAAAGGGGAGAGGGACGTGCATGATTGGCAGATCACTTGCTCAGGCAATTGAGTCAATCGTGAGACGTCAAGTACCACACCAGATGTTGTTCTTGCACTAGATGCAATAAGTTGATATTAATTCAATCCTGGAGAAACAGTCGGAAGCAGTTTTAGAACATAAGTGGATGTTCTAGGGATATGATAACGACAGCCTCATTCAGGAGACAGTTATCATTCCAGGCTTCCAAGGTGACATGGACGGCAAGGAGGTTGTCAGAGTTATAGTTTTTCCTTCTGATGAGGGGCAGTATTTTGGACAGGTGGTCCAAGGCAATACTGAGGGAGGCATGGCGCGCAGGATACTGATTAAGTTCAGTTGACGATACAGTCTAAGAAGTTTGGATTTGGAGTTCATTTATGAGCTAGGTCCCATCAGACATCCAGACATATTCTGAGACAGGTATTGCTCTTTTCGGGAGATAGCTTTCTCCGCGAACTTGAGATATAGAGAGACATAGAAAGAAACAACTAAGCGGATCCACTCACTAAGGCTATTCCTCGAACGCAATAGTTCCGCAAACGAGCTTTGTGAGACTGACTAGTAGAGGAGTTGGATGTTCGGTATCACACGGGCTGTGAGTATGCGGCATCGCAATAATTAGCCTTGAGTGCAAGTGGGAGATTGTTGGAGATAGTGCCCTCAGAGTCAATTATTAGGTCACAGGTACGTGATTGTAATGATTGAGGGAGGACCTATCCCGGTAGGACAGTCTTACTCGAGATGATAGTATGCTATCTGGTTTACCTTTATCATCGTGTACTGTTTTAGGTGACCTGACACGTCGCTATTACACGTTGATAGAGCCCCTAGGATTCTTGCTTGACCACCAGCAGTATGAGGGCGATCATATAAGTGGGAGCTGGGGGTCTACAAGCATATCCTTAAAAGGTCCCTAGTCGTGGGAGTTTCGAGACCGGGCATCGATACTCCATTAGTAGACTAGTGTATACAGTCGAGACCCCGACGAGGGGCGGTGGCCGGTCTCACAAGCCACTGGTGTCAGTTGGATCACCTAAGATGTATACAGGTGCTCATTGGGTTATGAGTACACCGGACAGGACTCGCCGGGAACATGCTAGTTGGTCATATACCAGACGTCAGATGGCAGTTCCCTGGTGACATGTGTGCAGGTTAGTTCATCGACCTGAGGATCGTCATTTGTCTCGTGTGAGTTCCCACTGTACTTTGATTACTACCCTACCACGGCTCAAAGGAGTCGTGCAAACAGGTTTTAGTTGGGTACAGTCCCGAGCCACATGGAGGCAGTGAGCGTATCTTCAGGGGTTCGTCTCTCCCGGTATTGGGGGTGAGGTCGTGCTGTGTCTAGGAGAGCCATTACACAAAGTCCTTGGCCAAGGCAAGGAGATTTACTGGTAGGTATTCCAGTAGTATCTCAGGGTGTTCTGGGCTACACTCCGACACGACTTGTACCGCTTTTGGGGGTCTGACTTTTACCAACCCCCTAGGCCCGCCATGCGATGCTCATAGACGAACGGACCGGACTGCACGGATATTGTCACTGACAGGCTCAGTTGGGTGTCGGGGTGAGCTTCCTCATCGACGTCCCATTTGGTCAGTACCTGGTAGCCCGTCACGTATTGGCTTATACCTCTGACGTGCTAGTGGTTAAATCCACAACCAAGGTGTTGACGAGTCTTTAGAGTCCCCCACATTCAGTTACTCAGCTTTCGGGCGAAAGGTTGTAGAGGCCGTATGGAGATATGGCAAGGTCGGATCAGATACGTGCGGTATTGCACGGATCAGGATCGGACAGTCTGTACTATAGGCCGTATGGTTATATGGCAGGGTTCGATCAGATACGTGCGGTATTGCACGGATCAGGATCGAACAGATATTACTATCCGGTTTTTGGTATAAGCCGGATTCTAGTATAGTACAGTGTAGATTTTGTCTCATTGCATTTGTATTTCGGTCGGAATACAAATGCGGGTGTGTATGCACAGTATCGGGGTTTTCCTGTAATTTATTACGGGACCAGTTTTCTGGAGTTGCCAGTTTGTTTTCCGTTTCGGCCAATTTTCCATTGTTCCGTTCATTGGCCGAAGATTGGTGGAGGAGGGCTTATTTGCATTGTTGCAAATAAGTGTTTGTGGAGGGGTTCTTTGCTTATTGTTTTATCATGATAGCCTCTCATTGACCTTGACTTCTAGCTTCATGATTGCTTGACTTTTAGTGACCATCATGGTTGTTGATGATGAGCTTGGTGATGATGGTTGGATGAGTGTTGGTTTTGCTTGTGATCATTACTTGATATCATAACCATTCCTTTCTCTCTCTCTTTTGATTATGGTTGGGTTTTGATCTTTTGTTTGAGAATATATCACTCCCTCACTCTCATGCTCTTCTCTCCACCTAAAAAAGAGTGTGGCCGGCCATTCTTTTGGGTAAGGGGTGATTGATTTTTGGTGTGGCATTTTTGGTTCTCTTCATTCTCCAAAAATCACACAAGAACCCTCTCCAAAAGTTCACTTCATTTTCCTCCACCACAAAGGCATCTCCATGAACCCCAAATGAGACTTCTTCTACTACGAATTCCTACAACGAATCTTGGGCACGTCGAGTAGCCGGCTTCGTCCCCGAGTTGCCTCGGCATTGAGGTGGGAGCCCGTAAACAAAGTAGGCGATGTGGTGCACTTCCGGCGACGAGGAGGAGACGGACGGAGATCCCGCGAGGAGATCGGAGTGGAGATGAAGACCGGAGGACTTGGATCGTCGGTATATCTCTAACCCATCTTGTTAAGTAGCTTAGACTAGTTAATGGTAACGATCCCGGGTGATAGTGCGCGGTGGTGCCGGTTTGCAAAGTCCGCAAAATTTAAGTTATTCACCGCTTCCGCATTCCGGCGTCGGATTGACGGCCGGGGCGCCGCCGTGCACTTACAGAGCATACCATTTTGGAGTTTGATGAATGTTGGTAGGATTCCTTCAACATTATCATACAATGATATTTTGGATCCCGATCCTACTGTGAGTATTTACTACTTATCAGGAGATTCGTCACTTAACGATCAATGCTATAAACCAAGTAGGTGCCTAGAAAGGTGTCAGCGGGGCTACGCCCCCAGAGAAAAGAGGTTATTTAATTAAGGAACTTCGCGAAAACGTTGGAAAACCTCCCTCGAAGTATCGACACTGGCCTGGCTGAACGGTTAAGCAAGTATTGTACGGTGAGAATAGTCCTGGCTAATTCTTCTTTTATGGCTTGAGGAAGGATTCGAGAAACAGTGGGAGCCATCCAGTTTAGATAAATAAAAAACCACTCTAAATTTGCAAGAGCATCATGCTAATAGTGTTTTCTTCTCTCTCTCTCTTAATTGCAGCGACCTTGTGACCACACATAGGTTACATCTAGATAGCAAATTGACTGAATCTGATTTATATGACTGGCAAAGGTCTGTCCAGATGTCCATTGCCCATGACAAGCTGGACCACCCTATTACTACTCAAGATCCCGCCGTCCCAGGTCCAGTTCCACCGTCACGGATATGAATATCCGCCAGACAAGGGAAAAGGATAAAGCGAAAGCCAAATGCCTCGTGTTAGCTTCAGTTGATGGTGTATACCAGAAGCAGCACGAGAAGATGGACTCAGTTTCCATCTTTCTCCATAACAAAGCTTTATATGGGGAGCAGTCTCATATCTCAAGATATGAGACCTCGACCGAATTAATTCAAGCGAGGTTGGCTGTCGGGTCATCTGTAGGGGACAACGTCCTTACAATGACTAGCTATATTGATGAGCTCCAGGACCTGAAGACCACGTTGGGAAACAGGTCAGATACTGACTTGATTCTACAGTCTCTACCTTCTACCCTGAAGGAAACCAGGGAAGTGGAAAGAAAGAGAAGGGCAAAAGTTTCGGGACTGAATATAGTAAAAGAGGGACGTTCCTATTGTTATGGGATTGGGCATTGGCAGAAAGATTGCAGGGCTTTAGAAGCCAGTAACCAGGATATGAAGCATGTTGTGGCTTCAGCCTTAAGTGTGTTTGTAATTGAGAAATGTTTGTCAATTAACCCTACTTCCTGGGTACTAGATACCGGAGCAGGATCTCATATCTGTAATTCATTACATGCTTTGAGAAACCGTAGAGTTATGAAGGTATGTGATTTGTCTCTCAGAGTTGCAAACGGAATGAGCGTGGACGCTGAATCCGTGGGAGAATATCGCCTAGGTTTGACAAGTGGACAGATATTGATTCTACGTAACTGTCTGTATGTACCTAGTATGACTTGTAATATCATATCAGTGTCCTCACTTTCAAGAGAGGGATATGATTTTACATTCGTAAGAGATGTAGTTAACATCCACCTAAATCAAGTTCTGATTGGGTCCAGTACATTAGATAACGGTATATACGTATTAAGTCAAGCTCAGGTTTTCAATGCCCAGAACACACTTAAAAGAAAGTCTCCAGAAATAAATCAGGCTTTCTTATGGCATTGTAGACTTGGTCACATCAATGAGAGAAGGTTGACTAAGTTACAAAGAGAAGGATATTTGAATCCGTTCGAATATCAATCTTAAGCTACTTGTGAATCTTGTCTCAAAGGAAAGATGACAAAGACTCCGTTCACTAGACACGGAGTAAGAGTAAGCGAGCTCTTGGGACTCATACACAGTTACGTGTATGGTCCAATGTTTACACATGCGTGAGGTGGTTATTCGTACTTCATTACTTTTACGGATGATTCTCTAGATTTGGATATGTCTTCTTAATGAAGCACAAATCCGAGGCCTTTGAGAAATTCCAAGAGTACAAGAATGAAGTAGAAAAACAAACATGCAAGAGTATAAAGACACTGAGATCTGATCGAGGTGGTGAATACTTAAGTACCGAGTTCCTGGGTTACTTAAAAGAGAATGGAATTCTCTCTCAGCTTACTCCTCCATACACACCACAACACAACGGTGTATCAGAAAGGAGGAATCGAACCCTATTAGATATGGTTCGTTCCATGATGAGTAACGCTGAGTTACCGCGATCATTCTGGGGATATGCACTAGAATCAGCTGCATATCTTTTGAACCAAGTTCCCACCAAGACTGTGCCTACCACACCATATCAGATGTGGAGTGGGACCAAACCCTGTCTAAAAAATTTTAAGACATGGGGATGTCCAGCTTTTGTAAAAAAACAGCATGTGGACAAGCTCGACGCACGATCAGTACAGTGTATGTTTGTGGGATATCCGAAGAATTGCAAAGGATATTATTTCTATTACGCAGAGGAACAAAAGGTTTTTGTTTCTCGTTATGCCCACTTTCTGGAACATCAGTTTTTAGAAAACGGAACAAGTGGGAGCGTAGTAGAACTGGAAGAAATTCCAGAACCACAAGCTATTACTAAAAGCTTGGAAGAACCAGAGGTTTCAGAAGAACGGGACATCCCGACACCACTCCATAGGAGTAGTAGGCAATCTCATCCGCCCGAGAGATACTACGGTTTTCTTATAGACGGGGATAGAGAGGATTGCACTATTGACTATGATGAGCCTACTAGCTTCCAGCAAGCCATTCAGAACGGTGACTCAGTAAAATGGCTGGATGCAATGCGGACCGAAATGGAGTCCATGTACACTAACAAAGTATGGACTTTGCACGTTGCTCCAGATGGGGTAAAACCCGTAGGATGCAAATGGATCTTCAAAAAGAAGATTGGTGTAGATAGACAGATTGAAACCTATAAGGCTAAACTTGTTGCAAAGGCTTTCCGTCAAAGACCTGGTTTGGACTATGATGAAACCTTTTCTCCAGTGGCTATGCTTAAATCCATTAGGGTCCTTTTTGCTATTGCTGCTTTCCACGATTACGAGATCTGGCAGATGGACATAAAGACGGCCTTTCTAAATGGAAATTTGGAGGAGAGCGTCTATATGGATCAGCCAGAGGGATTCATTCAGGGTGGGAGCAGCGGTAAAGTATGCAAGCTGCTTAAGTCTATTTATGGACTAAAGCAAGCATCACGAAGTTGGAACATCTGTTTTGATGATGCTGTCAAAGAATTTGACTTCATCAAAAATTCAGATGAACCATGCATATACAGTAAGATTGTAGGGAGAGCTGTAGTATTCCTTGTCTTGTACGTGGATGACATTCTCCTAATAGGAAATGATATTCCTATGTTACAGTCAGTCAAAAGATTCTTGTCACATAAATTCTCCATGAAAGACCTGGGTGATGCCACCTACATTCTGGGGATCCGGATCTATCGTGATAGATCAAAGAGGATATTGGGACTTTCGCAGTCCAGGTACATAGACACCATAGTGAAGAGATTCAGTATGGATGATTCTAAGCGCGGTAACCTACCGGCTTGTCACGGAATCACCCTCTCCAAAGAGATGTCTCCCAAGACTGATTTGGAAAGGGATCGCATGTCGATTATACCCTACGCTTCTGCGGTAGGCTCTATAATGTATGCGATGTTATGTACCAGACCTGATGTAGCATACGCATTGAGCGTTGTAAGCCAGTATCAGGCAAACCCAGGGAAGAAGCACTGGATAGCAGTAAAGAACATTCTCAAGTACCTAAGAAGGACTAAGGAGATGTTCTTGGTGTATGGAGGAAAAGACCTCCAGATGGAGGCCTTTGCCGACTCCGGCTTCCAGAGTGACAAAGATGACTCCAAGTCCATGTCGGGTTATGTCTTTACCCTCAATGGAGGGGCGGTCTGTTGGAAGAGTTCCAAGCAGGAGACTGTTGCTGACTCAACAATGGAAGCGGAGTACATAGCTGCTTGCGATGCCGCAAAAGAAGCTGTCTGGATGAAGAAGTTCCTCACAGAACATCAGGTGGTTCCTTCCAGTGTTGGTCCAATACCTCTGTATTGCGACAACAACGGCGCTATAGCTTTAGCGAAGGAACCCAGGTCCCATCAGAAGTCCAGACACATCTTAAGGCGGTATCACCTGATCAGGGAGATCGTAGATCGCCGGGAGATCGAGGTGAAAAGAGTAGAGACGGAGAATAACATTGCTGATCCATTCACGAAGGCCATTCCTCAGACGCAGTTCGAGAGGCTATTCGAGATGATAGGTCTACGATATGCCAGCTCAAGGCCCTAGTGCAAGTGGGAGATTGTTAGTGTATATGCCCTAGGGGCCATTATTGTATCATACTAGATTGTATATTACTTAATGGAAGCTTGAGATATTCACAGTTGTATATACAGTCTTGCTAAAAATGGTAGTATGCTACTTGGTTTGTTTCTACTTTAATATGTGCATATGTTTCTTGTAACGTATAACTTATACATATTAGTAGAGCCCATAGCTTCTTTGCTTGATTACCAGCATTGTGATGGCAGTCACACTAGTGGGGGCTGGGTAGTCTATAAGCAACATCCTATACAGGTCCCTAGTCGTAGGATTATCGAGACAGGGCATCCATACTCCAGAGTAAATTAGTGTGTACGCTTCTCATCCCAGTTGGGGAGATGGTCTGTCCCATAGCCATCAGTACGTCATACTGGAGATAGTATACAGGTGCTCGTTAGGTTACGGGTACACCCGACAGGACTCGCAGGGGAACAGTTAGATGGTATTATACCCGTCGTCGGTTAACAGTTCCCAGGTGACATGAGTACAGCATAGTCCGCAGACTTGGCACTGCTACTTCGCCTCGAGTGTGTCCCACTGTTCTTATATTGCTACCCTACCACGGCTCAAAGGAGTCGTGCAAACAGGTAGCAGTTGGGTGCAGTCCCGAGCACTTGGAGGCAGTAATGGTTAGACAGGATTCGTCACTCCCGGTATTGGGAGATGATATCGCGCTGTGTCAGAGAGCCATTACGCAAAGTCCCTGGCCAGGTCAAGCGAGATATACTGGTAGGTTCCAGTAGCTTCTCAGGGTGTAATGGGCTTCGCTCCGACACGACTTATACAGCTATTAGGGGACTGACGCTTGCCGCCCCCTAGGCTTAATATGCGATAGTCTTAGACGAACAGACCGGACTGTACGAAGATTGTCACATCAGGCTCAGTGGGAGTTCGGATGATTTTCCTCATCGACCTTCTTATCGACATCTACCTGGGGACCGTTACGTACAGCTAGTGCCGCTTGCGGTCTGTGGTTAAACCCACTGCCAGCGTAGTGTCGAGTCTTTTGAGTCCCACACAGAGAGTTTCCCTGTTCCAGGTGAAACGATATAGAGGTCGTATGGTTTTACGACAAGGGTTTGGACGCTGTGTTTACGCACGTACGACTTTTCGGACAGTTTTTACTAGCAGGCTTTGGTTTAAGCCGGATTCTAGTATCGGGTTATTGGATTTATACAGTCTAAAGTTTTTTCGTGTTTTCACGGATTGGAGGGGCGTTCTCATAATTTGTCGAGAAGTTTCTAGAAGAGTGGTGACTTGGGGGGTAAGGTGGCATTGCATTAAATGAGATTAGTGACTCATTTGTGTGATTCATCCATGTCATTAATGCATCATAAATGCTTAATGACTCATGGAGATGAATCACTCATAGATATTTATGAAGCATGGTTTTAATTCTTTTATTTCATTTTTGGATAAATAAATAATGTTTCATATATATTATGATAGATCATTATCTCATTTGATTATCATCTTCACCTTCTCTCTCCTCAAGCTCACTCTCTCTTCAAACCCTAACCCTAGCCTCTCATATGTTGAGATCAAGGGTTAGCTAGACTAATACATCCATAACCTCACTCTATATCCCCTAGGTAGCTTAGATTAGCACTTTAAGCAACTTAGTTATCTCAAGTTTGAGATTAAGCTTGGCGTAGGAGGTTTCGCGTGGATTGTCTTTGACTCGAGGAGGCCGTAGATGTGCCGATGTTCCAAGGAGCCTACGAGGGGTGGAGGACAGCAATGATGACCCGAAGGACATGTAACGTGAGGTATAACTTCGGATCCGAGTAGTTAAACCTCTAGCATATTGTTAGCAATGGTTTAGATAATGATTCATGCGCTCAAGTCCGTGTTACGAAGCTTTGATAATCGTTTTTCATATATTCCGCCTCCCTGCAAGTTCGTGGGGTGCGTGACATGGACTTACACTTCGGCACGAAGATCGCAAAGGAAGCACGATCCAACTTCAAGTGGAGCCTAGTGGAGTCGCGTGGACTACTACACGGAGCTTGAGAAGAGAAGGACACGGTCTACAAAGGTTGTAGCATCATTCACTTAGATAAAGTTTTTGGTATATCATAGTTAAACCCTAATCATCTAGTTTCGATTCTTGTTTAGTGTTAATTAGCACCCCTGTAACATTTCAGAAAAATAAAATTTTATTTTTGGGAATTTTTATAATTTAATAATAATATATTGAATATTTTAATAGGGCGGTATAATTAAACACCGACAAACTGGAAAAATTTTGGAAAATTATAGAAATTACTAAAAAGAGGGTGTTTTATTGGATGTAAGCAAATTATGAAATTTTATGATTTATTATACACTATTTTAATGCTAATCGCGATTAAATATCGCTAATAGCGCATTAAGCCGGTTTTGTGCACATGACATGCACCGTGTCATTTTTCACACTTGTTACATTCTTTCATCGTTCTTTCTATTTATCATGAATGGTTTTAATTTTAAAAAGAGAAGACAAAAGAATATAAAGGAAAAGAAAAGAAAAAGATAAAGGATTAGAATATTAGGCATGGGCAAGAGAGAGAGGGTGAGGGGTCAAACCTTGGGCCATTCTCTTCACTCTTTTCTCGTCATTCTCACCTCTTCTTTCTCCCATGGCTGCCTCATCTCTCCCACCTCCTCCAAAACCTCAAAACACCATCAAAACCACCCCAAAACATCATCTCCACTTCATAAAATACTTGCACAAGCTCAATACAAACACATTGGACCAAGAAAAATCGGATTTTGAAGACTTGGGGGAACTCAAGAAGATTCTTGAGTTGCCACATGAGGTACTTTCATTGCCATTAGAATTTTATTCCATTCACTCTAGTATCCATATGTGTTTAGTTTTGATTTAGTGTGGTTTAGTGAACATTGAAATTCCTAGTTAGGGTTGTGATGAAATCTTGAGTAGTGAAGGGTAATTGAGGTTAGTAGAGTCTATACAACCCCTGTTGTGATGATTTAGTAAACTGAACCTGAGACTTAAACCCCAGATTACGAACTAAGAAACCCGATATCAGAGAATTTTGGATTCTGTGAGTGTATTTTGACATCTGCTATCACTCGGGGAGCTGGAAAATTATTTAACAAACACTGAGAGATAAGCAGGCACCCAGGAAGCTTACCCAAAACCCTAGCCCCTACTTCCCCTACTTAGCCACAGTTTTATTCTTCCTAGCCGCAAATTGCGGCCAGGTTAGGGAAGAATCCCTTCGTGTTGGTTCTATGGCTCCTTTAGCAGTAAATTAGACCCCTCCTGTATGCAAAATTGGCTAGTTTGGCCTAGGGCAAAATCTGGGACTAAATTCATGAGTTGCTGTTTTGATTTGAGGTTATATTTTTCGTATTTTGGATTCTGGATTTTAGTATTTGTGTTTCACCTTGATCACCGGACGTTTGTACGATGATATCAAAGGTTGTTTGGTGATTTGAAAGGCGTAGTCCGTAGGTTCTAACCTATAGGCTTTTAGCGTGTCGTTTTAGTTTTAGTTTTGATTTGGATTTTAATGCGATACGATATGTTGTGACATATAGGTAACCCAAAGTGGACTTCAGGACGACAAGCAAGCGCGTGGCGACGTCGGCAACGGCAAGCGAAGAGCAAGGTGAGTAGATACACATCTACAGGGGAAGTCGGGTGGATGGCGTATAGCACCCCCAAAGTTCGTAGTATAGTGTATGGAATATATTATATGGATATATTTATATGTTATTATGGGATTTTGATTATCTAAATAGACTATGGTGTTGGATATAGTGCACTCAGAGTCAATTATTGGATCACAGGTACGTGATTGCAATGATTGAGGGAGGACCTATGCCGGTAGGACAGTCTTACTCAAGATGATAGTATGCTATCTGGTTTATCTTTATCATCGTGTACTGCTTTAGGTGACCTTACAGGTCACTATTGCACGTTGATAGAGCCCCTAGGATTCTTGCTTGACTGCCAGCAGTATGAGGGCGATCATATACGTGGGAGCTAGGGTCTATAAGCAAATCCATAAAAGGTCCCTAGTCGTGGGAGTTTTCGAATAAGGGCATCGATACTCCAGAGTAGACTAGTATATACAGTCGAGACCCCGACGAGGGGCGGTGGTCGATCTCATAAGCCACTGGTGTCAGTTAGTTCACCTAAGATGTATACAGGTGCTCATTGGGTTATGAGTACACCAGACAGGACTCACCGGGAACATGCTAGTTGGTCTTATACCAGACGTCAGATGGCAGTTCCCTGGTGACATGTGTACAGGTTAGTTCATCGACCTGAGATCGTTATTTGTCTCATGTGAGTTCCCACTTTACTTTGATTACTACCCTACCACGCTTAAAGGAGAGGTGCAAACAGGTTTTAATTGGGTACAATCCCGAGCCACATGGAGGTAGTGAGCGGATCTGCAGGGGTTCGTCTCTCCCGGTATTGGGGGTGAGGTCACGCTGTGTCTAGGAGAGCTATTACATGAAGTCCTTGGCCAAGGCAGGAGATTTACTGGTAGGTATTCCAGTAGTATCTCAGGGTGTTCTGGGCTACACTCCGACACGACTTGTACCGCTTTTGGGGGTCTGACTTTCACCAACCTCCTAAGCCCGCCATGCGATGCTCATAAACGAACGGACCGGACTGTACGGATATTGTCACTGACAGGCGCGGTAGGGTGTCAGGATGAGTTCGCTCATCGACGTCCCTTTTGGTCAATACCTGGTAGCCCATCACGTATGGCTAATACCTTTGACGTGCTAGTGGTTAAATCCACAGCCAAAGTATTGATGAGTCTTTAGAGTCCCCCACAGACCGTTTTCTCAAGTTTCGGGCGAAACGCTGTAGAGGCCGTATGGAGATATGGCAGGGTTCGATCTTATGCGTGCGGTATTGCACGGATCATGATCGGACGGATAATACTAGCGGGCTTTGGTTTAAGCCGGATCCTAGTATTGTACAGTGTAGATTTTCTCTTTGCATTTGTATTCAGTGGGAATACAAATGCGGGTATGTATATACAGTCGCGGGGTTTTCCTGTAATTTATTACGGGATCAGTTTTTTGAAGTTGCCAGTTTGCATTCCGTTTCGGCCAGTTTTCCTTTGTTCCTTCACGGCCGGACTTTTCTGATGGAGGGGCTAATTTGCATATTTGCAAATTAGCAATTGTGGAGGGGTTATTTGTATATGGAAAGATTATGATAGCATCTTTTCTTTTCATGCATCATTTTATAGCATTAATGGTGATGGGATTTGATTAGGATGTGATAGGATTTTGAAGTGAGATTATTTCCTCATTATCATCTCATTGGTTATGGTCACCCTTTGGCTTTTACTACACTCACCTCCCTTCATGGTTTTGGTTTTTTTTTCTCTCCTCATTCTATATAGGGGCTAGCCACAATTGGGGTGAGGTGAGAGGTTCATTTTGTGAGTGGAAATTCTTCATCTCATTTTCGCTTACACCAAAAATCCCAAAGCTCATTCCTCCATCACCATGGCAACTTCATAACCCCAAAGAGACAAACTGTTCTACACCAGCCTACAGCATTTCTTGGGCATGTCAGCTCGCCAACTTCGTGCTCGAGTTTCCTCGGTCAAGAGGTGGGAGCCCGTAAAAGAACCCGGCGATGTGGTGCCCGTTCCGACGAGAAGATGAAGACCGGAGATTCCGTGAGGAGATCGGAGCGGAGGCCGAAGACCGAAGGACACGGATAGCTCGGTATAGCTTCCTTCCCATCTTCTAGTTTGCTAGCGTTAGGTAATGGCCCGATCCGGGTTTATAGTGCGCGGTGGTGCCGGTTTACAAATTTTGTAAAAGTTTCGTTTCCGCATTCCGGCGTCGGATTGACGGCCGGGGCGCCGCCGTGCACTTACACTGGTATCAGAGCCACGCCATTAACCTAGTCTAGCTTGCTCTAACGTGTTTACAAGTTCGATCGACCGGATTTTCCAAAAACCGCGTTTCTTGTCACAGTTTCAGTCGAAATTTTTTAGTTGTCAATAAAATATTTGGTGTATTGCAGAAATGTGTGCAGGGTTTTCTGAGAACACTGAAGAAAATTGGTACAATGATGTTACTGTTGCGCGGCGGAACCGCGGCAAAAACCCCATTTTAGCCGCGGTTCCGCCGCCGAACAGTGGCTTCACTGTACAAAATTTCTTCAGTGGGTCTCTGTGTTGAAAATGGGGTTTTTGGTATATAGAGTGCTACAGTAGTGCTTGGGGCCCACTTCTGTAAATTTAGTCGATCGAAAATTTTAAACATGTTTGTTCACAGTATTTACATTATATCTGCGACCGTGAATGTCATCTGATCGGTAAATCCTGTCTAACTGCTAAAGCCCTTTTAGACGGATTTGCGAACGTGACATTCACGTTGATGTTCTGTGTTGTGTTGTGATGTTACAGATCTGTCGTGGTGGATAGCCTGGATGCAATGTTAGTACAGTTTCGTTTTATATGTACATTTGATATTGCGGGGCGAGCGTCCGACATGTGGACTGCCGTCACTGCCTATTTGTATATTATTCTTTTGGGGCACGACCGGACTGAGGTTGATGTACCCGTTGTATGTATATTTTACTTTCTATACTAGGATTACCCCGCGGAGGGGTGCACGGATAGCCAGGTTCTAGAGGGCAACGGGCCCGCATCTCATGGCGATGAGACGGAGGGGGTTTTACTCTAGAATTGGCGGGCTATTTGCCGCACTCGTAGGGGGTACAGGTTGACCCAAGGAGGGGTGCCCAAGTTACCGGATTCCGTGAAGTGCTGGGTGGTCCATTCACGTTGCTGAAGGGGGCTGCCTCGCTTCAGGTTTTGGCGGGTAACTTGCCGCGGCCGTAGGGGTCTAGGATTTCATTGCATAGGCTATCCACACGACCAGGGGAACGTCGGGTTTCAGTAGCGGCTCTGTGAAACCCGGGGATCCCAGATATCTGTATTGTTCTGTGATGCTTATTACATTTCTGTGATGTTGCATTTTTATCACGCCTTGAGCGAATATTATATATTGATATATATACTAGTAGATGTTGTATATGTTTTGCATCAGCGCTAGTCCAGTCCCCGCTCTGTCGTTAGTTATGTAACCTAACGGGTGATGACGGGACCTAGTGGCGAATACGGATGGCATATACGTACATCATTATTTTCGTTCTTTTGTGGTGTGATCAATTGATGGGACTGCGTTGATTCGGATCAATGCAAGCTAAACAAACCTATTCTGATGTTGTTGGAACATTTTTCAAAAAGCTGTTATTGCAAGGGCGTTCTCTTTTGCTTTGCACAGTGGTATTCGGTTATGAATATCCAGCACCACAGTCGACGAGGCAAGGGCCGAGATCCCTTCACCGGGAGTGACCCCTTGGACAGAAGTTTGCGTCAGGGCAATAACTTCACTATAGTCGTTTACTTTTGCTTTGCATCGTGGTATTCGGTTGGAATATCCTGCACCTCATTCTACGGGGAAAGAGCCGAGATCCCTTCACCGGGAGTGACCTCTTTAGCAAAGGTTTTCGCCACTATATTTTTATAAAAGCTATCCAGTTTCTTCAACGATATCAAGTTTATTACATTAAAGGTTTTTCGCCAAAAACCATTCATAGCCCTCTGTCATTTCAGACGAGTAGCACGTAGTATTCATGCTATGTTTGTTGGCCTTAGTCAAGGCATAGTGTATGGTAGCTGCTTGTTACCTTTCTGCTGCATAGATAGATGCGTTGGTTTGGGACAGTCGTATAGCCTTGTTGGCCCTAGTCAAGGGATTGTACGGGTGGGTTCAAATTAACCTGGACAATGACGGGTAGAACTTGATATGTGACTTATGATTTGTTAGCCTTAGTCATGGTCATAAGAGCATGGGGCAAAAATCACATCGGGAGTTTCTAAAGAAACTGAAACTTGCCAGATATGCGCATACCTTCTGGAGTGTGATAACGTGAGAGGATTCCGTCACGTTATCAGGCGATGATAGTTGGATCCCGATTCCCACTAATGAGTTGGTTTACTCCTCGGGTGATCCCGACTAATTCTTCTTTCAGGTTTGGGGAAGAATTTGACGTTACAGTGGGAGGTTTACTGATTAGATAAAGTGATAACCATTCTGATCTAGGCTAGAGTGCACGCTGAGTGTTTCTTTTCTCTCTCTCTTTGGCAGCGACCATGGCCCGACCCTTAACTATGACTCAGTGACCAAAGTTAACCGAACCTTCTTAAACACTGGCTTTTGGATTGTCAGAGTTGCATACCTCATTGCCACTCCTACTTTTACCCTTCTCTCCAGGACACCCCGTATTACTACGAACGTCCACTTCCATTGGATAAAACCATCGTATGGTTATATACGAACTCGAAGGAATTTATTCGAGGATGGTTTCCGATTCTGGAGAAAACGAATAGAACTATTCAGTTGTATTTTCCTTTTTACCTTCTCTCAGGTTGCGAGTACTCCTTGGTTTAGGAGATAGTACACCTATTACGCAAATTGGATAGTCTTCTTCCAAATCTTAGGCTGGTGCCGAACGGTGGGAAATGAAGAAAACCAATTAGCATAATGATGGTGTGCAGAAGGTATTAAGTTAAGACAAATAAAGGGATTAGTAAGAGGGCAAAGCAAACTACGACTGCTATTCACGACCAAACCAAGTATTTCATTACCATTCCCACTTCACCTTTGTATTTCTCCAGAACACTCCGTATCACTACGAAGATCCACAGTTTATTTGGATACTCCATCGTATGGTTATATACGAACTCGAAGGAAGTTGTTCCAGTTCGGGGATGGATTCTGGTTCGGGAGAAATAGGAATAAGGTTTATTCGGTTGTCTTTTATCTTCACCCTCTCTCGCATTGCGAGTGCTCCTAGGATTAGGACATTACACCCATTATGGTTATTGGGTAGTCTTCTTCCAAACCATAGGCTGGTGCCGAACGGTAGGGAAGGAAGAAAACCATTTGGCCGAAAGGGGTGTACAGAAGGTAATGACTAAAGACATATGAAGGGATTTGGAGAGGTGGCAAAGAAATATACGGTTACAGTTGTGAATCTGGATAATGGAAGAGGCATTACTAGGAATACCAGGATACCCATACGAAACATTTCAATGTTTCAGTTTCACTGTATACTGTTAAAAGAAAACTGATTTCCTAATTAAACACTTGCTCCAGGGTATGTATTTACCAGGTATGATTCTCACATCTGTATGGTTTTATAGATGATGAGTGGGAATAAGTTATTGGGAATTAGGTGATTATCCTCATTATATCGGAATTCGTTGTAATTGGTGATATTTGAGGAAATCGCCTGGGTTGTTTGCCGGACGGCAAATATTTGGTTTTGAATATCCGTCGTTGTGCACCAATTTCAAATTGATATATCTGTACGTCTATTTTTATAGAGTGAGATATACCTTTTTGAAATTATGTCTATGACATTTACCTATATCAGTGGATGGTTAGGTAAGGAGCATTAAACAGCGGTGTAATTCTTCTTAACCATAAGTACAGTTTTCAACCTACGACACACAGGGAATGAGTTATTAGACTCAAAGGGACTTATACAGAGTATTGAATATTGTCCAGTGTCCATTATGACAGAGGGGTTGGTCCTATATTCTGTTTACCTGTGACTTCTCTAGTTCTTAGACATGTGTTTCGTAGAAATACAAGGTCCATGTTTTGAGAAGTTATAGGTATAGGAGTAATGTAGAGAACAAGATGTTGCAAGTATCGAGATTCTTCAAGGTGATCGAAGATGTAGATACTTGTGAATGGTATTCAGTTGATAGTAATGATTAAGAAAACTTGCTTCTCTTTCAGGTTACTCATAATTGGAAGTACTCCTAAGTTGAGTAATGCTGATCGGCCTCTCTCCATTTAGTTAATATGCACTGAAGACAGCTGCATGATTTGAATCTGGTTCAATTAAATCAATGCCTCTGTTTCTGTATTGGATATAGAATAGTTCGTATCTTAACGATGTTAAGGTACGGAGAGTTGTCCGTCTTATGCTTAAAACCAGACTCTGGATAACTCAAGGCACGTTTCTGTAATAGCTGTTTGTGGGTTGACCCAGGCTATGACGAGGGTTGACTTTCTACCATCAGGAAGATCAATAGTGATATTGTTCTTGACTCGCTACAGTTTTAATAAAAATGGATTTTTTCAGAAAACAGTAGTGGGAGTATGGTAGAACTGGAAGTGATTCCAGAACCGCAAACGATTACTGAAAATTTGATAAGAACCTAAAGATTCAATCTGATTTGACATTCCATTGGCCACTCCGCAGATATGGTGGGTAACCTCAGGCACCCAAGAGGTACTCCGGTAGCCTCAAGGACGGTGACAGGGAGGTTCTTGTTTATCAGACTTGACACTACTGTTGTTCCAGACTGTGAGACTCGGCAGGAGGATAAGTATAGCGTCGTTCTAAACTAGCTTTAGAAGTGTACGTCTATATGACTCTGCTAGAGGGTTGTCGTAGTCAGTGGGAGCAACGGAAGCATTGGTGGACAAGTGGCTTATGTCTATTTATAGACTAAAGCAGATATAGCGGAGATAGATCATCTATTTTTGATTTGACAGTCATAAGTTTGACTTCATCAGAATAGGGGATGGATCTGTTAAGAAGATAGTAGGGTGTGATGTCCTTGTATTAGGATGACATACACAGAGTAGGAAGTGAAATTCCTATACTACGATCGGTTATACTTTGGTTGTCACACAGTGGTTTCTCCACATAGGATATAGATGTTGTTTTTGCACTAGATGCAATAAAGTGATATTGATCCAATACTGGAGAAACGTTCGGAAGCAGTTTTAGAACATAAGTGGATGTTCTAGGGATATGATAACGACAGCCTCATTCGGGTGACAGTTATCATTCCAGGCTTCCAAGGTGACCTGGATGACAGAGTGACTGTCAGAGTTATAGTTTTCCCTCTGATGAGAGGCAGTAGTTTGGACAGGTGGTCCAGGTAGATACTGAGGGAGGCATGGCAAGGGATACTGATTAAGTTCAGTTGACGATACAGTCTGAGAAGTTTGGATTTGGAGTTCATTTATGAACTAGGTCCCATCAGATATCCAGACATAGTCTAAGACAGGTATTGCTCATTTCGGGAGATGGCTTTCTCCGCGAACTTGAGATAAAGAGAGACATAGAAAGAAACATCTGAGCGGATCCACTCACTGAGGCTATTTCTCGAACGCATTAGTTTCGCAAATAGGTTTTGTGAGACTGATTAGTAGAGGAGTTGGATGTTCGGTATCAAACGGGCTGTGAGTATGCAACATCACAATAATTAGCCTTGAGTGCAAGTGGGAGATTGTTGGATATAGTACCCTCAGAGTCAATTATTGGATCACAGGCACGTGATTGCAATGATTTTAGGGAGGACCTATGCCGGTAGGACAGTCTTACTCAAGATGATAGTATGCTATCTGGTTTATCTTTATCATCGTATACTGTTTTAGGTGACCTTACAGGTCACTATTGCACGTTGATAGAGCCCCTAGGATTCTTGCTTGATTGCCAGCAGTATGAGGGCGATCATATACGTGGGAGCTGGGGTCTATAAGCAAATCCTTAAAAGGTCCCTAGTCGTGGGAGTTTTCGAGACAGGGCATCAATACTCCAGAGTAGACTAGTGTATACAGTCAAGACCCCGACAAGGGGCGGTGGCCGATCTCACAAGCCACTGGTATCAGTTGGTTCACTTAAGATGTATACAGGTGCTCATTGGGTTAAGAGTACACCGGACAAGACTCGCCGGGAATATGCTAGTTGGTCTTATACCAGACGTCAGATGGCAGTTCCCTGGTGACATGTGTACAGGTTAGTTCATCGACCTGAGATCGTCATTTGTCTCGTGTGAGTTCCCACTGTACTTTGATTACTACCCTACCACGCTCAAAGGAGACGTGCAAACAGGCTTTAGTTGGGTACAGTCCCGAGCCACATGGAGGCAGTGAGCGGATCTGCAGGGGTTCGTCTCTCCCGGTATTGGGGGTGAGGTCGCGCTGTGTCTAGGAGAGCCATTACACGAAGTTCTTGGCCAAGGCAGGAGATTTACTGGTAGGTATTCCAGTAGTATCTCAGGGTGTTCTGGGCTACACTCCGACAAGACTTGTACCGCTTTTGGGGGTCTGACTTTCACCAACCCCTAGGCCCACCATGCGATGCTCATAGACGAACGGACCGGACTGTACAGATATTGTCACTGACAGGCTCAGTAGGGTGTCAGGATGAGTTCGCTCATCGACATCCCTTTTGGTCAATACCTGGTAGCCCGTCACGTATGGCAAATATCTCTGTTGTGCTAGTGGTTAAATCCACAGCCAAAGTATTGACGAGTCTTTAGAGTCCCCCACAGACCGTTTTCTCAAGTTTCGGGCGAAACGCTGTAGAGGCCGTATGGAGATATGGCAGGGTTCGATCTTATGCGTGCGGTATTGCACGGATCATGATTGGACGGATAATACTAGCGGGCTTTGGTTTAAGCCGGATCCTAGTATTGTACAGTGTAGATTTTGTCTCTTTGCATTTGTATTCAGTGGGAATACAAATGCGGGTATGTATATACAGTCGCGGGGTTTTCCGGTAATTTATTACGGGATCAGTTTTTTGAAGTTGCCAGTTTGCATTCCGTTTCGGCCAGTTTTCCTTTGTTCCTTCACGGCCGGACTTTTCTGATGGAGGGGCTAATTTGCATATTTGTAAATTAGCAATTGTGGAGGGGTTATTTGTATATGGAAAGATTATGATAGCATCTTTTCTTTTCATGCATCATTTTATAGCATTAATGGTGATGGGATTTGATTAGGATGTGATAGGATTTTGAAGTGAGATTATTTCCTCATTATCATCTCATTGGTTATGGTCACCCTTTGGCTTTTACTACACTCACCTTCCTTCATGGTTTTGGTTTTTTTTTTTCTCTCCTCATTCTATATAGGGGCCGGCCACAATTGGGGTGAGGTGAGAGGTTCATTTTGTGAGTGGAAATTCTTCATCTCATTTTTGCTTACACCAAAAATCCCAAAGCTCATTTCCATTGCTCATTCCTCCATCACTATGGCAACTTCATAATCCCAAAGAGACAAACTGTTCTACACCAACCTACAGTATTTCTAAGGCACGTCGGCTCGCCAACTTCATGCCCGAGTTGCCTCGGTCCAGAGGTGGGAGCCCGTAAAAGAACCCGGCGATGTGGTGCCCATTTCGACGATGAGATGAAGACCGGAGATTCCGCGAGGAGGTCGGAGCGGAGGCCGTAGACCGAAGGACACGGATCGCTCGGTATAGCTTTCTTCCCATCTTCTAGTTTGCTAGCGTTAGGTTAATGGCCCGATCCGGGTTTATAGTGCGCGTTGGTGCCGGTTTACAAGTTTTGTAAAAGTTTCGTTTTTGCATTCCGGCGTCGGATTGACGGCCGGGGCGCCGTCATGCACTTACATATGGGAGTCATGGATAAATTTAGTGTACTTGGATGATAGCGTCGTTAGTTAGTGTAGTCGCGAACCCTAGAATGAGGTTTACACCCACACACACACACATGCTTACTTTGTTTTACTTGTGCGTATATGGGGATATGTATATTTGTATACACATATAGGTATGGGACTATGTATATATATACGTATACTTATACATGGATGATGAGGATTTTACATGGTATTTGGAGATGAGTCGATGAGATTGGGCATGGTGCCATGAGATCTGTGATATGATATGGTTCGTATTAGGAGATACGACATGAGATTTTAGCGGGCCTTTAGACGTATGTTTCATACATGTATATATTTGCAGATGGTATCAGTTTGTACTAGACTTAGATCAGTACCCCAAGTTCATGAGATATGATGATAAGGATACCGGATAAATGATGAGATGAATGTGATATTTGACCCGTACCCAGATTTAGGATATCGTACGACGGATTTACGTACGAGCTATATATTGATGATAGATTCGCACTCTTGACTTGAGGATGTCATGTTATATATTGTATCTTATGTGATACTATTAAGGCGGGATCACCAACTATTATATTTATATATATCTACTCAGATTTAGGTGGTTTTCTTACCTTTCGATTAGTCCTGTAGTTCACTTATAGATGTTAGACAAGACTCGAGTCATACCTATTTCAATACTAACGAATCGTGAGTATTTTAAAGACAGGCCAAGAGATTCTACGGACATTTTAAAAGACGCATCTTTTCTTAAAAACACTGTAGCCCTTATTTTTCTAAACACCACGATCCGTGTTATTTTAAATGGCAAAACTGTATGATATATATATTGATGTAGATTCTTCACTGTTGCGTTTATCATTCATTTTCCGCATATTCTTGCTATTCAAATCGCATTGCATGTTTAAATGTGTTTATTGTTATATTAAACCCATGTTGTCAGGACACCGGCACCATTATCGATGATGTGTATGTTCCACGTACACCTGCTTGCCGGCTCACATACTTCATCATCGATAATTGTCATGTCACTACACAGTAGGACTGCTGACATTAGGATTTGACTCCTTGCATGACATACTTGCGTACACAAATATTGTACACCCATGCTTGCATACATACACATTTGCACATACATAGATGATTCTGGCATGATTTTGGAGATTTGGGAACCGCATGATATATTTTTAAACTGGATTCATTTAAAAGAGCGGTTTTCCCTCGATATGTGCATATTACTGTTCCATGTTGCAGGATATACGGATATGCTTACATTTCTGTTATATATCGCATACATAATGCTTTACGCTTTTACGCATTGAGATATGCTGTTTTCATGAGATTTCTGGATTTGAGAACCGTAGCCATTTCAAAAGAAAGTAAGTACTGTTTTAAAAACCCGGTTTCTCTTGATATGATATTTCAGTGCGTCCACCATGCATTTTCTCGGTTCTGAGATGTGTGACATGTGAAACCCGATTCAAGGAGCCGGATGAGGCCGATTGCGGGTATATGGTGGACCCGGTATGGTACCCCGGTACGAGAACGGATTGCTGTGCTGCAGACGGTGAGCCTGGCAGTGGGACTACTACTTACCGATGATGTATTTTGGCTCGGCGGATATCCGGAGGATACCGACCGGTGTCGAGAGATGATATGGACCGATCCGTACTGACGGAGCCCGTGGGCCGATCCGGAATGACGGAGCCCGATATATGAGGATTTACGTGCCGATGGTAGGCACGAGTTTCATGATGTTTTCGAGTGTCCATGCTAGACACTCAGGTTTCATGATTTTGATATGTCGCGAGGGACACACGTTGATTTATATTCTCATACTTTCATGCATATGCTTTATGATATTTACATGCATGATGTTTTGTGTCATTGGTTGACCCGTGGACGAGATCCACACGCATAAAGGCATTGATTGTATTATTGGATGATATCCACATACTTATAGACTTGATGCTATAGTTAGCACTGATTTCATTGATGATACCTCATATTTATGATATGTTGCTACCTGAGGCACTGACACGAGTACTTGGTATTACACTTATGTATAGATGTTTACCCTTGCCACCTTATCATGCTTCAGACTTTATCATATTGAGGATATATATGCTACTGATCGTTTTGACCTAGGATTGAATCATGCATACGATTTCTGCTCTGTGATGTTTTCTACTCACGAGTTGGCAACTCACCCCCGTTGTGCCACAGTTTCTTGCAGGTTTTGCCGTTCAGGTTTCATTGCGGCTTTGCTGGCACAATACTTCCATTCCGGGTTATTTGCTTTGGTAGGTGGGTTCACTTGCATCGTGACCACCATTGTACTCATTTATTTCCAGTTGTATCTAGAAAAATTCCATCAACCAGACTTGTATATTTATTCAGACGTAGAAAACCAATTGTATATTCTTTCGATCTTAGAGTCGCGTGTTGTATTAGTATGGTTTTCTTGATGATTCTGAGTTTCCTTTTGAGTTTTGATTCTCGACTTTCGGCGTTGTATATTATATTACTTGTGTGGTTGTGACCATCGATTGACGAAGAGCTAGCTCCCGCTTGGGATGCCTTTTATCATTGTGCATATATTATTCATGTTGTACCCCATTCGGGGCCAATATTTACAAAGGAAACTCTGCCGAAATTTTCAGAAAAGACTTGGGATTTTAAAAATGCATACTTCGGCTTATGTTATTAAAACCACTTGTTTTTAAACTAGTTTTCTTCACTTCTTCTTTAAAATGGTTTTAGATTTCTAGGATTTTTGGCTTATTTGAATTAGATGGGGTCCTATAGACTTCATATGATTCAAGTGTCAGTCACGTGCCATTTCAGATCGTGACAACCCCGAAAATTTTTAAATTAGCTTTCTTGATGCTAGTAAAACCCAGTGGTGGTGCAAACAAACACTTTCACAAACTAGCTAGTAAGGGTTTATGGGGTGGCTCTGTTACCTTGTTGGGATTTCCTAGCGTCCTGACCATCTACCGTGGTCGTTGCGGAAAAAAAATTTTGGGGTTCAAAAAACTGGCGCTAGAAAAATCCGTCCTAGAATCTAGCATAAACTGAAACTAGCTAACAAAGAGGAGATCTTAATTACTATGATAGAAGTATCTCATCAAAAGATCCATGTCCTTCGGTTTTCTATCCTCTTCGTTTGCTCCTTGGGATCTCCTTGATCGATCTTGATCGTCGGTTTTCCTTCGTCGAAGATGATCCACCCGAGAGATATAGCTCATGGCTCTAGCTCCATACTAAAAGTCTAGTGGAGCAACTAGAGACTTTATGTAACGTTTTAAAAAAAATTAAATAAATAAATAATTAAATAAATAAAATCCTTTTGGTGAATTTTCTGTTAATCGGTAAAATAAACCGTATTTTCCGTAAAACTTAACTATAATTATTTTTCATTATAGATTTAAATATACCTATTTTAACTATGTAATTACTAATAAATGGTGTATATTTAGTGAATTATAAATTATTAGTTTACTAAAATATATTCTGTAATTAATTAAATTCAAATATTTACATAAGCTTTTAAATATACATTAAATTAGTGTAAATTACAAATTAGAATTTGGTTAATTTTACAAAGTGAACCATGACAAGTAAACACAAGTGTGTAATATACAAAATTCTTTTTCAAATTCTCCATGGTTCTAGAATTTTCCTTGGTTTTACTTAGAAAAGAAAAGAAATGAATAAAATCAAATAATTTGAAAGACTTAAATGAGATGTTAAACTAAAGAACTTTCTACACCATTCTATATTGATTTCTCCCTCTCTTTCCCTTCCTAGATTTGGCCGGCCTTCCCCCCATAGCGGGCCCCCCCCCATTTCTCCACTTCTTTTTCCTTCAAAAAATTCATCAAAATTCATGAAAAATCCATTAAAAAATCACAAATTCCTAATTTAACCAATACCCATCATTCTTTGCTCATTGTAGCTTGGATTCTTGAGGCAAGAAGGTCATTTGGGAGGTTATGTGAGCATGCTAGGTCACTTGATTTGTGAGGTATAATTCTTATCCCAATGATTAATTGGGGTTAAATGCATTAATCTAGCTTATTTAGATTTTTCTTAATTGATTCTAATTGCAAGATTTACAATTCAAGAATGGGTTATTAAATCAAATCAGGGTTTTTATAACTTTCTCATGGTTGTAATGTGTGGTTTAATATCTTGAGTCATGCAAATTCTAGTCTAATTATAACATTTTAAAAATAATTAAATAACTAATTAAATAAATAAAATCGTTTAAGTGAATTTTATAATTTTCGGTAAAGTAAAACGTAGTTTTCATAAAACTAAACCGTAATTATTTTTCACTATAAATTTAAAAATACCTATTTTAATTATGTTATTACTAGTAAATGGTGTTTATTTAGCCACTTATAAATTTTTAGTTTAATTGAATATGTTTCTTAAATTAATTATTTTAAATATTAACATAAGCTTTATTTTTACACTAAATTAGTGTAAATTACAAATTTGAATGGGTTAAATTTGCAAAAATGAACCATTACACTTAGAATCAAGTGTGTTTCATGCAAAATTTATTTTCAAAATTTTACAATGGTTCTAGACCATTCTAGGTCAAATGGAGTGAAGAAAATAAAGAATTTTTAAATAAATTCATGAAAAGAGTTAATGGTGTGATATTTTTGTGAAAGTTTCTACACTTTCTTCACCTTTTCTCACTCTCCTCTCTTTTCCTCACCACACGGCCGGCCTCACCTCCATGGGCAGCCCCAAAATTTTCCCCCCATCATTTTTGCATTAAAAATCATCAAAATTCATCAAAAATTCATAAAAATTCCATAAAATCCTAATAAATTCCTACCCTCTATTCTTTGTTCATATTTACATGGATTTTGGAGATGGAAAGCATTCATTTTGAAGGCTTATTTTCATGTTTGGATTTCATATTGTGGAGGTATAAATCTTCTTCTTTTGATTTATTGTTATTAGATGTTTCATTTAAGCATAATTAGATTTAATAAATAATTTCTATCTACAAGTTTTAAAATTCAAGTTAGGGTTTATAAAATTAAGTTATGGTTTTTAATAATTAATTAGGGTTATAATAACTAGTTTAACATTTTTAGAAGTGGAAAATCTTGTATGGATGATATATTGTAAATTGTTTATCCAAAATTGTTTAAATTAATCCATTTTGCATACTAGATTTCTATATATTAGTGAGATAAAATTCCAATTAATGTTTGTAACACTAGATTGTGGTTTTAATGAGGATATTAACGTGTTGGTGGAATGAAAAATATAAATTGATTACTAGTTTCTATTGGTAATTGAAAAATACAAATAAAAATGCGATTTTTGCTAACTAGATTTTGGAAATTCTTAAATAAATGAAATTTAAAATATAATTTATGGTTTCATTGTATCATTATCATCATTAATTGTAGTTTAATGCATTAATTCATGCAAAATCCAGTTTAGATGTGATATTGTGAAATTTTCCTTAAAAATATCGAAATCGGGCAAGTTTGCAAACTAAAATTTTCAAACTAATATAAATTAGGGTGTTAAAAATATAGTGATGGTTTATATAGTCTAGTTATGCTAATTAATGAATATTATGACCATTAGTTTCTTTTAAATATCAAGTTTTGAAGTAAAACGGTAAATTGGCGTATTCGGGTTTTTCGAAATCGGACGATTTGATTGATTTTTAGGGCTTTGACGGATTAAATAATGTTTTATATTATAAGTAACGAGTTTTTAAACTACAAGTTGTTTGTTGATGTTTATCTCGATCAATCGGCGTTTGTACGCCGATATCGAGCGATATTTGGTTCTTTTGCATGAGCGGGACATAGGTTTTAACCTATACGCGTTTCGTGCGTCGTTTTGATTTTTGTCCGTGATTCAGTTTACGATATTATACATGTTTGCATATAGGTACCCCTCGCGTGGACTTCGGATGAGGAAGAAGAGGAAGGCGACATCGTCTTCGGCAGACAAGGACCAGGTGAGTAGATGTGTATCTACGGAAGAAATCGGGTGGATGGCGTTTAGCACCCCCGTGAACGTAGAATAGGAATAGTACTTATTGTCATTAGGAAGCCTGACGTGACCTTAGAATTTCGGTGAGTAGGACCCTAGTAATGACCCTAGGCTGGACTAGATTGATTTAGAAAGACCTTACCAGAGGATGAATACCTTGGAAGAGATTCGTAGGTTTCATGTAGATACACACACACGCACACACTGAGACTCGACGTGGTGTATACGTGTATGTATATATATATATATAGGACTAGGTGTAGGTATATATATATATATACACAATACGTATATGTGATACAAGGATGTGATATGATACACGGGGATGAAACAATATAACTGGGCTGACGCCGTGATTTTTGGCTATACAGTCGTGTTATGATGTTAGCGGATCATTAGAAAATGTGATAATGGATTTTTATACATGAACAATAATAAAGAATGGTGATGATATTGAAGTATATGGGACTCTAAAATAGAACCCGGACCGTAACCTGTGCCTGAAATTCTGATATGATATATGTGTGACCTGATTACGACATCATATAGGTGTGACTGGATTACGATATGATATATATGTGTAACTTGATTACGATATCATATAGGGGTGACATGATTACGACATGATTTAAGTGTGACTTAATCATAATATGATGCATATACATGATATTTATGAGGATAAATTATCGATGTATATTTATGCTGGCAATGATATATGATTCATGTATGCGATTACAGTATAGCACCTTGATCTTGACATGAGTTGATGATGATATTATACGAATGATGAGACGCGTAGATGATACTTGACCCGTACCCTGATATTGGGATGCCGAACGATAGATTTTACCGTACGAGGCATAGATGTGATGATTGATCCGCACTCTTGTTTCGAGGAAGTCGTACTACGTACGTGACGCTATTGAGGCTGGATCGCCGACTATTAGAGATATGGACTCAGACTTAAGGTGTACTCCTATTTCTTATCGACTAGTTTCTTAGGTTTAGTTCCTTAGGAGGGTAGATGGACACTAGTTTAGGTTCGAGTCATATAGTGGTAGTTGTACTTGTATATCGCAGATGAGTGGTTATTACACATCCATCTTTACATTCATACCGTAATCATAATGTTGCATGTTCATACATATGTTTCTATAATCAATATAAAACTCTGCCTGTTAGGACACCAGCACCATTACCGATGATGCGCATATTCCACGCACACTTATTTGCCGGCTCACACACATCATCATCAGTAATTGCTATGTCACGTACACTTTAGATCATATTTTCTTTTATTGATACAATCAGCTAACAGCTAGATTGATATAATATTGTGATTACTCTCTGGTGTTAGTATAGACATGGTATTTATTACTTAGACAATTCATGCATTCGCATTTTCATGTTATCATGCAGTATTATGGGGCATATGCCGACACTTATCATATACTTACTCATGATTTTGGGATTTTGGATTTCTATGAGATTTCTGGATTTTTGGGGAAAACCGCAAGAATATATAAAAACTTCTCTCTCTCTCTCTCTCCTCCTCTCTTTTTAAAAACATAAGATGCGGTTTTCTCGTGATGTATGTGTCGTCCACCATAAGATTTCATGTTTTCTGTTGGATTTCGAGACCCGATTCGAGGAGTGGATGAACCGTCTCGGGTACATGGTGGGCCCAGTATGGTACCCCGGGGCAAGAAGATCGAGTTGTAGACGAAGAGCCTGGCAGGGGAAGACTACCTACTGGTGATGTCTGGCGCGGCGGATATCCGGAGGATACCGACCGTTGTCGTGAGATTTGATGATATGGGCCGATCCGGACTGACGGAGCCCGAGATATTGAGACTATGAGACATTAAGATTATGCGGTATTGATACTTGAGATTTACATGTTTTGTGTCGATGCTTGACACGGATTTCCATGGATTTCATCGTTGATATTTCAGATTTCTATACACATTTTACCATGATAAAAGCTAAAGATATCTTATACAGATATATCTAGATTTCAGGATTGGTTATTTTACATTCATGGTGCATGTATACTCATTCATATCACATAGTATTATATGAGGCACTGATACGAGCATGGAGCATTTGCCCTTACACGTAGCGTATTATCCTGTCTTACATGATGACTGGTAGTATATTAGTATATTGTTATGACCTAGGATAGCGTTGTGCATTCGATTTCTTTTCGTAGATATCTTCTACTCACGAGTTGGCAACTCACCCCTGTTGTGCCAAATTTTATTACAGGTTCGATGTACAGGTTTTCCTGGCAGCTTGCTGGCACATCATTTCATTCCGGGTGATTTGCACGGTAGGTTGGTTCACTTGTATCTGGACCTCCATTGTACTTTTATTATTTCATTGTATCTAGAAAGCTCCATCAACCAAACTTGTATTACTTGATAGTTTACTGGATCAGTTGTTTATTTCGACCTTAGAGTCGCGCTTGGATTATTATGATATCTGGTGGTTTTGTTTTCTTTTGAGTTTTGAGCCTCGCCCTTTGGCGTTGCATACTATTGTGCATTGATGTGGTTGTTTCCGCCTTTTGGCGAAGAGCTAGCTCCCGTTTGGGGATGCTTTTTATTGTTTGTATATATATTATTCTTGTTTGTACCCGTTTGGGGCCAGTTTTTACAAAGGAGACTCTGCCGAAATTTTTCGGAAAATTGGATGATGCTTTTAAACTTGTTTTCTTCATGTTTTCTTTTACTTCTTCTTCTTTTTATGGTTTAGATTTCTGGGCTTCGGCTTAGGTTACGTTGCGCCTCTAGACGCTTCGTAATCTAAGTACCGGTCACGTTCCGTAATTTCGGGTCGTGACAAAGATGGTATCAGAGCGCTAGGTTTAACCTTGTATAAGTGTAGGTGACCCTTGGTTGATGGAGTAGGCGACTTAGGTTTAGTGACGTACCGTGGCTATGATCCGCGGCATACTTACGATACGCTACTCTTCTTAAGTAGCCTTAAGATGTACATTTGTTTGCACCGCATTTCATTCGTTCCTTGATCAATCTTCGTCGATATCGGGGGGTGGTTTCTGTTACCACGGGCGCACGGGCAGAGAGAGCTGCGGCTCGAATGCGATAACCATTAGGGTATCGTTCATTCTTGAGGATTGGAGCATTGTTTAGCATGCGGACGAAGGGTATTCACATGGTGTCCAGGCGAAATTAAAGGGTTCGAACGATTATCAGAAAAAAACCATTTTCCCAAGTTTAAGGTATTCAGAAGAACATGCAGGCATTTCGATAGACCCTCTAGAAGAATGAAACCCTAACTCGACATAATGACCACGAGAACGCCCTTGAACCTTAGGGTTTACGGCAGTTCCGCGGTGCTATTAGTGAGGCTTGGGTTTGCCCTTCTACGGCTGGACCATTGATGCTGGTGTATGTACCGGATATTTTAAACTGTACTTGAGTGTTGAGCTCTCGGGGAATTATGGGATTTTGATGGATCGATTGAAAAGTTTAATGTAGTCCGGATATCAGGTGAAGGGATCGATTACGTAGGAGACTCTAGATATGAGTATTGCCGTTGGTAGCGCAGTCAGCACACCCAGGAAGAAACGAGTTCGAAGCAGTCGACACCAGAGGAAAGGGGGAAAGTGGCGCACATTGACGATAGTGTTTACGATTGTGATTTGGTGATTTAAATTTCATATTTCCGTTGATTGGATTTTGGTATTTTGAGGACTTTGTTCTACGGTATTTCTTATGTGTACCTTCATTACATTCTATTTGTGTTTCATATATCAGTGGTATTGATGTTGTTTAGTACGTACCCAGTGCACTTGATTTGGTTTTAATACATTTTGAGATTTTGATTTGATTTCGTGCATATGGTTACACATGATTTTGACATATGCTTCGACCTAGTTTTCATGCACTTTCATACTGTAATTTCGATTTTGATATTCGGTGTATGTTTTCGTGCACCATGTGCACCTGATTGAGATTCTTGCGCACTTGATGCGATTTTGTGCACACCAGATGCACTAAATCGGGGTTTTGTGCAGATTAGATGCACCTGATATTGAGTCGTTCACGCTCGTTGCACTTAACAGATGTTTTTGGTGCACACCTGTTGCACTTCATTTTGTTTTGTGTGTATTCGTGGTATCTGTATTTGGTTCCGATTTCAGTGCGCACCGGACGCACATGATATTTTTATGATGTGATTGGGATTGATTTCAGTTTGATCAGTATGTTTTTATAATCATTACTATTGATTTGGTAACCAGGCGGGACGTGTATGTTAAATAAAAGATATATATATATATATATATTTTAAAATAAACGTCCGCTACTTATGCCGTGGCATGTGCATCACACGGCGATTTCCAAAAGGGGTTCTTGCATGCTTCTTTATCCAGATGTTTGGACGATTTTACTATGATGCGCACAGTATATAAGTTGTAGTTTTGATGTATATTATGTTGGTTTTCGTATTGGGTTTTGGTATTATATTTTCGCCATAACTCCGATGATTGTGTTATGCTTGACGGAGTTGATTTTAGTTATGTATTGATGATTTCGGAGCCCCGACGATTTGAGTGTTTTGGCTGAATGTTTTAGTAATTGGGGGGAGTTTTAATTTAAATTCGGGGACCGAATTTCTTAAAGGGGTGAAGATTGTAATATTTTAAAAATAATTAAATAAATAAAATCGTTTAAGTGAATTTTATAATTTTCGGTAAAGTAAAACGTAGTTTTCATAAAACTAAACAGTAATTATTTTTCACTATAAATTTAAAAATACGTATTTTAATTATGTTATTACTAGTAAATGGTGTTTATTTAGCCACATATAAATTTTTAGTTTAATTAAATATTTTTCTTAAATTAATTATTTTAAATATTAACATAAGCTTTATTTTTACACTAAATTAGTGTAAATTACAAATTTGAAGGGGTTAAATTTGCAAAAATGAACCATTGTATCTTAGAATCAAGTGTGTTTCATGCAAAATTTATTTTCAAAATTTTACAATGGTTCTAGACCATTCTAGGTCAAATGGAGTGAAGAAAATAAAGAATTTGAAAATAAATTCATGAAAAGACTTAATGGTGTAATATTTTTGTGAAACCTTCTACACTTTTCTTCACCTTTTATCACTCTCCTCTCTTTTCCTCACCTCATATGCCGCCTCACCTCCATGGGCAGCCCCAAAATTTTCCCCCCATCATTTTTGCATTAAAAATCATCAAAAATCATCAAAAATTCATAAAAAATCCACAAAATCCTAATAAATTCCTACCCTCTATTCTTTGCTCATCTTTACATGGATTTTGGAGATGGAAAGCATTCATTTTTGAGGCTTATTTTCATGTTTGGATTTCATATTGTGGAGGTATAAATCTTCTTCTTTTGATTTATTATTATTAGATGTTTCATTTAAACATAATTAGATTTAATAAATAATTTCTATCTACAAGTTTTAAAATTCAAGTTAGGGTTTATAAAATTAAGTTATGATTTTTATTAATTAAGTAGGGTTATAATAACTAGTTTAACATTTTTAGAAGTGGAAAATCTTGTATGGATGATATATTGTAAATTGTTTATCAAAAATTGTTTAAATTAATCCATTTTGCAAACTAGATTTCTATATATTGTATATATTGGTGAGATAAAATTCCAATTAATGTTTGTAACACTAGATTGTGGTTTTAATGAGGATATTAACTTGTTGGTGGAATGAAAAACTTAAATTGATTACTAGTTTCTATTTGTAATTGAAAAATACAAATAAAAATGCGATTTTTGCTAACTAGATTTTGGAAATTCTTGAATAAATGAAATTTAAAATATAATTTATGGTTTAATTGTATCATTATCATCATGAATTGTATTTTAATGCATTAATTTCTGCAAAATCCAGTTTAGATGTGATATTGTGAAATTTTCCTTAAAAGTATCGAAATCGGGCAAGTTTGCAAACTAGAATTTTCAAACTAATATAAATTAGGGTGTTAAAAATATAGTGATGGTTTATATAGTCTAGTTATGCTAATTAATGAATATTATGACCATTAGTTTCTTTTAAACATTAAGTTTTGAAGTAAAACGGTAAATTGGCGTTTTCGGGTTTTTCGAAATCGGACGATTTGATTGATTTTTAGGGTTTTGATGGATTAAATCATGTTTTATATTATAAGTAACGAGTTTTTAAACTACAAGTTGTTTGTTGATGTTTACCTCGATCAATCGGCGTTTGTACGCCGATATCGAGCGATATTTGGTTCTTTTGCATGAGCGGGACATAGGTTTTAACCTATACGCGTTTCGTGCGTCGTTTTGATTTTTGTCCGTGATTTAGTTTACGATATTATACATGATTGAATATAGGTACCCTTCGGACGAGGAAGAAGAGGAAGGCGACATCGTCTTCGGCAGACAAGGACCAGGTGAGTAGATGTGTATCTACGGGGGAAATCGGATGGATAGCGTTTAGCACCCCCGCGAACGTAGAATAGGAATAGTACTTATTGTCATTAGGAAGCCTGACGTGACCTTAGAATTTAGGTGTGTAGGACCCTAGTAATGACCCTAGGCTGGACTAGATTGATTTAGAAAGATCTTACCAGAGGATGAATACCTTGGAAGAGATTCGTAGGTTTCAGGTAGATACACACACGCACACACTGAGACTCGACGTGGTGTATACGTGTATGTATATATATATATATATATAGGACTATGTGTAGGTATTGTCACGCCCCGCTTCTCAAAATACGGAATACGAGGGGTAGACAAGGCCAGCCATGCTCCTACGGTCAAGGAAAAGTCCTGCCGTAGTCACACTTCGGCTTCTAGTTTTTCATGGTAAACAGTAAATAATGCGCAGGTAATGAGAAATGCAGTAACTGAAAGAAACAATGTAAAGACTGACCTGAAGTGGAACAAACGAATGTAACACGGAATGGCAAGTCAAGAAGTCTGTGATGCACTGGTCTCTGGTCCAGGCTAAATCTTCTCCTCACACTGAGCATGCATACTCAGGTCGTCAGAGCGACACAATAGTAATATAATATATGTAAATCATGTGACAATTCTAACAATGATAATAGATATGTGAAACAGTAAATCAAAGACAGCATGAATATGAATGTGCAGTAATCAATGCAGCGGAACATGTAAAACAGTAGGACGATATGTCACGCATGTCCACACAGTATATATGGTATATAAATGCCAGTATCCTTATCAGTCTCTAAGTCTCACTGTACAGGTCACTAAGCCTATCGTCAGTCCAAGTGTGAGAGTCAACCACTCGCGAGTGTCCTCCACCCAAGGGTAGAACCTAAGGGCAAGGGACCAGGGGCCCAACATGTAACATGTATATCACGATGTATATCACATACCCTGTAAATCTCCATATATCTCCCTAAATATATAAGCCGGCATGGGACTCCCGAGATTCTGTTGAACTCACACTTAAACTACCCCACACCCCGTGGTCTATATCAAACGCTAACCATAACCCTAAATACTAATCGATCAATGACAAGTCTGCGCGAGAACTGGAGGCAGGACCTCCATCAAGCACGTCCCGACTAATACCTAAGATAAATGGCAGTGTCTGGTGCCTTATCTGTGATACCCGTGCAAGCGCTTCCATAAGTGTCCCATACCACTTATAGTCACACGTACACGCATCCCACAGACGTCGACAATGCAATAGAATAAAAGGGACACTGATTGTGCACAAGTACGTATCACTTTCACTTATACACGGATACACGAACACTGACGTACTTGCCACAATCATCACTAAAATATAACACTGGGTAAATGCACGACATCACTAGGTATTCACTGCAATGATATGAGTATGATATGATACGTAAACAGTATATGAAGCACGATCAAAATGTCATAAAAACAGTATTCTATCACTTGCACAATTTATCATGAAAAGTACGTGTATAATTTAGCGAAACGATAAACAGGTGGTATTTAGTATGTTCAGTTAGCTATCCATCTAATTTAGTTTCAAGCCAAACGGGTTCCAGGATCATTAGTTATAACCATTTCATTTTTAAGCGCTCGAGGCTGGAAATCCGGTTTCAGAATCAGAAGTCCGTTTCGCAACGCATTTTAATCCCAATTGGGATCAGATTTTAGCGACTCTACAGTTGGATGAATTCTAGGGTTTTCAGTAAGGTTTTCAACGTAATAGACGGATCTTCGATCACATCTGTACGTCAGGAGATATACACAGTTTAACACTAATATGTCAGTTCTGATTCTGTTGGGACTGTTATGCGTCCCGATCTTTTAAATTACTGAATAAATATCAAATGGTAACGAAACAGAATGAAATCAATTGTGTTGTCTAGCTAACAGATTTACCTACAATAAGCAGCAGAGTTCCGCAACCTACAAGTTAAGTAAGCCCTGTGGTACCCATTACGGAACAGTAACCAATAACTGGAGTCGCTCTGGACTGCAGTCCAGAGTCGCACTCCGATCCAAATATCGTCATGGTTTGATTACAGGAATATCTGGAAACTGGTATGGGGTTAAATTTTGTCGAGTTGGCTTCGATTTGAGCCCTCAAACGCATCTTTCCAATATGTATATGATTTATGGTGAATTTAACGATTTTCAGGTGCAAGAAAGTTCCAGTTTTACGGTTAAACTTGAGGGTAGTTGTTTTGGTCATTAACGATCAAATTATCCAACGAAATTCATACACTAAGTTCACAGCTATACGGGCCAACCAATACCGTTTAGTTCCGCCTAATTTGATGGGTATTTCCATTGGGAACATATGTCGAACATGTATGGTACAATATTAATCCAAAAGTGTAACACTATGATTTATGAAATTAACGATTATAACTAGGATATATAGCATGTAAGCAAGTAAAATACTTGCCTGGAGGCGCACGGCAGCGAGGTACAGTACGGGCGTGCGACGAATTGGCACGATGACAGCAGCAGCTCTGCGTGAGCACGGGTTTCCGGAGGGGTTCTTGCTCGGGAATGATAAAGAGACGAGCTCTGGCGAGGGTGTGTGCAGGCGATGAGTTCAGCTGCGACGGGGTTGGAGTTCAGGTGAGGTGCAGGGACGAAGGGTTGGGTCCTGTAGCTGCTCGGCTGAAGGTCAGTGATGTTGGTGCTCGAAGTGGTGCTGGGTCGCAAGGCTCGATGCAGCGATGGAGGAGCTGTATGGTGGTCGTGGTGGTGTGAGGTTGCGGCTCGTCGTAGGAGGGTTCGATAGTTGGGGTCGTTGGGTTCCAATGCTTGGGTGCTCAGGCGATGGTGTCGGGGGTGTGAAGGGGAGAACGAGAGATAGAGAGAGATGAGAGAGAGGCAGTGAGTGAGAGTGTTGAGAGAGGGAAAGGGTGTTACAGAGAGAGAACAGAGGAAGAGAGAGAGAGTGAGAGCAGCGAGGGGAGAGGGTAGGCAGAGAGAGAAAGTCGGGTGAGGGAGAGAGAAGGCGAGGAGGCGCGGGTCGACGACGAAGGGAGTGAACGTCGGCGACAGAGCAGGCGAGGGCGTGGCTATGACAGAGGAGGTGGGTGCGTGGGTGGAGAAAGGCATCGGGCTCGTGATGCGAGGGGGTGAAGGGAAGTGGTGACGAGGCGGTCGCAGTTGATGTCACCGTCGTCGGCGGGGGTGGAGTGCAGGGATGGTCGAGCTCGGTGCAGGGTGGTTAGCTGCGGGTGAGCGAAGCTGAGGGCAAGGGTGAAGATGGTGAGGTGAAGGCGAGCGACGGTGAGGTGATGGAAGAGTGGGAATTGGTCGTCGTCGTCGTCGCTGGTGGAGGGAGTGGGTGCGGGAGTGGATGAGAGAGGAGGAGGAGGAACGAGGCGGGGAAGAGGAAATGAGATCGGGAAAAAGAGGGTGTAGGTGTGAAGAGAGGAGAGGTAGTGAAGACGGGTCACGCGTCGATGGCGGTAACGCACGCAAGCGACGAGGCGCGAGCGTGGGCGGAGGCGACGGAGTTGGGTCGAGCGCGCGCGAGGATGAAGGAATATGGCCGTTGGAGAGAAGAACAGGAGCGGGCCAGAATTTGGGCTTGGGGAAAGAAATATTAAGAATATATTAAAAATAAAACTGTGTGGGCTGGGTGAGGAAACGGGCCGGTGTTTAAAGGGGAATTTAAATGGAAAAGTAAAGGAAGTGGGCCGGCTCGGTGGGCTCAGAACCAAAAAGAAAATTAAATGGAAAAAGGAATAGAGAAAAAGGAGGGCCGGACTTGGGTTGGGCCAGAGAAAAATCAGGCAAAGAAATCATTTGTGGGGAAAAATAAGAAATGGGCCGGGGCGATGTTGGGCTAGGGGAAAGTTAAAGGATAAATTAGATGGAAATAGAAAGGAGTGGGATGAGCAATGGGCCGTAAGGAAAGAACCTGGAAAAAATAAATTGAAGTGGGAACCGGGCTGTTGGGGAAAACTTGGGCTGGGAAAGATGGGTTTGTATAAATGGGAAGAAATAAAAATTAAATAATTTAAATAAAATTCAAGAACACAAAATACAGATATTGGTATAATAAGAAGCTGGGTATTACATCATACCACCCTTATAAAAATTTCGTCCTCGAAATTTAAAATAAACGATGAATTATACAAATATAGGCGAAAGCTATTATATTGCAAACTAACACGTAACCATCTAATAGGTATATGTGAACGACGAAATTTGAAGTTATAAATATGTAATAACATCATTCAAAAATATAGGTCTAAATAGGGATAAGGCCGGAATAACTATAGGAGCAACTACATGTATACCAGAATAGCAATAACAACAATAACGAACAATAATAATCAAAGCGTGTTCGATAGAATCAACCCAAATATGTGCACATATCAGTATATTAAAAGTAGCACAACAAAAATGATAAGTATAAAGTCCAACCACTTATAATAGTAACTATATGCACAACGCCCGGAAATAAAGTAACGATAATAACGTAGCGAAAAATTTGTCGGTAGGTTAAAACGTTTTAGGATGATGTATCGTTCAAATAACGTAAAACTCATATAGTGAAAATAAGAAACATGGAGTGAAAATATGCGCGATGTAAGGTTGCGCTATCAAAAATATAAAGGGAAAACTAGTGGTGAAGTACTAGAAATGCGTGAAACGGGAATAGTCGATAAAACACACTCCTCGAGAATTACAAGATAATGAAAACAAAATTTTGAATAATAATGTCTCTAAATATATTTGGGGTAATATAGAGAAATCACCAATATGAATAGGGCTAGCTAGGGTAGTGATTACAAGAAGGTGTGGCTCAATCAGAAGGTCGGAGTGTGGCGGTTTTAGGCTGAATAAAATAAACGATGAATTATACAAATATAGGCGAAAGCTATTATATTGCAAACTAACACGTAACCATCTAATAGGTATATGTGAACGACGAAATTTGAAGTTATAAATATGTAATAACATCATTCAAAAATATAGGTCTAAATAGGGATAAGGCCGGAATAACTATAGGAGCAACTACATGTATACCAGAATAGCAATAACAACAATAACGAACAATAATAATCAAAGCGTGTTCGATAGAATCAACCCAAATATGTGCACATATCAGTATATTAAAAGTAGCACAACAAAAATGATAAGTATAAAGTCCAACCACTTATAATAGTAACTATATGCACAACGCCCGGAAATAAAGTAACGATAATAACGTAGCGAAAAATTTGTCGGTAGGTCAAAACGTTTTAGGATGATGTATCGTTCAAATAACGTAAAACTCATATAGTGAAAATAAGAAACATGGAGTGAAAATATGCGCGATGTAAGGTTGCGCTATCAAAAATATAAGGGGAAAACTAGTGGTGAAGTACTAGAAATGCGTGAAACGGGAATAGTCGATAAAACACACTCCTCGAGAATTACAAGATAATGAAAACAAAATTTTGAATAATAATGTCTCTAAATATATTTGGGGTAATATAGAGAAATCACCAATATGAATAGGGCTAGCTAGGGTAGTGATTACAAGAAGGTGTGGCTCAATCAGAAGGTCGGAGTGTGGCGGCTTTAGGCTGAATATTAAGGAGATTGGGATAGGGTCAGCACAGAAAGTAATGGTGTGCAACGAAAGGACTACAAGGTAAAAATATGGGGGAGACTAACGATCGGTAAATCCTATGAATCAAGAATTTGAAAAGCTAATGAACTCGATAATTCATAAGGAAGGTCCTCCTCCCAGAAGGATCTCAAATAGGGTACAGACGAAGGATGAATGGTGGCTCATTCCAGGGATCAGGGTGCGGTACTTTCTAGTCGAATCGATGGTGAAAACTATACAATGAGTAGGGGTGGACCGTCAGGAATCTCAGCAGAGAATAAATGGATATGGGTAATAAACAAATATTAAGCGAACCAATAATCAAAAGGTTTACGAATTCAGAAGATTTATTTCATTCAAGAAAATTTGAAACAAGGCATTCCCAAAGGCGAAAAGTGGCCCTAACTATACACATTTTTATTTGGCCAGAAGACAACATCAAAAGAAATTCCGTCAGTCGCGGTTGTGGAGATTTAGTAGGTTGCGGTAGGCTCGCGCACTCAGGTAGGGGCGTCCATTTCCATATCGCCTCGCGGGCATCGCCATTGAAAGTTCTTCTACAGCAGGGTCTTGATCTTCTGGTCCTTCTTCCTCGGATGGAGCTTCTTCATCGAGATCCGATTCCATGTGATTCTCTTCTTCTGGATTTTCTTCCCCGGAATTTTCCTCAACTGGATTTTCTTCTATCGGTTCTTCCTCGGGATTCTCCTCTATCGGGTTCTCTTCAGGGTCTCCTTCTTCTTCGTCGGAATCAGCTATCATGTCAAACTCTGGGGCGGCTACTCCTTCGTCCTCTGAATCGTTGTTTCCGAAGTTGACTTGGGGACCGTTGATCTCGTCGTCAGAACTCATCGACGCGCGGTCTAAGGAAACGCAAGACTGTGCATCCTCATCTAGATGCGGCGCTGCTCCAGGGTGAGCCATAGCCTGAAAGAAAGAATCATGATTAGGCAGTGGAATACATCAAGAAGAATAGCTAAGTGTACGAAGCATAGGAAGATATGCGGTGGCAGGAAACTGAAAAATCAAGATTAAAATATTTTGCTAATGAACAGTAAGAACAAGGGAAATGACAAGAGAATGATACATATTTTATGATTCAAGTTTTATTGCATTCAATCAAGAGTTCAACGGATACAAGATTTCAACTAAAAGAAATATTCATAAGAAGATGACAACATTATTACTGAAAAAATAGATAACATGAAAAAATCCTTTTTCGACTACTATAACGTTGCATTCTCGTCGCGCGAGTTGGATCCTGTGTTAGGTCCGCCTTATCGTCGAAGTCCGAACTACGCGATAATCCTCACTTGGCAGAAGTGGGGAGTGTGGACGAGTCTCCTCCTTGTAGTTCCTTTCTTTCTGGGCAACCGTTGATGAGATGTTCGTTGGAACCGCATATCAGACATTTCCCTTGGGCACGGTGACAATCCCTCTGAAGGTGTCCTGGCCTCTTACAGTACCCACAATTTTAGGTCTTCTGCTGCTTCTGTCGCGGGGAATCAAAATAGCGTTTCATCTTCTTCTCTTTTCCTCGTCTAACAGGGACTCCTTTATGATTGGAAACTCCCGCTGGAGCCCGATTCACCTGTCTTCTCAGTCCTTCAGCCAACAAGTCGTTTGTTCGCTCCCGGGCTTCCTTTAGACCTTGCAGTACACTCAGAATCTCAATGGTCTGATTCTGGGGAGCGGAAATAGACGAAAAGTCGTTGAAAGACATGATCCTGAGACAACAATTTTGAGAATGATACAAGTCACAAGCTAAACGAATCAGAATATAATATGGATAGGACAAGGATTCAAGAATATCAGAGGTGATGAATTTATTACAAGTGGGGAATCGACTGTATAACTTTAAGCCACTTGAATAGAGTACGGTGGTGCAATTGCAACCATGTAACCTAGTCAAGTCACCCGAAACCATAGAGAATGGATAGCTGAACACACAATGTGAATATGGATCAAGAATGACAAGTCTACAACCTAGACCGAGGGATGTCTTAGATTGCCAAACTATACACGGAAAACTGCAATCCCAATCGATGCAAAACCTGGCTCTGATACCAACTAAACCATGTCACGCCCCGCTTCTCAAAATACGGAATACGAGGGGTAGACAAGGCCAGCCATGCTCCTACGGTCAAGGAAAAGTCCTGCCGTAGTCATACTTCGGCTTCTAGTTTTTCATGGTAAACAGTAAATAATGCGCAGGTAATGAGAAATGCAGTAACTGAAAGAAACAATGTAAAGACTGACCTGAAGTGGAACAAACGAATGTAACACGGAATGGTAAGTCAAGAAGTCTGTGATGCACTGGTCTCTGGTCCAGGCTAAATCTTCTCCTCACACTGAGCATGCATACTCAGGTCGTCAGAGCGACACAATAGTAATATAATATATGTAAATCATGTGACAATTCTAACAATGATAATAGATATGTGAAACAGTAAATCAAAGACAGCATGAATATGAATGTGCAGTAATCAATGCAGTGGAACATGTAAAACAGTAGGACGATATGTCACGCATGTCCACACAGTATATATGGTATATAAATGCCAGTATCCTTATCAGTCTCTAAGTCTCACCATATAGGTCACTAAGCCTATCGTCAGTCCAAGTGTGAGAGTCAACCCACCCGCGAGTGTCCTCCACCCAAGGGTAGAACCCAAGGGCAAGGGACCACGGGCCCAACATGTAACATGTATATCACGGTGTATATCACATACCCTGTAAATCTCCATATATCTCCCTAAATATATAAGCCGGCATGGGACTCCCGAGATTCTGTTGAACTCACACTTAAACTACCCCACACCCCGTGGTCTATATCAAACGCTAACCATAACCCTAAATACTAATCGATCAATGACAAGTCTGCGCGAGAACTGGAGGCAGGACCTCCATCAAGCACGTCCCGAATAATACCTAAGATAAATGGCAGTGTCTGGTGCCTTATCTGTGATACCCGTGCAAGCGCTTCCATAAGTGTCCCATACCACTTATAGTCACACGTACACGCATCCCACAGACGTCGACAATGCAATAGAATAAAAGGGACACTGATTGTGCACAAGTACGTATCACTTTCACTTATACACGGATACACGAACACTGACGTACTTGCCACAATCATCACTAAAATATAACACTGGGTAAATGCACGACATCACTAGGTATTCACTGCAATGATATGAGTATGATATGATACGTAAACAGTATATGAATCACGATCAAAATGTCATAAAAACAGTATTCTATCACTTGCACAATTTATCATGAAAAGTACGTGTATAATTTAGCGAAACGATAAACAGGTGGTATTTAGTATGTTCAGTTAGCTATCCATCTAATTTAGTTTCAAGCCAAACGGGTTCCAGGATCATTAGTTATAACCATTTCATTTTTAAGCGCTCGAGGCTGGAAATCCAGTTTCAGAATCAGAAGTCCGTTTCGCAACACATTTTAATCCCAATTGGGATCAGATTTTAGCGACTCTACAGTTGGATGAATTCTAGGGTTTTCAGTAAGGTTTTCAACGTAACAGACGGATCTTCAATCGTATCTGTACGTCAGGAGATATACACAGTTTAACACTAATATGTCAGTTCTGATTCTGTTGGGACTGTTATGCGTACCGATCTTTTAAATTACTGAATAAATATCAAATGGTAACAAAACAGAATGAAATCAATTGTTTTGTCTAGCTAACAGATTTACCTACAATAAGCAGTGGAGTTCCGCAACCTACGAGTTAAGTAAACCCTGTGGTACCCATTACGGAACAGTAACCAATAACTGGAGTCGCTCGGGACTGCAGTCCAGAGTCGCACTCCGATCCAAATATCATCATGGTTTGGGTACAGGAATATCTGGAAACTGGTATGGGGTTAAAGTTTGTCGAGTTGGCTTCGATTTGAGCCCTCAAACGCATCTTTCCAATATGTATATGATTTATGGTGAATTTAACGATTTTCAGGTGCAAGAAAGTTCCAGTTTTACGGTTAAACTTGAGGGTAGTTGTTTTAGTCATTAACGATCAAATTATCCAACGAAATTCATACACTAAGTTCACAGCTATACGGGCCAGCCAATACCGTTTAGTTCTGCCAAATTTGATGGGTATTTCCATTGGGAACATATGTCGAACAGGTATGGTACAATATTAATCCAAAAGTGTAACACTATGATTTATGAAATTAACGATTATAACTAGGATATATAGCATGTAAGCAAGTAAAATACTTGCCTGGAGGCGCACGGCAGCGAGGTATAGTACGGGCGTGCGACGAATTGGCACGATGACAGCAGCAGCTCCGGGTGAGCACGGGTTTCCGGAGGGGTTCTTGCTCGGGAATGATAAAGAGACGAGCTCTGGCGAGGGTGTGTGCAGGCGATGAGTTCAGCTGCGACGGGGTTGGAGTTCAGGTGAGGTGCAGGGACGAAGGGTTGGGTCCTGTAGCTGCTCGGCTGAAGGTCAGGGATGCTGGTGCTCGAAGTGGTGCTGGGTCGCAAGGCTCGATGCAGCGATGGAGGAGCTGTACGGTGGTCGTGGTGGTGTGAGGTTGCGGCTCGTCGGAGGAGGGTTCGATAGTTGGGGTCGTTGGGTTCCAATTCTTGGGTGCTCAGGCGATGGTGTCGGGGGTATGAAGGGGAGAATGAGAGATAGAGAGAGATGAGAGAGAGGCAGTGAGTGAGAGTGTTGAGAGAGGGAAAGGGTGTTACAGAGAGAGAACAGAGGAAGAGAGAGAGAGTGAGAGCAGCGAGGGGAGAGGGTAGGCAGAGAGAGAAAGTCGGGTGAGGGAGAGAGAAGGCGAGGAGGCGCGGGTCGACGACGAAGGGAGTGAACGTCGGCGACAGAGCAGGCGAGGGCGTGGCTATGACAGAGGAGGTGGGTGCGTGGGTGGAGAAAGGCCTCAGGCTCGTGATGCGAGGGGGTGAAGGGAAGTGGGGACGAGGCGGTCGCAGTTGATGTCACCGTCATCGGCGGGGGTGGAGTGCAGGGATGGTCGAGCTCGGTGCAGGGTGGTTAGCTGCGGGTGAGCGAAGCTGAGGGCAAGGGTGAAGATGGTGCGGTGAAGGCGAGCGACGGTGAGGTGATGGAAGAGTGGGAATTGGTCGTCGTCGTCGTCGCTGGTGGAGGGAGTGGGTGCGGGAGTGGATGAGAGAGGAGGAGGAGGAATGAGGCGGGGAAGAGGAAATGAGATCGGGAAAAAGAGGGTGTAGGTGTGAAGAGAGGAGAGGTAGTGAAGACGGGTCGCGCGTCGAGGGCGGTAACGCACGCAAGCGACGAGGCGCGAGCGTGGGTGGAGGCGACGGAGTTGGGTCGAGCGCGCGCGGGGATGAAAGAATATAGCCGTTAGAGAGAAGAACTGGAGCGGGCCAGAATTTGGGCTTGGGGAAAGAAATATTAAGAATATATTAAAAATAAAACTGTGTGGGCTGGGTGAGGAAACGGGCCGGGGTTTAAAGGGGAATTTAAATGGAAAAGTAAAGGAAGTGGGCCGGCTCGGTGGGCTCAGAACCAAAAAGAAAATTAAATGGAAAAAGAAATAGAGAAAAAGGAGGGCCGGACTTGGGTTGGGCCAGAGAAAAATAAGGCAAAGAAATCATTTGTGGGGAAAAAATAAGAAATGGGCCGGGGCGATGTTGGGCTAGGGGAAAGTTAAAGGATAAATTAGATGGAAATAGAAAGGAGTGGGCTGAGCATTAGGCCGTAAGGAAAGAACCTGGAAAAAATAAATTGAAGTGGGAACCGGGCTGTTGGGGAAAACTTAGGCTGGGAAAGATGGGTTTGTATAAATAGGAAGAAATAAAAATTAAATAATTTAAATAAAATTCAAGAACACAAAATACAGATATTGGTATAATAAGAAGCTGGGTATTACAGGTATATATATATATATACACAATACGTATATGTGATACAAGGATGTGATATGATACACGGGGATGAAACAATATAACTGGGCTGATGCCGTGATTCTTGGCTATACAGTCGTGTTATGATGTTAGCGGATCATTAGAAAATGAGATAATGGATTTGTATACATGAACAATAATAAAGAATGGTGATGATATTGAAGTATATGGGACTCTAAAATAGAACCCGGACCGTAACCTGTGCCTGAAATTCTGATATGATATATGTGTGACCTGATTACGACATCATATAGGTGTGACTTGATTTCGATATGATATATATGTGTAACTTGATTACGATATAATATAGGGGTGACATGATTACGATATGATTTAAGTGTGACTTAATCATAATATGATGCATATACATGATATTTATGAGGATAAATTAACGATGTATATTTATGCTGGCAATGATATATGATGGATGTATGCGATTACAATATAGCACCTTGATCTTGACATGAGTTGATGATGATATTATACGAATGATGAGACACGTAGGTGATACTTGACCCGTACCCCGATATTGGGATGCCGTACGATGGATTTTACCGTACGAGGCATAGATGTGATGATTGATCCGCACTCTTGTTTTGAGGAAGTCGTACTACGTACGTAACGCTATTGAGGCTGGATCGCCGACTATTAGAGATATGGACTCAGACTTTAGGTGTACTCCTATTTCTTATCGACTAGTTTCTTAGGTTTAGTTCCTTAGGAGGGTAGATGGACACTAGTTTAGCTTCGAGTCATATAGTGGTAGTTGTACTTGTATATCGCAAATTAGTGATTATTACACATCCGTCTTTACATTCATACCGTAATCATATTGTTACATGTTCATACATATGTTTCTATAATCAGTATAAAACTCTGCCTGTTAGGACACCAGCACCATTACCGATGATGCGCATATTCCATGCACACTTATTTGCCGGCTCACACACATCATCATCGGTAATTGCTATGTCACGTACAATTTAGATCATATTATCTTTTATTGATACAATCAGCTAACAGCTAGATCGATATAATATTGTGATTACTCTCTGGTGTTAGTATAGACATGGTATTTATTACTTAGACAATTCATGCATTCGCATTTTCATGTTATCATGCCGTATTATGGGGCATATGCCGACACTTATCATATACTTACTCATGATTTTGGGATTTTGGATTTCTATGAGATTTCTGGATTTTTGGGGAAAACCGCAAGAATATATAAAAACTTCTCTCTCTCCTCCTCTCTTTTTAAAAATATAAGATGCGGTTTTCTCGTGATGTATGTGTCGTCCACCATGAGATTTCATGTTTTCTGTTGGATTTCGAGACCCGATTCGAGGAGTGGATGAACCGTCTCGGGTACATGGTGGGCCCAGTATGGTACCCCGGGGCAAGAAGAACGAGTTGTAGACGATGAGCCTGACAGGGGAAGACTACCTACCGGCGATGTCTGGCGTGGCGGATATCCGGAGGATACCGACCGTTGTCGTGAGATTTGATGATATGGGCCGATCCGGACTGACGGAGCCCGAGATATTGAGACCATGAGACATTGAGATTATGAGGTATTGATACTTGAGATTTACATGTTTTGTGTCGATGCTTGACACGGATTTCCATGGATTTCATCGTTGATATTTCAGATTTCTATACACATTTTACCATGATAAAAGCTAAAGATATCTTATACAGATATATCTAGATTTCAGGATTGGTTATTTTACATTCATGGTGCATGTATACTCATTCACATGACATAGTACTATATGAGGCACTGATACGAGCATGGAGCATTTGCCCTTACACGTAGCGTATTATCCTGTCTTACTTGATGACTGGTAGTATATTAGTATATTGTTATAACCTAGGATAGCGTTGTGCATTCGATTTCTTTTCGCAGATATCTTCTACTCACGAGTTGGCAACTCACCCCCGTTGTGCCAAATTTTTTTATAGGTTCGATGTACAGGTTTTCCTGGCAGCTTGCTGGCACATCATTTCATTCCGGGTGATTTGCACGGTAGGTTGGTTCACTTGTATCTGGACCGCCATTGTACTTTTATTATTTCATTGTATCTAGAAAGCTCCATCAACCAAACTTGTATTACTTGATAGTTTTACTGGATCAGTTGTTTATTTCGACCTTAGAGTCGCGCTTGTATTATTATGATATCTGGTGGTTTTGTTTTCTTTTGAGTTTTGAGCCTCGCCCTTTGGCGTTGTATACTATTGTGCATTGATGTGGTTGTTTCCTTCTTTTGGCGTAGAGCTAGCTCCCGTTTGGGGATGCTTTTTATTGTTTGTATATATATTATTCTTGTTTGTACCCGTTTGGGGCCAGTTTTTACAAAGGAGACTCTGCCGAAATTTTTGGGAAAATTGGATGAAGCTTTTAAACTTGTTTTCTTCATGTTTTCTTTTACTTCTACTTCTTTTTATGGTTTAGATTTCTGGGATTCGGCTTACTTAGGTTACGTTGCGCCTCTAGACGCTTCGTAATCTAAGTGCCGGTCACGTTCCTTAATTTCGGGTCGTGACACTAATGGTTAATTTGCAAAGTGTTACTTTAAAATTGTTAAAGTTTGAAGCTTTTGCAAAATAGGTTTTTACAATATGTATATTTTGGTGAGATGAAATTCTAATTAAGGTTTATATCATTAGATTGTGGTTTTAATGAGGATGTTAACATGTTAATCGAATGCAAAACCTAATCTAGTTATTAGTTTCAAATTGTTTGTTAATAAAATGTGATAAATGTGCTATTTTGTAAACTAGGATTTAGAAAATTGATTTAAAATGTTGGATTAAAAATAAATTTAGGGCTTTATCACATCCTTAAGGTTTCATTGAGTGGTTTAACAATTTACAATATGCAAAATCATGTTAAGTTGTGTAATTGTGAATTTTTGCTTAAAAGGTGTTGAAATTTGATAATATTGCAAACTAGAATTTTCAATTTAATAGAAATTAGTGTGATAAAAATATAGTAATGATTTATATGACTTAGTTATGATATTTAGTGAATATTATGGCCATTAGTTTCGTTTAAACATCATGTTTTAAAATGAAACGGTTAATTGACGCTTTCTAGGTTTTCGGAAATAAACCGATTTAAATTATTTTGTGTTTTCGATAAGTTGAAATCTATTGTATATTATAACTTGTAAGTTTTGGAACTATGATTTGTATGTTTGGGTTTTTCTCGAACAATCGGCGTTTGTAAGCCGATGACGAGGGCTATTTGGTTATTTTGCATGAGCGGGTCATAGGTTTTAACCTATGCGCGTTTCGTGCATCGTTTTGGTTTTATCCGCGATTCGGTTTACGATATACATATATGTTTGCGTATAGGTACCCCTCACGTGGACTTCGGATGATGAAGAAGAGGATGGCGGCATCGACTTCGGCAGACAAAGGCCAGATGAGTAGATGTATATCTATAGGGGAAGTCGGGTGGATAGCGTTTAGCACCCCCGCAAACGTAGAATAGGGATATTACTTACTGTCATTAGGATGTCGGACGTGACCTTAGATTCTTGGCGAGTAGGGTCCTATTAAAGACTTTAGGTTGGACTAGACTGATTTAGAAAGACATAACCAGAGGATGAATGCCTTGGAGGGAATTCGTAAGCTTCAGGTAGACACACACACACGCACCCAGATACATTTGACTTGGTGTATATGTATATATATATATATATATGAACGTGTGTAGGTTTCTATATGTGTATATATATATATGACATATACACGTGATATGGGGAGGTTATATGATATCTAGGGAAAAGTCGGTATGATTGGGCGTGACGCCGTGAGTAAAGATATACGATCGAGTATGATATGAGATGTACTATGATATTAGCGGATCGTTGGGAAATGAGAAAATGGATATTTATACATAAACGGTAACAGGTGATGATGACATTAAGATATACGAGACTGTAGAATAGAACCAGGACTGTAATATGTGACTTAATCACGATATGATATATGTGACTTAATCACGATATGATATATGTGACTTAATCACGATATGACATATGTGACATGATATTTCTGAGGACCATCTGATGATATATATTTACCTTCGAGTTTTGTACTAAAACGGATAATTTTTGCTTGCTAGATTTTCGGAAAAATGGCTTTTAAAGTGAGTTTGGGGTTTTGTGAATGTTAACCTATTTTATATTATAATTAGTGTTCGTGAATGCACAAATGAGTGCGTTTGGGTTTTTCTCGATAGTTTGACGTTTGTACATCGACATCGAGGGTTGGGTTGGCTATTCTTGCTTGCGTAGGCGATAGGTTTTGACCTGTGCGTGATACGCGTGCCGATTTGGTTTTCGTATGCCGTTTCGATTTCGAATTGGGTTTTTATGCGATACGATACGTTGTGACATGTAGGTACCCCATGTGGACTTCGAGACGACAAGCAAGCGCGTGGCGACGTCGGCACCGGCGAGCGAGGACCAGGTGAGTAGATTTATATCTACGGGGAGAAGTCGGGTGGATGGCGTATAGCACCTCTGCAGTCCGTAATATAGCTTATATAATGGATATATATATGTGGTTTATGATACGTGGATGATATTTGATTGGTAAAGTTTTTGCGTGCTTAGTTAATTACCGCAATCAATACGGTTTCGCTTGTAGCTAGCCGGTTGAGTACGGGTCGTCCGCAGGGAGAAGGGAATCTTTTTCTATGTGCTTTAACGAGTTAAGTTCAAATGTCCAGGTTTGTTTTGAGATTAACTATGTGCTAAAATGTTATGTATAGAGAACTTGTTAGGGTTAAGATTAGGTTAGTTTGAGTTAGGAGTCGCTCATTTCTTTCGTTGCCACTCTTAATATCGGTGTTACGGTAATCGGCAACAACGGGGATTAGCACGACTAGGAAGGAACTTGCGAGTATAAGCTAGGCTTTCCAACGCATAAGTTCTTCCTTTTGGTGCTTGTCTGTCCGTTCTTGGCTCTTAGCCTTAACCTCCGGTTCATTTAACCACAACCGGTCTCACTAAGGAATCACCGCTATCATGTAGGATAGGGTGCCGTAGGGAGCGGATTGTGGTTCAATTAACGGGAGTCCGAATTAAGATGTTGGGCAAGAAAAGAGTGAGAGAGATTTCCTTCTCTCAAACTTTCCTTATCCTACCCTAACAAGTATGAAAACTACTTACCCATTATAAGAAAAAGAAAATAAAACAAAAGGTGGAAGATAGAAAGAAAGAGGTTAGAAGATTACAACTAGCTATTTGAGACCTCACCTTGGCAAGGATCAAGCTTAAGCATCATTGTTGTTAAGGATAAAGAAAAACTAGAAGACGAAAGAATCAAACAACAAATAACAACAACTAGATTAGCAAAATGAAAATTACAAGTAATTATAATTAACAATAAGACAAGCATGGTAACAAAAAGAACTCTTTATTCATCACTTCACTCACAAAAGCCCACTACAAGGTTTTAATGGAGAAGAGATGAGAAGAGGAAGAAGAACAACAACATGTATTCTAAAATCTAAATACAAGAATAAGCACCCTTGGCTTTGGCAAGTTCTGGACTATTTATAGGCAGGCAACAGAAACTCTAGGGCAACATTCAGAACAAAAATGAAATGACCAAAACACCCCTAAAACCTCATCCACTGCGGAGCCTATATGGCCGCGGTTCCGCGGCCTAAGCGTGCTTATGCTGCGGAACCGCGGCCGTCTAGATGAGTTAGGTCACGTAATTTTGTGGCCTTCCCTAGTTTGTAGTCCTCTTCAGTGTGGTATAGTACTTTTCTCAGAAGCTCTTCATATTTCTTCCAGAATTTCAGTAGATCAAAAGGTGATGTGATGTGGATCTTTTGCCATGATTTCCTTGAGCTCCACGTAGATATGTTGGATCTTGTGTTGACATCGAGCTTTGTGCATGAAAATGACATCGATTTACTATTTTTTCCCTTAAACTGGTGTGCGACAACATACGGATAGAGAGCGGAGACCCGTGTTTTATCTGTGGTTGGCAGTAATCCGGAATTTGTCGTGCTTTTCCATGAATTTCACTGTTTAGAGCTGAAAACCTGTATCCTGCAATTGACTAGCAAACACGGCTCAAGAGTACCTACCGATAAGCAATGTGATAAAAATTGGGCGGTATAAAAATGCAAAAATCTGATATGAACAAATACCCCCAAATTTATCATTTGCTCGTCCCGAGAAAAGCCAATTTATTCACAAAAAATTCCTAACCTCACTTTCGCAGGGAACGCGATTGCACTGAGCATGTGCAACAAGCCGTTAAACCTCTAGGTGTCCCTTGTAGGAGGAGTGCTGTCTCCTGAGGGTTTTCAGCGGATACTACCCACAAAATCCGGTCAAGCTAGTTTTGCAAAATAACTATGATTCAAACCTTTAAAGTTTTGTTTCAGAAAATAACAATTCAATGATCCGAAGTCTCGACTATCGAATCTTTATTTTTCACACCTCGCTTCTTATTTAACTAAAGATTTTATATGTCTTTACGTGCAGTGCAAATAGTGTCGTTAAGTTCCAGAAGGATTGATTAAAGTCATCAAGTCACACAATAAAGCCCAGATAAATTTTTTTAAAGGATCACATAAGTTTTAAAAAGAGTTAAGCATTTTTCAAGTTTCGTTTTCCAGTAAGGTTTCAAATTCAAAATTTTTATCTTCCTTAACAGGAAACTAGGTCTTATTTTTCACTCCACCTTTTTCTTGTTTTCATTTCATACACACCTCTGTGAACGTGCAACAGTCTTTATCATAGAATAAAACCTTCATATCTCCACTAGAAATATTTTTTTATAAAAACCTGTCTTTTGTCAAGATTATTCTCACACAAAGAACCGTTAGGAATTTTAACTCGGAGAGAACACTTGCTTGACTTTATTTTAATCTGGACTTTCTAGGCTTCTTAACGAGCTTTGGGCCAATGCACCCAAACCAGTTGGCTTTAGGGCATTAGGTGTAGAAACACCCCAGCGGACTTAATTACTCAAGTTGCCTAGGTCCAAAAACAAAAGACAATTTAGCGTGAAAATCATGATGATTCAATACGAACGGAGATATAACCGGCAGTTCACTTATTTTTTTGGATAAAAAACGTGTTTAGTGGGTTAGGTGTGTAATCATTCCAATCAAGTTCCAGATGTGTTATTTTTCAGAATTAGTTCTAATTAAGGCATCAATAACATTCCTTCATATTCGCTTCACTTCATAAACTATTCTTGATATTACTTATTTCAGAACAAACCTATTTGATCCTCAGAAAATCATTTATCCATTTAGGAATTTTTAGACATAATAGACTTGTCATCTAATTTCCAAAACTCACGACACATGTAGTGCGATGTAAAGACGTATATTAGCTATAGTTAACTTCAAAGGAGAGTTATCTTTCAGGTTTTCAAAATCTAAAAATAAGATTTAGTTATTCTTATCTTATCAAACAAAACTGTCGAAATGTTGAATCAGAGTTCTCCCACTAGCTAACTTGACAGAAAAGTTTTTATGTTTTTAGAAAATTTTCTGATTTTTATGGATTTTATGGATTTTAGTATGCAGATGCAAAATATACATATGAATGCGAAGGTTAAAAATGCGTACCGAGCGTACCCCCAAACTTAAACTTGACAGTGTCTGCACTGTCATTGCATGAAGAGATCATTGAAGGGTCAAAATTGTCGGTTAGATATACACAATTTTTTTTTTGTTTTTGTTTTAAAGAAAAGAAAAATAGTAAAAATGGAAAAGAATATCCACAAATATATACAAAAAAGGTATATACATACCCCCAAACTTATTTGGAACAGTGTCCACTGTTCTTGGCTGGATAACCGAAGTTTGGTGGTAGGCAGAGGAAGATTATGCAGGGTAAACCGGCTCCTGTAAGACCAGGAGCTCCTCTGTTGGTTCGGCGCTAAGGTACGGTTTTAGTCGGTGTCCATTTACTTTGAAAAATGAATCGTCCGTTGGATTCTCCAAATCCATAACGCCATGCGGATACACATTCCGCACGAAATACGGCCTTTTCCTGCGAGATCTGAGCTTTCCTGGATGAAAATATAGCTGGGTGTCGTAAAGCAGTACCTGTTGACCAGGTACGAATGTTTTGCGCAAAAGGTGTTTATCGTGAAACACCTTCGTTCGGTTCTTAACGACAACCGCGTTTTCATAAGCATCATCCCCAAGCTCGCTCAATTCGTTCAACTGCAGCTTCCGATGGCTGCCCGCATTTTCGAGAGACAGATTCAGCTCTTTTATAGCCCAAAATGAGCGATGCTCTATTTCGACAGGGAGGTGGCAAGCCTTTCCGTATACAAGCCGATAGGGAGATATGCCAAGATCGGTCTTATAAGCAGTTCGAAATGCCTAAAGGGCATCAGTGAGTTTCAACGACCAATCTTTACGGTTCTTGAAAACCGTCTTCTCCAGTATCTGCTTGATTTGCCGATTGGAAACTTCGGCTTGCCCACAGGTTTGGGGATGGTAGGGCGTAGATAGCTTATGTTTAATGGAATATTTCCGCATCAAGGCTTCGAAAGTCTAATTACAGAAATGAGTTCCATTGTCGCTATGATCGCTCGGGGGTGGCCAAACTGGGAGAAAATGTTTTCTTTAAGAAACCTAACGACAACCTTGTTGTCGTTTGTCCGGCTGGTCACAGCCTCGACCCACTTAGAGACGTAATCAACAGCGAAAAGGATGTACAAGTTCCCAAAAGAGCCGGGAAACGGCCCCATGAAATCTATCCCCCAAACGTCGAAAATCTCCACAACCAAGATTGGATGGAGCGGCATCTCGTTCCTCCTTGATATTGTCACGTCCCGAAAGTACAGAACAAGACCGGCACTTAAACTACGAACGTCTCGAGACGTACGTAATCTAAGTAAACCGAAACCTCAGAAATCCAAACCAAGAAAAGTAGTAGAGTAAAGGAAAACCAATTTAAAACAAGTAGTTTCAATAGAATAAGCCGAATTATGCGGGTTTCTAAAAACATCAAAAATTTCCTGAAAATTTCGGCATAGTCTCCTTTGTAAATACTGGCCCCCAAACGGGATACAACATGAATAGTATACGAAATCAATAAAAGGGCATCCCCAAGCTGGAGCTAGCTCTTCGTCAATCGACGGTCACAACCACACAAGCAATATAATATACAACGCCAACGGCGAGGATCAAAATTCAAAAGGAAACTCAAAACCACAAGAAAACCACAGAAATATAACCCGCGACTCTAAGGTCGAAGGAATAACATCACTGGTCTCTATCTTAAAATAAATACATGTTTGGTTGATGGAACTTCTAGATACAACAGAATAATGATATACAAGATATATAATGGGGGTACGATACAAGTAAACCCACCTACTAGCAAATCACCCGAAGGAAACTATGCCCGCAAAGCCGTAATGAAACCTGTACGGAAAACCTGTAAGAAACTGGGGCACAACGGGGGTGATTTGCCAACTCGTGAATAGAAAAAAATCTACGAAAAGAAATCGCATAAATAACGCAATCCTAGGTCAATGATCATAATATACAATCCTCAAATAAAACCAGCAGTCTATAACAATGACTAGGGTAAATATCTAATCCAAGTGTAATTCCATGTGCCCGAGCCAGTGCCTCAGGTAGCAATGTATCATATGGATGATGTATGAATGCATGGAACAGAATGCATGTACTGACGAAAACTGCTTTCATAAATCAGTGAGATTTCTGTATTTTAAAAGTGAGGTACCATAAATGAAATCAGCATAAAACAGTGCCCATCATCGACACAAAACAAGTGTCCAAATATCTCGATATCTCTGTATCACAATCTCTGTACCTCAATATCTCAAAATCTCAATATCTCAATCACAATATCTAGGGCGCCGTCAATCCAGACCGGCCCCTACCATCCATCTCAAGACCAGGACGGTATCCTCCAGATATCCGACGCGTCGGGTAATATCACCGGTCGGTAGTGCTCCCCTGCCAGGCTCAACGTCAACAACACGATCCTCTTGCCCCGGGGTACCGCACCGGGCCCACTATGTACCCGAAACGGTTCCTCCACTCCTCGAATCGGGTCTCGAAATCCATCAGCAAACTCATGGTGGACGACTCATACATCATGGGAAAACCGCACTTTTTATTTTAAAAGAGAGAAAAGGTTTATTTATGTTTTTGCGGTTTTCCTCCAAATCCAGAAAATCTCATGGAAATCCGAATCCAAAACCTCAATAACACGTAAAATAGTGAATATATGCATGAGAATCCATGAATGCGGCATAACAATGAATAACAGTATGCATGAAGTAGCAGGTAATAACTACAATGTCTAAACTAACATATAAGGCAAGTACGCTAATATCATGTCTAAACTATTAACTAACAGGCTATGTCAAGCAATAATATTTTCTAAGGTGTACGTGACATGGCAATTACCGATGAAGATGCGTGTGAGCCGGCAAGTAAGTGTACGTGGTACATACCCATCATCGGTAATGGTGCTGGTGTCCTAACAGCATGATATCAATAATGGAGTATGAAACATAATATAAGCATGCGATGCGAAGCGAACCACAATAATGAGCGGGAGCTGAATACTAGACGCAACTATAACTAATCTGCATTAATCTAATATAAGTCCTACAAATGGTGCCTTTCGAAATAACACGAATCATAGGGTTTTGAAAATAGGGGCTACGGTGTTTTTATGAAAAGATACGTCTTTTGAAATATCCGTAGGATCCCTTAGGCTGTCTTTTAAAATACCCACGATTCGTTAGTTTTTGAAATAGGTAAGAATCGAATCTAATCTAACAACTAAACTAAACTAAAGGGCTAAGCTAACAAGCTGGACTACAGGTAAGGAAACCGCCTAACATCTGAGTCGATCCATATACATACCTGTATATATATTAGTCGGTGATCCCGCCTTAATAATATCATATCCGATACCATATCTATACGCATGCATCCCAAGTCAAGAGTGCGGATCAATCATCAAAATATAGCTCGTACGTAAATCCGTCGTACGGCATCCCCAAATCTGGGTACGGGTTAATATCACATTCATCATACTATTCACCTGGTATCCTCTCTATAAAATATCATGATCGGGGTACTAATCTACGTCTAGTACAATACTGATACTGCCTAAGTATGCATGCACGTATGTGAAACACTACGTCAAGGACCCGCTACAACGTCATGTCGTATCTCAAATACGAACCCTGCTATATCACCGATCTCACGGCCTCAAATCAAATCTCATCGACTCATCATAAATCCCAAGTACTATCATCATTATCCATGCATGCGTATATGAATGTACATATGCATAGTCCCATACCCACGCATATATACATGTATACACATCCCAATCTGCGCACAAGAAAGTAAAGTATGCAAGTCTGTGTGTGCGTATGTGGGTATAACAACTACTTTAGGGTTTCGCAAATAACCCAAAGCTAATCCATGAACACATAATCATAACATGAATAAACATTCTCGTATCATAAAACACCTATATAAACATATATATATATGAGCTACACTACGGACTGCGGGGGTGCTATACGCCATCCACCCGACTTCTCCCCGTAGATATAAATCTACTCACCTGGTCCTCGCTCGCCGATGCCGACGTCGCCACGCGCTTGCTTTTCGTCTCGAAGTCCACATGGGGATATCTACATATCACAACGCATCGTATCGCATTAAAATCCGACTCATGACCAAAACGACACACGAATCCTACATAGGTCAAAACCTATGGTTGCTTTCACAAATCAACCCAAAAACTCTCGACGTCGGTGTACAAATGCCAGACCATCGAGAAAAACCCAAATACACTCATTTGCACATTCACGAACACTAATTTTAATATAAAATAGGTTAAAATTCACAAAAACCCCAATTTCACTTAAAAAGTCATTTTTCCGAAAATCTAGCAAGCACAAATCACCGTTTTAGTACAAAACTCGATGTATAAACGAATATAGCGGCCACAATATTCACTAAATATCTTAATTAAGTCATAAAAACAATTCCCATAATTTAATCTCATTAATTTCCATAAACCTTAAAATTCTAGTTCACAAAATACCTAAATTTTAACAATTTTATAGCAAAAATGCACAAACTACAATCTAGCTTGGATTTTCATGAACTAAAAGCATTAAACCACTCAATATAATCTTTATAATAACATGAAACCTAAATTTGAATTTTATCTCACAAGAATATAATTATTTTCAAAACCTAGTTTACCATTTATATAATTATCACTTTTAAATCAACAAATATGCAAACTAGCAACTTAAATTGGATTTAGCATAACATTAATATGTCAATTATATCACATAAACTAAATCTCACAACATAAAATACCAATTTGAAATCAAACCCCTCTCTTGAATTTTAAATCATGCACCTAGAACTAATTAAAAACCTAATCAAACAATTAATTAAGCTAACCTAAGCAATTAACAACACATTAAGCAAAAAGGTTAGAATTTATACCAAAATAATTTGAAGATCCCACAAGCACACTTAGCCTCCCAAATTGAAATCTAAATCCCTAGAACCATGCTATGGTAGCCAAGGGAAAATGGGTAGGAGGTGGATTTTGATTTGGATTTTTGCTTGGTTTTTTGTGGATTTTTCAAGCATTTTTGATGAACTTTTTTAAAGAGAAAGAGATGAAGAATGAAGGGGCTGAAATGGAGGGGGGGCTCGGCCATTGCAGGTGGGGGAGAGGAGAGAGGGAGTGTGGTGTGAGGTATGGTGAGGGAAAAAGTCAAAGTCAACCAAATACCAACTCTTTTATCCATTCTCATTTCTTTTCTTTTCTATTCTTTCTTTCTTTTCTTTTCTTTGAAATTCAAGTGGGGAAAATGGGTGGGGGCTGCTGAATTCAGCCAAGGGAAGAAATAAATGGGGGTGTGTGAGTGTGGGTATGGGTGTGGGGTGATGGAAAATGATAATTACAATACCCCAAACATCCATTTACACTAAAAAAAGCCTTTTTTCGATATTTTCTAAACCGTTTTGGCAAACGATTTCATTTCAAAAACCACATGATAAAATTTTATTTAATGTTTTATGATGCACAAAATTTGTTTCAACTCATTCCAATTTGTAATTTTCCATAATTAAATGTATTAGTGACGGCTTAAAATAATAATAAAATAATTTTTTTTCAGAAAATTTGAAATTTTACCAGTGGCTCAATAAACACCAAATACTAGCAATTACATAGCTAGAATATATATATTTAATTTTTATAATAAGATATGTGTATTTTGACTTTTTACAGAAAACACCCTTATTTTACCGATTTTTTCGAAATTTCACCGAAACGATTTTCAAAACGTTACAGATATCCGGCCCAAGTGGTGGAACCGGGAGCAAGTCTTGCAGTAGTCATGAGCGTCTTTGAAGAGTTGTGGCCAGTAGAAACCACACTGCAAGATCTTCTCAGCTGTCTTTCTGGGCCAAAATGCCCGCCACATGCTTGATCGTGGCAAAACGACAGCACACTCTTGAATTCATCTTTAGGGACACACCGACGAATAATCTGGTCGGGACAGTACTTGAACAGATAGGGTTCGTCTCAGTAAAAGTGTTTTACTTGGGATAAGAATCGAAGTCTGTCCTGACTTGACCATTCAGTCGGCAGTAATCCTGTGGCCAAATAGTTCACAATATCTGCGAACCAGGGTTCACAAGATACTGTCAAGAGCTGTTCATCTGGGAAAACGTCGTTGATCGGAATTTGAAGCGACGGCGAAGAAGGAAGTCGTGAGAGATGGTCGGCGACTACATTTTCACATCCTCTTTTTTCCTTGATGACAAGGTAAAACTCTTGAAGCAAGAGGATCCAATGTATTAGCCGAGATTTTGCATCTTTCTTCGCGAAAAGATGGCGCAGAGTAGAATGGTCTGTGTAGACAATGACTGGAGAGCCGATGAGGTAGGGCATGAACTTTTCTAAAGCAAATACAACAGCTAAGAATTCCTTCTCAGTTGTTGTATAATTAAGTTGGGCGTCGTTCAGGGTTCAGCTAGCATAACAGATTACGTGCGGCATCTTGTTGATGTGTTGTCCAAGGACAGCACCAATGGCAAAGTCGGATGCATCGCACATAATCTCAAATGGGTGCGTCCAGTCAGGTGAAGAAAGAACGGGAGCAGAAGTGAGTGAGCTTTTTAATGACTCGAACGCAGTCACACAGCTCGAGTCGAAGTCGAATGGCGTGTCCTTGGCCAGTAGAAGAGTCAAGGGCCTAGCAATCTTGCTAAAGTCCCTGATGAACCGTCTATAGAAACCGGCATGGCCAAGGAAGGCTCGGATGTCTCTGACGCATCTGGGAGGAGGGAGATTGGAAATGACCTCAATCTTCGCTTTGTCAACATCTATGCCATTTTGCGAAATGATATGTCCTAAGACAATACCTTCGCGCACCATGAAGTGGCACTTCTCCCAATTCAAAGTGAGGTTCTTGTCCTTACATCGGGTAAGGACAGCGTCGAGATGCAGCAAACACTCGTTAAAGGAATCGCCGAAGATGGAGAAATCGTCCATGAAGATCTCCAGGAATTTTTCCACCATGTCTGAGAAAATTCCCATCATACACCGCTAGAAGGTAGCGGGCGCATTGCATAACCCAAAGGGCATGCGACGATATGCAAACACGCCGAAAGGACAAGTGAATGTGGTCTTGTCCTGGTCTTTTTCGGCGATGGGAATCTGATTATATCCGGAGTAGCCATCAAGAAAGCAGTAGTACTCATGTCCGGCCAATCGTTCAAGCATTTGGTCAATGAAAGGTAGCGGAAAGTGGTCCTTCCGAGTTGCGGCGTTGAGTTTTCTATAATCAATGCATACTCGCTACCCAGTTTGGGTGCGAGTAGGGATTAACTCATTCGCCTCATTGGTTATGACCGTTATGCCTGATTTCTTGGGGACAACATGAATGGGGCTAACCCACTGGCTATCAGAGATAGGGTAAATGATACCACTATCCAGACATTTTACGATCTCCTTCTTTACAGCCTCCTTCATGACTGGGTTGAGTCGTCTTTGTGGATCCCAGACTGGTTTGGCATCATCCATCAGATGAATGTGATGTTTAACGATCAGGGGACTAATCCCCTTGATGTCCGCCATTGACCAGCCAAAAGCTTGCCTATTGCTGTGCAAGACCGCAAGAAGGGCTTTCTCTTGCTCTGAAGCTAGAGAAGCCGAGATGATAACAGGGAGGGTCTCGTTCTCACCCAAGTAAGCGTACTTAAGGTGAGACGGCAAAGGCTTGAGTTCGAGCGTTGGAGGTGAAACGATTGAAGGCAAGATTGGTGAAAAGGTCTTGAACTCAAAGGATTCCAGCAAAGGTTCAAAATGAGTGTAAGCGACTGAGTTGGATGGTTCAGGTAACTCATCCGGAAATTCGAAAGATTCAAACTCGGCTGGTGAGTGCCTAAGATCGTTCGAGAAAGTGAAACACTCGTAGTCATTGTCGGGCGCAGAAACAGCAGCAGGTTCGAAGAGGAACGCACTAGTGGCATTAAGGTTATCGTTATCGAACAAAAACTCCTCAAATTCACACTCTTCCGGGGTGATCTCCTGGATTGAGCAAACGTCTAGTATATGAGCATTAGGTTCGGAGGGCTGATTTCCTAACCTAAAAATGTTGAGTTCAATTGACATGTTTCCAAAAGATAGGTTCATCGAACCATTTCGACAATTGATCACAGCATTTGAGGTTGTAAGGAATGGGCGACCGAGTATCACTGGAATTTGATTTCGGGGGTTAGCTATAGGCTGTGTGTCTAATACAATGAAGTCAACGGGGAATATGAAGTCCCCAACCTTGATTAACACATCCTCTAGCTCACCCCTAGGATGGGTGATCGGTCGGTCGGCCATTTGGAGAGTGCAGTGTGTGGGTTTCAGCTCTCCTACACCTAGTTGCTCATATACTGAGTACGGAAGCAGGTTAACACTGGCACCAAGATCTAATAGTGCGCGGTTGATGTTCTTATCCCCAATGGTAATAGAAATCGTAGGACAGCCAGGGTCCTTCCATTTTTGAGGTAAAGATTGGGTAAGAGCATCACTCACAGCACTAGCCAAGAAAACTTTCTTGGGTACCTAAGATTTTCTCATTTTCGTGCACAAGTCCTTTAAGATTTTCGCGTAGGACGGGACTTGTTGGACAGCATCTAAAAGGGGAATGTTTATATTAACCTGCTTAAACAACTCCAGAATCTTCTCCATTTATGGATTTTGTTTATTGGACCTCAACCGGTTTGGAAATGGAACGTTTTTAAAATTGGTTGAGTCCAATGCTTGTGGAGGAGATTGTGGAGTTGGAACGGATCCCAGAGCAGGTGTTTTCGTGGAGTGAGAAGTGGGTCCGTTCAGAGCAGAAGAAGAAGAAGAAGAAGAAGAAGAAGAGCCTTTTGACGAATGGAGAATAGGCTCAGAAGACGAAGAAGAAGATGAAGAAGAAGAAGAAGCGGCCGAGGTGTCATTATCCTTAATTGTTGTGCCGATGTTGTTGTGCAGCATCCTTCCCGATCTCAATGTAGTCACGGCACTCACATTATGGTTCTGTTGTTCAAGAGCAACATGTACATTATGTGGGTGACCGGGATTTGGGAGTGGTTGAGATAGAAGCTTCCCTTTTTCTCGCTCGCTTAACGCCGCATTCAGCTGTGCAATCTGGGCTTCGATGGTCTTGATGCTTTGCCCGTGTGCAGCAGTGTGTTGCACCAAAGACTGAATAGACGACTGGATGTTGGCAGTGGATTGTGTCGATTGTTTAACGAACGGCTCCAGACTTCGTTCTAGCGAGGAAACCTTATCGTTATTTGATGGAACAAAGTTGTTTTGCGGAAAAGAATTGTTGGGTGCAAAGTTGTTCGTCTGATTTTGAAAAGGTTGGGGTTGGAAGGGCTGCTGAAACTGATGTTGAGTTTGTTGTTGCGCTTGTTGTTGCGGAGGAGGGGGCCTCTGGAAATTGTTGCCTTGGAATTGATGCTGATTCTGATTCCAGACGAAATTGGGGTGGTTCCTCCAACCGGGATTGTAGGTGGAAGACTATGGATCATTTCTCGGTCTTTGCTGAAATGCAGCATTAACCTGATCCTGTCCTTGAGATGGTGGATTGTAAGGACACTCTTCGGTTAAGTGAGAAGGATCGGAACAACAAGCATAATGGTACGAAGGGGAAGACCAGGGCAGGAGCAGGAATTGAAAATTTGCTCTCTATCGCTTCAAGTTTTCTCGTTATTGCAGCCATTTCAGCTTTTATCGCAATAGAGACATCAAGTTGGTGAATGCCTACCCTAGACTGACCAGTAGAAGTGGAGGAAGAAGAAGAAGAAGAAGAAGAAGTTGGTTTGGTGCTCTCCCATTGAAGCGTTTGTTCCGTAAGGTCGTCAAAGAATTGCCACGCTTCCTCGTCAGATTTCGATAGGAAGTGGCCTTGACAAATGGTTTCTAACAACTGCTTGGTTGCTGGGTTCAGGCCCTCGTATAAGGTTTGGCAAAGTTGCCATTTCTTAATACCATGGTGAGGCCACTGGACAAGAAGGTCTTTATACCGGTCAAAGCACTTCCAGAAGGGTTCAGTAGGAAGCTGGGAGAATTGGTTGATTTCGTTATGGATCGTTGCGGTTTTATGATTCGGATAGAATTTCTTGAGAAACGCTTTAACAAACTCGTCCCAACTGGTTATGGAGTGGGAAGCGGTGCTATACAGACATTTTTGAGCAAGATCGCACAAAGTGAACGGAATGACCCGTAGCCGTATAGCATCGTCCGACAGCTGTGTCGTTTTCATCATGGCACAAACATTTTGAAACTTGTTGATGAAGATATAGGCATCTTCAGATTCAAGTCCATGAAATTTCGGAAGCATGTTAATGAAGTGGGGCTTAATTTCAAAATTATCCCCATTGGCCGGTGGAAGGGAAAGACAGGTGGGGAGTGCAGAGCGGGTGGGATAGAAACGATCCTGGAGCGCGATTCGCTGTGGCACTACGACAGGCGGTGGTGGTGGGTTATTCGCATCCATAGGAGGTCGAATCAATCCCGGGGGAGTTGTAGGGATGTTTGGATTAAATCCTGACATCGCGGAGAAAAGGTTAGTGATGGTGAAGGTGAGGACGTATGAACAGAATTTGGGTCGACGTCGGAGTTGGCCGGCAAAGGTAAGGGTGAAAGAGGCGTGGACGGAGTTTCGACGTCTGAGTCGATCGCGTAGTCGGTAGCGACTAACGTAACGCGGACTAAGCGGGCGCTAGTGTCCCGAGTCCAAGCGGACATACACTAAACAAGTTTACTATAGTCAAAGCGGAGAAGGTGAGGGTAAGAAAATGTCAATGGAGAAATACGATGGGGGGTGGGTGAAAAAATGGATTCTGGCGAAAAAGGGCAAGTTTTTATAAAAGTTTTTGGTTTTTGTGTTTTGTTTTCTTTTTCTTTAGAAAGAGCTTTACAGAAATAAGTACGGACTTACGGCTTCAAGCAATCACAAACAAGATATGCACAATCACACCTAGATCTAGGGTCACCTAGGTCAGCTAGACAGCTCCTAACTGTTCCAAAGGGCTAGAAATAGGACCTCAAACCGCCTCTTCTCCGCCAATTGCGGCCAGGTAAGTGCCAGGTAAGTGGGAGGCTCCCCACTACGTAAGTAGTGGTCCTAATTAAGTAACCACTTGCCTTGGACACACTTGCCTAGACACCGCAAAGTCAGGATAAGATAAACGGACGATGCCTGTAACTAGTCTTCTGTCCTATTGAGCGCGAAGTCCTTAGGGTTGAGTCTAGTATTTTTTAATTAAATAATGGTCAATGCATATGCTTTTTGTGATTTCTGGGGTCCTGGGAAGGGTGATGAAATCCCCACCCAATCTGGATTGGTTTCAAGCCCCTTAAAGTCCGTATTAATATATGCAAAGCAGTAACAATCAACTGCAATCAATTTTTATTTTTTAGCGCGGCGCAAAGAATCCTGCACAAAAACAATTTATTGGAAGGGGGAAGAGAATTTGCGCAAAGAATGCTGCAAAAAACACAGTTCAGTAGAGTTCAGAGGAGTGAGGAAGAGATAAGGAACACTCACAGGGATTTTTAGGAATCGAAGGCCATAGATGGCCGTGGTTCCGCGGCAATAGAAGGCTTATGCCGCGGTTCCGCGGTAGGTAAGTGGAGTTGGCCCTTCAGCTTCCTGGACTATGCTACCTTGTGTGTTCTCTTCTTTTCCGGAGCTCCTGAATCTTTATTTGCTCACTGGATCTGCTCCAGAATTTTATAGTAGACCGTTGGCTCCGTCTTGATCCGTCGCGGTGTAGCCGCGAGATATGGGTCTAACTTCCCACGTCCTTGGCACTGAACTCGACCGTCTTTTTATCCTGCACAGTTGCACAAAAACTAATCAAAAATAACAAGATGGTTTTTTTTTACAATGTATATTTTTTTGTTTTCTTTTTCGGTTATATTTATATTCACAAATTAACCCGAAATTACACAAAGAAATAAACTACCGTCTCCCCGGCAACGGCGCCATTTGATTGGTAAAGTTTTTGCGTGCTTAGTTAATTACCGCAATCAAAACGGTTTCGCTTGTAGCTAGCCGGTTGAGTACGGGTCGTCCGCAGGGAGAAGGGAATCTTTTTCTATGTGCTTTAACAAGTTAAGTCCAAATGTCCAGGTTTGTTTTGAGATTAACTATGTGCTAAAATGATATGTAAAGAGAGCTTGTTAGGGTTAGGATTAGGTTAGTTTGAGTTAGGAGTCGCTCACTTCTTTCGTTGCCACTCTTAATATCGGTGTTACGGTAATCGGCAACAACGGGGATTAGCATGACTAGGAAGGAACTTGCGAGTATAAGCTAGGCTTTCCAACGCATAAGTTCTTCCTTTTGGTGCTTGTCCGTCCATTCTTGGCTCTTAGCCTTAACTTCCGGTTAATTCAACCACAACCGGTCTCACTAAGGAATCACCGCTATCATATAGGATAGGGTGCCGTAGGGAGCGGATTGTGGTTCAATTAACGGGAGTCCGAATTAAGATGTTGGGCAAGAAAAGAGTGAGAGAGATTTCCTTCTCTCAAACTTTCCTTATCCTACCCTAACAAGTATGAAAACTACTCACCCATTATAAGAAAAAGAAAATAAAACAAAAGGAGGAAGATAAAAAGAAAGAGGTTAGAAGATTACAACTAGCTATTTGAGACCTCACCTTGGCAAGGATCAAGCTTAAGCATCATTTTTGTTAAGGATAAAGAAAAACTAGAAGAAGAAAGAAACAAACAACAAATAACAACAACTAGATTAGCAAAATGAAAATTAAAAGCAATTAATTAACAATAAGACAAGCATGGTAACAAAAAGAACTCTTTATTTATCACTTCACTCACAAAAGCTCACTACAAGGTTTTAATGGAGAAGAGATGAGAAGAGGAAGAAGAACAACAACGTGTATTATAAAATCTAAATACAAGAATAAGCACCCTTGGCTTTGGCAAGTTCTGGACTATTTATAGGCAGGCAACAGAAACTCTAGGGCAACATTCAGAACAAAAATGAAATGACCAAAACACCCCTAAAACCTTATCCACTGCGGAGCCTATATGGTCACGGTTCCGCGGCATAAGCGCGCTTATGCCGCGGAACCGCGGCCGTCTAGATGAGTTAGGTCACACAATTTTGTGGCCTTCCCTAGTTTGTAGTCCTCTTCAGTGTGGTATAGTACTTTTCTCAGAAGCTCTTCATATTTCTTCCAGAATTTCAGTAGATCAAAAGGTGATGTGATGTGGATCTTTTGCCATGATTTCCTTGAGCTCCGCGTAGATATGTTGGATCTTGTGTTGACATTGAGCTTTGTGCACGAAAATGACATCGATTTGCCATTTTGTCCCTTAAACTGGTGTGCGGAAACATACGGATAGAGAGCGGAGACCCGTGTTTTATCTGTGGTTGGCAGTAATCCGGAATTTGTCGTAATTTTCCATGAATTTCACTGTTTAGAGCTGAGAACCTGTATCCTGCAATTGACTAGCAAACACGGCTCAAGAGTACCTACCGATAAGCAATGTGATAAAAATTGGGCGGTATAAAAATGCAAAAATCTGATATGAACAATATTCAGGATATGGTTATGTGTTCATGCATTTGTAGTGTTACTTGCGAAACCCTAGAGTAGTTGTTGCACCCACGCACTCACACACACTTACTTACATTCATTCTTTTACATATGCGTATATGGGGATACGTGTATATGTATTCACATGGGTATGGGACTATGTGTACATATACTGGATTATGAGAATAGTACTTGGGATTGGAGATGAGTCGATGAGATTGGATTCATGGCCGTGAGATCGGTGATATGACAAGGTTCATATTTGAGGTATGACATGATGTTTTAGCGGGTCCTTTAACTTGGTGTTTTCATACATGCATGCATTTACTTAGATTGGTATCAGTATTGTACTAGACGTAGATCGGTACCCCGGATTATGATCTTTGATAAAGAGGATACCAAATGAATAGTGTGATGAATGTGATATTGACCCGTACCCAGATTTGGGGATGCCGTACGACGGATTTACGTACGAGCTATATATTGATGATTGATCCGCACTCTTGACTTGGGATGTCTGATTATAGATATGGTATCGGATATGATATTATTGAGGCGGGATCACCGACTATACATATACAGGTATGTATATGTATCGACTCAGATGATAGGCGGTTTCCTTACCTGTAGTTCAGCTTGTTAGTTCAGCCGTATAGTTTAGTGTAGTTATTAGACTAGATTAGACTCCTACCTATTTCAAAACTAGCGGATCGTAGGTATTTTAAAAGACAGGTCAAGGGATTCTCCGGATATTTCAAAAGGCGTATCTTTTCTTAAAAACACCGTAGCCCTTATTTCCAAAACCCCACGATTTGTGTTATTTCAAATGGCACCATAGTATGACGTATATATATTAAATGCAGATTAGTTACCGTTGTGTCTAGTATTTAGCTCCCGCTCATTATTGTTGTTCGCCCCGCATCGCATACTTACATTGCTATTTCATATTGCATTGTTGATATTATGATATTAGGACACCAGCACTATTACCGATGATGCGTATGTACCACGTACACTTACTTTCCGGCTCACACACATCTTCATCGGTAATTGCCATGTCACGTACACCTTAGAAAATATTATTGCTTGATTTAGCTTGTTAGTTAGTAGTTTGACATGGTATTAGTGTACCTGCCTTACATGCCAGTTTAGACATTGTAGTTATTACTTGTCATTTCATGCATACTGTTATTCCTTGTTATGCCGCATTTATGAATTCTCATGCATATATTCACTATTTTACGTGCTATTGAGGTTTTGGATTCGGATTTCCATGAGATTTTCTGGATTTGGGGGAAAACCGCAAAACTTTTACAAACTTCTTCTCTCTCTTTTTAAATGAAAAGCGCGGTTTTCCTATGATGTATGAGTCGTCCACCATGAGTTTGCTGATGGATTTCGAGACCCGAATTCGAGGATTGGAGGAACCGTTTCGGGTACTTGGTGGACCCGGTGCGGTACCCCGGGGAAAGAGGACCGCAGATGATGGCGTTGAGCCTGGCAGGGGAGCACTACCGACCGGTGATTTTACCCGACGCGTCGGATATCCGGAGGATACCGTCGTAGTCTTGAGATGGATAGTAGGGGCCGGTCTGGACTGACGACACCCTAGATATTGAGATTGAGACATTGAGATTTCGAGATATTGAGGTACTGAGATTTGATGATACAGGCTAGTCCGGATAGCCGGAGCCTGAGATTTTGAGACATTGAGATTTATATTTGTGTAGATGATAGACACTGTTTATGCTGATTTCATTTATGATACCTCTTTTAAAAAAGATACAGAAATCTCACTAAGTTATGAAAGCAGTTTTCTCCAGTACATGCATTTTATTTCATGCATTCATACATCATCCATATGATACATTGCTACCTGAGGCACTGGCACGAGCACGTGGTATTACCGTTGTTTAGAGGTATACCCTAACCATTGTTATAGGCTTCTGGTTATATATTTGAGGATATATTATGATTGTATGACTTAGTATTGCGTTTTTCATGCGATTTCTGTTCGTAGATGTTTCTATTCACGAGTTGACAACTCACCCCCGTTGTGCCACAGTTTCTTGCAGGTTTTGCCATACAGGTTTCATTACGGCTTTGCTGGCACTACTTCCATTTCCGGGTGATTTGCTAGTAGGTGGGTTTATTGTATCGTACCCATCAGTATACTTGGTATATATTATTATTCAGTTGTATCTAGAAGTTCCATCAACCAAACCTGTATTTATTTTGAGATAGAGACCAGTGATGTTATTCTTTCGACCTTAGAGTCGCGCGTTATATTTCTGTGGATTTCTTATGGTTTTGAGTTCCTTTTGAGTTTTAATCCTCGCCCTTGGCGTTGTATATTATATTGCTTGTGTGGTTGTGACCATCGATTGACGAAGAGCTAGCTCCCGCTTGGGGATGCCTTTTATTGATTTCGTATACTATTCATGTTGTATCCCGTTTGGGGGCCAATATTTACAAAGGAGACTCTGCCGAAATTTTTAATATTGATGTTCTTAAAAGCGCATAATTCGGCTTATGCTATTAAAACTACTTGATTTGAATTGGTTTTCCTTCACTCTACTACTTTTCCTGGTTTAGATTTCTGGGTTTTCGGCTTACTTAGATTACGTACGCCTCGAGACGTTTCGTAGTCTAAGTGCCGGTCATGTTCCGTACTTTCGGGTCGTGACATAAGTGATAGTTGACCCGTATCCCGATTTTAGGAAGCCGTATGAGGGATTTTACCGTATGAGGCATAGATTTGATGATTGATCCGCACTCTTGACTCGAGAAAGTCGTATTATGTATGTGACGCTAATGGGGCTGGATCGCCGACTATTAGAGATATCGACTCCGACTTTAGGTGGATTCATATTTCCTATCGACTAGTTTATTTAGTTTAGTTCCTTAGTGGGTTAGATAGATACTAGTTTAGGCTCGAGTCATATAGTTTGTAGTTAGACATGTATATTCCAAATGAGTGGTTAATACACATTCACCTTTATTTTCAGATTGTAATCATCACGTTGCATGTTCATACATCTGTTTCTTTAGTTAATATGAAACTTTGCCTGTTAGGACACCAGCACAATTACCGATGATGCGTATGATCCACATACACTTATTTGCCGGCTCACACACATCATCATCGGTAATTGCCATGTCACGTACACTTTAGAACATATTATCTTTTATTGATAGAATCAGCTAAAGGCTAGATCAATATGATATGGTGTGATTACTCTCATGTGCTAGTTTAGAAATTGCATTTATTATTTAAACGCTTCATGCATTCACATTTTCATGTTATCATGCAGTATTGTAGGGCTTATGCCGATACTCATTATTACACACTCATGATTTTGGGATTTTGGATTTTTATGAGATTTCTGGATTTTGGGGAAAACCGCAAGAATATATATAAAAACTTCTTTCTCTCTCCCTCTCATTTTAAAATACAAGTTGCGGTTTTCTCGTGATGTATGTGTCGTTCACCATAAGATTTCAAGTTTTCTGTTGGATTTCGAGACCCGATTCGAGGAGTGGATGAACCGTCTCGGGTACATGGTGGGCCCGGTATGGTACCCCGGGGCAAGAAGATCGAGTTGTAGACGATGAGCCTGGCAGGGGAAGACTACCTATCGGTGATGTCTAGAGCGGCGGATATCCGGAGGATACCGACCGTTGTCGTGAGATTTGGTGATATGGGCCGATCCGGACTGACGGAGCCCGAGATATTGAGACTATGAGCTATTGAGACTTTGAGATTTACATGTTTTGTGTCGATGCTTGACACGGATTTCCATGGATTTCATCGATGATGTTTCAGATTACTATACAAATTTTACAATGATAAAAGTTAAAGATTTCTATACAAATATATCCAGATTTCATGGTTGATTGTTTTACATTCATAGTGCATGCATACTCATACACATGACATGTTACTACTTGAGGCACTGACACGAGCACTGAGCATTGCACTTGCGCATAATTTATTACCCTGCCACTATTTGTTGACTAGTGATATATTAAGTATATTATTATGACCTAGGAGAGCGTTGTGCATGCGATTTCTACTCGCAGATGTCTTCTACTCACGAGTTGGCAACTCACCCCTGTTGTGCCAAAGTTTTACAGGTTTCGATATACAGGTTTCCTTGGCAGCTTGCTGGCACACCATTTCATTCAGGGTGATTTACTTGGTTGGTTGGTTCACTTGCATCAGAACCACCGTTGTACTTTTTTTATTTCATTTGTATCTAGTAAGCTCCATCAACCAGACTTGTATTACTTGATAGTTTAGAAAACCAGTTGTTTTTATTTCGACCTTAGGGTCGCGCTTGTATTATTGTGGTTTTCTGGTGGATTTGGTTTTCTTTTGATTTTTGAGCCTCGCCCTTTGGCGTTGTATATTTTAGTGCATTGTGTGGTTGTTTCCGCCTTTTTGGCGTAGAGCTAGCTCCCGCTTGGGGATGCCTTTTTATTGTTTGTATATATTATTCTTGTTTGTAACCGTTTGGGGCCATTTTTTACAAAGGAGACTCTGCCGAAATTTTTGAGAAAATTTGAGGTTGCTTTTAAACTTGTTTTCCTACATGTTTCCTAACATTTCTTCTTTTAAAGGGTCTAGATTTCTGGGCTTCGGCTTACTTAGATTACGTTACGCCTTTAGACGTTTTGTAATTTAAGTGCCGGCCACGTTCCGTACCTTCGGGTCGTGACACTTTAGGTTGCTAATCTAAAGTGTCTAGGATGTAGTGAGTGGTCCTCAGTGTATATCTATCTCAGTTCCTCTCTTGATTCTTAACACATGAGATTGTAGAGTGGAAGTTCAAGAAGAAGGAGGAGGAGCAAGGAAGGCTAGTGAGAAGAGTGAAGCAAAATGGTGAGAATGATTTCTCTTATTAGAGAGAAAATAAGAACCATGGTTTTGTATAAAACATTTTCACAATATAAAATCATAACCATGCTTGAATAGTTTGCACAAATGAATATTCTATTCATTTGTCAACACTATTGAAGTATGGTTCTCACCATACTCACCTCACTACCTTTACACCTCATTTTCCATTTAAAATATATGGATGAATCTAAAATGAGGTGTCCATCTTCTAGAATGTTTTCCTTATAAATACAGAATGTAAGTCTACGGTAGCGCCCCGGCCATCATTCTGACGCCAAACGCGGAACAAAAACTTTTATAACTAGCGCTATCGCATACTATAACCCGGATCTTTCCATTAACGCTAAACTAACAAACTGTAAAGAGGTAAAAAGGCTATACCGATCGATCCGAGTCCTTCGGTCTTTAGCCATCATCCGACGTTTCTCGCGGCAACTCAGATCTCCTGTCACCTCGCCGAGGTGGCACCACGTCAACAGATCTTTAAACGGGATCCTGCCTCTATACCGAGGCAACTCGGTCATCAAGTCTGCTAAAAGAGATGACCAAGATGAAGTAGAGAATGAGTAGAATACTTTGTCTCAAACACCCTAGGGTTCTCATAAAATGAGAGGGTTAGGGTGGAGGTTGAAGAAGATGCTTAGGATTGGAGATTGTGAACTCAAGAAACACTAGTGAGCCAAAAGAAAACTAAGCTTATAAACTTGTGTTATCTTCTTCTTCTCTTGTGAATAGATATATGAGGTTATTTATTCAAAACCAAAAGAAAATATCTTATAAAAATATCTCCTCAAAATATCTATCCACAAAACAAAACTCATTAACTATTTAATGACTCATTAGATGACTCATTACATGAGTCATTAGTGAACATTCTAGAATTGATGAGTCACAACCATGAGTCACAATATCCATTAATCATTTAAACCAAAATGATTAATCCAAAAAGAAATGCATCTTCTAAAATATTCTCGTAAAGGTTTACAAGAATACCCCTCACCTGTATATACATACCTGTATCCGTATTCCGACCGAATACGAATACGAGAGACTAAAATATTCTGACTCAATATAATACTTAGATCCGGCTTAAACCAAAGCCCACCAATATTATCTGTCCGAAATATGACGCGTGCACAAGTGCACGTGCATTTTCGAACCCTGCCATAAAACCATATGGCCTCTACAACGTTTCGCCCGAACTTGGGTAACTATCTGTGGTGGACTCTAAAGACTCGTCAGTACCCGGGCAGTGTGTTTAACCACAAGCACATCAGCGACACTAGCTGTGCGTAACGGCTGCCCATGTACTGACCGAAAGGGAAGCCTGATGAGCGAACTCATCCTGGAACCCTACTGAGCCTATCAGTGACAATATACATACAATCCGGTCCGTTCGTCTATGAGCATCGCATATCGGGCCTAGGGGGCTGGTAACGTCAGACCCCCAAAAGCGGTATAAGTCGTGTCGGAGAGTAGCCCTGAACACTCTGGGAAACTACTGGAATACTTACCAGTAATTCTCACCTTCCTTGGCTAAGGACTTGGTGTAATGGCTCTCCTAGAAACAGCGCGATCTCACCCCCAATACCGGGAGAGACGAATCCCCTGCCGATGGGCTCACTTGCCTCTATGTGGCTCGGGACTGTACCCAACTAAAACCTGTTTGCACGACTCCTTTGAGCCGTGGTAAGGTAGTAATCAAAGCACAGTGGGAACTCACACGAGACAAATGATAACCTCAGGTCGATGAACTAACCTGTACACATGACACCAGGGAACTGCTATCTGACGCTAGGTATAATACCAATTAGCAGGTTCCCGGCGTCCTGTCCGGTGTACTCATAACCCAATGAGCACCTGTATACATCTTAGGTGATCCAACCGACACCAGTGGGTTGTGAGACCCGCCACCGCCCTTCGTCGGGGTCTCGACTGTATACACTAGTCTACTCTGGAGTATCGATGCCCTGTTTCGAAACTCCTGCGACTAGGGACCACTTTTAAGGATGTGCTTATAGACTACCCAACTCTCACGTATATGATCGCCATCATACTGTAGGTAGTCAAGCAGGATCCTAAGGGCTCTATCAACGTGTAATAGTGAATAGTCGCCTAAAACTGTACACAATGATAAAGGCAAACCAGATAGCATACTATCATCTTGAGTAAGACTGTCCTACCGGTATAGGTCCTCCCTCAATCATTGCAATCACATACCTGTGATCCAATAATTGACTTTGAGGGCACTATATCCAACAATTTCCCACTTGCACTTAAGGCTAATTATTGCGATATCGCATACTCACACCCCGTGTGATACCGAACACCCAACTCCTCTACTAAACAGTTTCACAAAGCACGTTTGTAAAACTCTTGTTTTCGAGAAATAGCCTCAGTGAGTGGATCCGCTCTGATGTATCTTTCTATGTCTCTCTTAATCTCAAGTTCGCGGAGAAAGCCATCTCCCGAGTTGAGTAATACCTGTCTTAGAATATGTCTGGATATCTGATGGGACCTAGTTCATAAATGAACTCCAAATCCAAATTTCTTAGACTATATTATCAACTGAACCTAATCGGTATCCTGCACCATGCGTCCCACAGTATCCTCTTGGACTACCTGTCCATAATACTGCCCATCGCGTCAGAGGGAAAATTATAACTCTGACAGTCACTCTGTCATCCATGTCACCTTGGAAGCCTGGAATGATAACCGTCTCCGAAGGAGGCTGCCGTTATCAAATCCGTAGAACATCCACTTATGTTCTAAAAACTACTTCCGTATGTTTCTCCAGGATTGGATTAATATAAACTTATTGCATCTAGTGCAAAAACAACATCTGGTGTGGTACTTGACATCTCATGATCAACTCAATTGCCTAAGCAAATGATATGTTAATCATGCACATCCCTCTCTCCTTTAGTCTGTAAGACACCTTTAGAGAGGGAGACTCCATTACCTGCAGGTACACCACCATGCCAGGAGTCATCTATTCTAAATACCATTAGAATACGGTCTAACTACCCAAATTGGGAAACTAACCAAATCTAGATCTAAAACCATAGATCTAGTAACCAGAATGTCTTATATTATATCCATATCCTGTGTAGAGAAACAACTGTGTGACAACCACAGTACAACCGATCGTAGTATAGGAATTTTACTTCCTACTTTGTGTATGTCATCCAAATACCAGGACATCACACCCTACTACCTTCTTAACAGATCCATCCCCTATTCTGATGAAGTCAAACCCATGACTGTCACATCAAAACTAGATGATCTATCTCCGCTATATCTGCTCAAGTCTATAAATAGACATAAGCTACTTGCCCACTATGCTTCCGCTGCTCCCACTGACCACAACAACCCTCTGGCAGAATAATATATACGTGCACTTCTAAAGCTAGTTTAGAACGACGCTATACTTAACCTCCTGCCGGGTCTCATAGCCTGGAACAACAGTAGTTTCAAGTCTGGGTAAACAAGAACCTCCCTGTCACCGTCCTTGAGGCTACCGGAGTACCTCTCGGGTGCCTGAGGTTACCCACCATATCTGCAGAGTGGCTATTAGAATGTCAAACCAGATTGAATCTTTAGGTCCTATTAAATTTTCCGTAATCGTTTGCGGTTCTAGAATCACTTCCAGTTCTACCATACTCCCACTACTGTTTTCTGAAAAAATCCATTTTACTAAAACTGTGGCGAGTCAAGAACAATATTGTTGGATATAGTGCCCTCAAAGTCAATTATTGGATCGCAGGTACGTGATTTCAATGATTAAGGGAGGACCTATACCGATATGACAGTCTTGCTCGAGATGATAGTATGCTATCTGGTTTGTCTTTATCATCGTATACATGCTTTAGTTCACTATTGCATGATGATAGAGCCCATAAGATTCTTGATTGACTGCCAGCAGTATGATGGCGATCATATGTTAGTTATATGTATGCCCTAGAGGCCATTACTATACATAAGATGTATATTGTAGTGGATGCTTGGACTTATATAGGGAGGACTTTCTTGCTCGACATGATAGTATGCTATCTGGTTACTCTTTATCTTAACGTGTACACTGATTGTCTCTCTGTTACATGTTGGTAAAGCCTTTAGGATGTGTACTTGACTACCAGGACTATGATGCGGATCATACTAGTGGGGACATGGTAGTCCATAAGTACATCCTTCAAGGTCCCTAGTCGTGGGTGTATCGAGACGGGGCATCAATATACCAGAGTAAACTAGCGTATACCTTCTCGACCCATACAGATGGGCGATGGATGATCCAATATCCATTGGTGTTTGACATCAGAGATAATATACGGGTGCTAAGTGGAGACTGGGTACACTGGACGGACTCGCCGAGAACTCCCAGATGGTATTATACCTTACGTCAGATGGCAGTTCTCTGGTGACACTGGTACATGTTAGTCTGTAGACCCGAGATCGTCATAGAGTCTTGTGTGATTCCCACTGTGCCTTTATTTCCACCTTACCACGTCCAAGAGGGCGTGCAAAACGGTGGTTTTTTGGGTACAGTCCAGAAACACATGGAGGCAGTGAGCGATAGGAGGGGATTCGTCTCTCCCGGTAATGGGAGTTGATGTTGCGCTGTGTTCGATTGGCTATAACCGGAAATCCCTGGCCAGGGTTACTGAGATTTAATGGTAAGTGTTACCAGTTGTTTCTCGAACTGTTATAGACCTCATATCGACACGACTTATCGAGCTACTGGGGTCTGACGTTTACCACCCCTAGGCGAGATATGCGACATATCAGACGAACAGACCGGACTGTACGGTAAGTGTTACTGGTTGGATTCACAGGAGTGTGATCGGGCTTGCTCGTTGATCTTCTGATCGCTCAATACCCGGGTGGCCGTTACGTTTAGCAGACCGCTTGCGGCTTATGGGTGCTTGATATGATCATCATCTGCTGCCGGCGTATTGACGAGTCTTTAGAGTCCTACACAGAGGTTTCCTGGCTCAAGCGAAACGAAATAGGAGCGCTTATGAGATATGTGCGTGACCGAGAATAATATCAGTATGTGATACTGTAATCTACTCTCGCGATTTGTATCATTGGACGGTTATATATGATATAGCCGGGTTACCGGATCAAGTGTTGATTCGATACATTGATACACTTGATATTAGTCGGTTATATGCTATATGACCGGATCATTAAATCAAGTATTGATTTAATAATTTAATGTATATTTATATATTTGATATATTACTTTACATTAACTAGTATTGGTTCACTTAAGATTATTTTCTCACTAGTTTGTGCACATTGTATATAGTATATATTTTTGTGCACTTGATTGTATCATGTTTGATGATACATGCAAACTTGGGTGTATGCTTGTTTTAAACCATGTTTAGTAAATGGTTAGGGTTTCATTTGACTTATTTATTTATTCATTGTGGCTAGAAATAAAATGGTGGCTTTGTTTGGATTTTGTTGAAGCTTCATGAAGCTTTGAAAAAGCTTTGACCATTTTATTTTATTCCTTAACCCTAACCATTTACCTAAACCCTAGTTTATTCTCTACATGAGTTAGCCTCACCCATGGTTGCTAAATGATAACCATCACTTCATTTTTCTTTTTTAAAAAAAAATTTTATTATTCTTTTTCTTCTTCTTCATCTTCTTCTTCAAGTGAAGAGAAAAAAAGCTTTCTACAAAAATGTCAAGTGATGACTCCAAGTGAGAAATCAAAATCCAAAGTGAACCCACTTCCTATTTCTTCATCCTCTACCACTTGCCATGTAGTATAGGGTGTTTTCTTCATAAGTTTCATGACTTGGTGAAGTTGGAGCTCGAGTTAGAGTCGCCTCGACGTAGATCATCTTCGGCATCGAAGTCATTGACCTAGCCCGATCATTTCTTCGATGAAACCACCGCGAGAGTCCGGGACCCGGTGATCGCAGCGAAGGGACGTCAACACGGAGCTAGAGAAGTGGTGGACCGGATCTACAAAGGTTGTATTTCCCTTCACTTTAGAGTAAAGTTGTTTGCTCGCATTTATTTTCGCCTATCCTCTAGTTAACGATCGCATTAGGGTTTCTTAGGCACCGGAAAATTTGAATTTGGCATGGTAGATACCTTGTGGAACCTCTTGAGTGTGCCTAGGAACCCTACAGTGGTATCAAAGCCTAGCTAGAGTTTTAGGCAAAGTGTAGACGATGTTAGAAGTCCGATCGAACCCGATATCCCCGTTTTTCACCCCTCTCTATACAATTTTCAAAACTGTGGATTTTTCCCAATTAAAAATGCTCAGAAAATAGTGCAGGGAAATATAAGATTAACTGTGCAAAACGAGACTGTAACTCAATTAAACGGCCGCCGAACCGCGGCAATGACATGCCATTGGCGGCGGTTCCACGGCTAAATTGATGAATTAGGGTTTCTATTTTGTACAGTTTCCTCCGTATGTAATTCCTGATGGTTCTGGGCACTTTTAATTATACTCAACAGTTGAGTTTTCTGGGGTGCATTAGGGACTCAGAGATTCGATCGGGTATTTTTAACCTCATTTATGGTTTTCCGGGAACATGTTAAAAAGTTCGGCCTGATATAAATACCCACTTTTTCCCCTGCGGGGAAATTTCCAATTGTTGGATTTTTTCCGTAGTTTAATGACGTTCTAAGTAGTGCAAGTAACGCGATGGTCCCTCTAGAAGACAACAAACCTTAACTCGATTATGTGACCGTCTTGAACTGCCCTTTGAACCCTCGGGTTTTGGGCAGTACGGCGTGCCACATGTAAGGCGTTGGCTTGACCCTTCTACGGCTGGACCGTTGGTACTGAGGCATGAACTGGATGTTTTTAAACTTGTTTCATGTGTTGAGCTGTTTTGGGAAAACTTGGGTGTTTGAATGTTCGATCGGAAAGTTTAACATTTTCTATTTATCTGGAATGGGATACAATATTTGGAATCCACAAGTAGTTATGAGATAACTGATTTGGATGTTATAAACATAGCAGTTTAGTCTCACTTGATCGGTTGCTACAGAATTTTGATGTGATCAAAAGTCCGTCGCAATCTCGTAGTGTACGCGGATACTCGCCGGGTAAACTTAATAGACAGCTACACACCATAGCCCCGACCAAGTGACTGTAGAACAACCCCGTCGCCGAAAGCATCCGTTCGGGTGCTCGCGGCAGCGGTGTTCCGTCTTAGTGCACTTCGTCGACGGTATCGGGGGTGCGGCCGCCTACTAAAGTTTGCGACGAGCATTCGATCAGTTTTTCGGGAATCTTGTTGAATTGCCCGACTAGATATTGAAAAGTGTTTTCGATATAGAGACTAAAATGCGGAGTTTATAATTGTTAGGCATGTGATGTCTAAGAAATTCATTTGGTCAGGCATGCGATGTCTGAGGAGGTTGCGGATTCCAACTGTTGTAGTTTTACACTTTCTTTTCTGCGACCGTAAGTGTAATATGCAATATCGCCGGTTTCGTTGCTATATGCCAACGACAATTGGGATACGCATGTTTACTTACGTTGATGACATGTGATGTTATGTGTTGCTGGATATGTTATATTGGATCGTCGTGTTTGAATAGCCGGGTTTTTTTTATGTGAGATGAGTGTTTTTCATTTTCATTCATGTAAAAACTTGTATGTAATATTCTTTTATTGGGGCACTTCCAGGTTGCGGAAGATGTCACCATTTGTATATTATTTACTTTTCCGCACTAGGATAAACCTAAGGAGGAGGGCACAAGTAACCGGGTTCTGGAGTCCAGTGGGAGACCAACTCGAGGAGTCGAGTCCGGGTCTCCTAACTCTAGAATTGGTACGGTTGCTTGCCGCTCTTGTAGGGGTCTAGGGGCGTGGGTTTGGCTATTCATCGCGACCGTGGAATTCGTGTTTTATACTGGCTCATATTGAAAACACGGACGTCCTAGTATATCCAATGTTTCATATGTTTCTTCTGCTGTGATATCTGTGATGTGATCATGTGATGTTCTGTGATAGATACAGTATATAGTATATATGATATATTATATAGACGTTACTTATGTTTTACACCCGCGCTAGCCCTGCCCCGCTCTGCCGTTAGTTACCTAACCTAACGGTGCACGAAGGGACATCGAGGCGAATGCGGATGGTATAAGCGTACGTTATATCTATCTGTGATGTTTAGGTGGATTTAAATGATGGGACTTCATTAATGAGATTAATGAAAGAAAAGAAACCTAAAGATGTTGTGGAATCGAATTTCAAAAATAAAACAGGTAGCTACAGTTCTTGCTTTGCACAGCGGTATATATGATATATCCTGCACCTTATTCGATAAGGAAAGGACTGAGATCCCTTCACTGGGAGTGACCCCTTTAGCAATAACTGGCAGATGCTACAACCCTCGGTTTGTCCTTTGATTGCTTCTATAGTTTCTGCTTTGCACAGTGATATATATGATATATCCCGCACCTTATTCGATGAGGAAAGGGCCGACGATCCCTTCACCGAGAGTGACCCCTTTAGCAAAACTAGAAAAGCCTAAAAAACGCTCCATTTCAAAATCATTTGATTCTACAACGATATCAAGTTCATTACGCAATAGGTTTTCAGAAAAACCTGTCGTAGCCCTCCGTCATTTCAGATAAGTACTAGTTAGTATTCGTGCTGCGGTAGTTTGGCATTCGTCAAGGCGTAGTGTACGGTAGCTAACTAGTATTTATCTGCTTATGCATATGATGCAGATTGGATTAGGGTATTCGTACGGCGTTGTTTGGCATTCGTCAAGGGTCGTGCGGGTGGGTTTAATTCAATCAAGAAATGTACAGGTTGAACTTGACTAGTGGACTATGGGTTGTTTGGCATTCGTCAAGGTTATAGAACACTAGGGGCAAAATATTATCGGGAATTTCAAGTGTTGAAATTTGCAATGAGATTGCATACCTTCTATGAGATAGTTGGATCCAGATACCCACTGCGAGTAAGAGTTACTCCTGGGAGAGTTTTACACATTACAATTAGCCGATCAAGTAGGTGTTTAGAAAGGTGTCAACGGGGTTACGCCTCTGGGAAAACGAGGTTTACATTAATTAGGTTCGTGTGAAAGTACGGGGGACCTCCCTCAAAGTACCGACACTGGCCTGGCTGAAAGATTGGCGAACTTGTAGCGTGTAATTAATCCCGGCTAGTCTTTTCTTTTAGGGTTTGAAGGAAGATTTGATAAAAACAGTGGGAGCCATCCTGATTAGATAAAATAATAACCAATCTATTCTTGCAAGAGCGCACGCAGAGTGTTTTCTTCTCTCTCTCTCCAGGTAGCGACCATATCACGCCTTAATCAAGATAATAATACGGAATATTGACCGAACCCGCTTGTTATACTGAGCTGGGGAACGTTGGTCCCGCTCTAACATATAATTGTTATAAGACAGAGTAGGAAATAGGGGATTGCCAGAATTCCCGTGCCGCCCAAACGAAGAGAGTGCATGCAGATGCATCATCTTCGGGTGTGTTCATTATACAGAACTGTTTCTCAGTATTCTTTACGTCCTGGATATGAGATACCGGATCAGGATCCCGCATATGTAATTTGTTACGCGGGTTACAAATAGGTAAAGAACTGAGAACGGGTGATAAGTTTCATGAGGCAGAAAACGGTGCAAGTGTTGCAGCCAAGTCTGTTGGTCACTGTCACCCTGTATTACTAGAATACATTGATTCTGAACGAATGTTATTAGATACCGAACCTGATATATAAAATCATATCAGTCTCTTTATTAGTAAAGAAGGATATAATTTTGTATTGTTGGATAATGTTTTGAACATTTCCTATATCAAAAGTTGATCGATTCAGGCACGTTATCTAAAAGCATTGATGTTCTAAATTAAACTACAGTTCTTAGTATACGGAACACACACAAGAGGAAGAGTTCAGAAATGAACAAATCCTTCTTGAGGTATTGTAGACTGGGTCATATCAATACGACCCGACTAGCTGAAGTTACATATAGATGCATATTTAAATCAGTTTGAATTTACATCTTGTGAAACTTGCCAGTCATGTCACAAAGATAAGATGACCATAGCTCCGTTTACTGGAAACAGAGAAAGTGTTAGTAAACTCTTGGGATTGATACATGTTGATGTATGTAAGGTCCCCTGTCTACACATGCCAAGACCGGTTCTTTGTATTTCATTACGTTCTCTGATGATCTCTCAAGATTCAGTCATATGTTCCTGTTGAAACACAAGTCCAAACCTTTTGAGATATTCACAGAATATAAGTTAGAAGTAGAGAACCAATATAAGTATTATGTCCTTTGATGAGATCAAGGAGGAGAATACTTGTGCATAGAATTCCTGGACTATTCTAAAGGAGAATGAGATTCTCTCTCAGCATTACTCCTCCGTATACACCATAGCACGATGGTATATCGAGGCGGAGCAATTACACCCTATACGATATGGTGCGCTCTATGATGAGTACTACTGAGTTACTTGTTTCCTTTTGGGTGTTATGCACTTGAGAAGTTGCATACCTATTGAATAGGGTTCAAATCAAATCAGTTGCCTACCACTTCATATGTGATATGGAAAGGGAAGAGCCCATATCTTAAGTTAGTTAAGATTTGGGGTTGTCCGGCCTATGTCTGAAAAGCAAAATCCGGACAAGCTCGAGGCAAGGTCTGTTATGTAGAACTGGAAATGTTCCAGCTATACAAACTACAGCAGATGATTTGGTAGAACCAAAGGATTCAGTAGATTCCAACGAACCTCAGTCTCTCCGCCGATCTACTAGGATTCCTCACCCACCTGAGAGATACTTCGGTTTCTCTATGACAGTGGGAGCGAGGATTGCATCATGAGATGATGACCCATCTAGTTTCGAGCTGGCTATCAAGAGTGGGACTCTGTAAGAATGGCTAGATGCTTAACGATCTGAGATGGAATCCTTATACACCAACAAAGTATGGACTTTGGTTGCTTTATCTGAAGGGTTAAATCCCCATCAGGAGCAAGTATATCTTGAGAAGATTACTTGGTGTACTTGGAAAAGTTGAGACTTTCAAAGCTAGACTTGTTAAAGGTTTGCATCATTGACCAGGTTTGGATTTTGTTGAAACCTTTTCTAAGTAGCTAAGCTTAAGTCCATCCAGATCCTACTTGCCACGGCTACATACCATGACTGCGATATCTGGTGGTTGGGTGTCATGGCTGCTTTTCTGAATAAAGATTTGGAAGAGAGCGTCTATAAGTACACAGCCAGAGGGTCTCGTAGACAGTGGGAGCAGCGGAAACGCGAGCAAGATGTTTTATGTAATAAAGCAGGCATCGCGGAGTTGGAACGTCTGTTTTGATGTGTTAGTCAAAGAGTTTGACATCATCAAAATGGTAAATGAACCTTGTATAAACAAAAGGGTAGTAGGGAGTATGGTGGTGATCCTCGTAGAGTACGTGGATGACATACTCTTGATAAGAAAGGAGTTTCCTATGCTACGCTCGGTCAATCTCCGCTTATCACAATGATTCTCCATATAGGATCAAAGTGATACCTCCTAAATCCTGGGTTTTGGATCTATGAGATAGATCTAATTGGATGTTAGGATACTCACTAGTTGAAGTGAGATGGTATCATTTGAACCTGGGGAGAATCACTGGAAAGGTTCCAGGGTGATAAGGACGACTGAATGTCAGTCACAGGTATTGTCCTTACCCTTAGTAAAGGGATGGTATGTTGGAAGAGTTCCAAGCTAGATACCGTGGCTTACTAGACGATAAAGGATGGATACATCGCTACTTAAGATGCTACCAAAGAGGCAGTCTGGGTGTATAATGGTTCATAAGATGAACTTAGTTCCTCCCATTGTGTGACAATAGAGTTGTGGCTTATGCCAAGGAACGTCCGTCCCATCAGTGATTCAGACATATTCTAAGGTAGTATCACCTGATCATGGAGAAGGTTGATCTCCAAGGAGATCAAGGTTAGGAGAGCAGACACAGAGGACAACACGGTGGATCCACTCACAAAGGCCTTTTCCCAGAGAGAGACTTTTATGGGATGGTTGAGTATGAGATACTACAACCACTGCTACCAGATGGCCCTAGTGCAAGTGGGAGATTGTTAGTTATATGTATGCCCTAGAAGCCATTACTATACATAGGATGTATATTGTAGTGGATGCTTGGACATATATAGGGAGTACTTTCTTGCTCGACATGATAGTATGCTATCTGGTTACTCTTTATCTTAACGTGTACACTGATTGTCTCTCTGTTACATGTTGGTAAAGCCCTTAGGATGTGTACTTGACTACCTGGACTATGATGCGGATCATACTAGTGGGGACATGGTAGTCCATAAGTACATCCTTCAAGGTCCCTAGTCGTGGGTGTATCAAGACGGGGCATCGATATACCAGAGTAGACTAGCGTATACCTTCTCGACCCATACAGATGGGCGATGGATGATCCCATATCCATTGGTGTTTGACATCAGAGATAATATACGCGTGCTCAGTGAGACTGGGTACACTGGACGGACTCACCGAGAACTCCCAGATGGTATTATACCTTACGTCAGATGGCAGTTCTCTGGTGACACTGGTACAGGTTAGTCTGTAGACCCGAGATCGTCATAGAGTCTTGTGTGATTCCCACTGTGCTTTGATTTCCACCTTACCACGTCCAAGAGGTCGTGCAAAACGGTGGTTTTTGGGTACAATCCCGAATCACATGGAGGCAGTGAGCGATAGGAGGGGATTCGTCTCTCCCGGTATAGGGAGTTGATGCTGCGCAGTGCTCGATTGGCTATAACAGGAAGTCCTTGGCCAAGGCTGCTTTAGGGATTTACTGGTAAGTGTTACCAGTAGTTTCTTGAACTGTTATAGACCTCATATCGACACGACTTATAGAGCTACTGGGGTCTGACGTTTACCACCCTTAGGCGAGATATGCGACATATCAGACGAAAAGACCGGACTGTACAGTAAGTGTTACTGGTTGGATTCACAGGAGTGTGATCGGGCTTGCTTGTTGATCTTCTGATCGCTCAATACCCGGGTGGCCGTTACGTTTAGCAGACCGCTTGCGGCTTGTGGGTGCTTGATATGATCATCATCTGCTGCCGGCGTATTGACGAGTCTTTAGAGTCCTACATAGAGGTTTCCTGGCTCAAGCGAAATGAAATAGCAGCCTATATGAGATATGTGCGGGACCGAGAATAATATCAGTATGTGATACTGTATTCTATTCTCGCGATTTGTATCATTGGACGGTTATATATGATATAGCCGGGTTACCGAATCAAGTGTTGATTCGATACATTGATACACTTGATATTAGTCGGTTATATGCTATATGACCAGATCATTAAATCAAGGGTTGATTTAATGATTTAATGTATAATTATATATTCGATATATTACTTTACATTAACTAGTATTGGTTCACTTAAGATTATTTTCTCACTAGTTTGTGCACATTGTATATATGATATATTTTTGTGCACTTGATTGTATCATGTTTGATGATACATGCAAACTTAGGTGTATGCTTGTTTTAAACCATGTTTAGTAAATGGTTAGGATTTCATTTGACTTATTTATTTATTCATTGTGGCTAGAAATAAAATGGTGGCTTTGTTTGGATTTTGTTGAAGATTCATGAAGCTTTGAAAAAGCTTTGACCATTTTATTTTATTCCTTAACCCTAACCATTTACCTAAACCCTAGTTTATTCTCTACATGAGTTAGCCTCACCCATGGTTGCTAAATGATAACCATCACTTCATTTTTCTTTTTTAAAAAAATTTATTATTCTTTTTCTTCTTCTTCTTCTTCATCTTCTTCTTCAAGTGAAGAGAAGAAATGCTTTCTACAAAAAAGTCAAGTGATGATTCCAAGTGAGAAATCAAAATCCAAATTGAACCCACTTCCTATTTCTTCATCCTCTACCACTTGCCATGTAGTATAGGGCGTTTTCTTCACAAGTTTCATGACTTGTTGAAGTTGGAGCTCGAGTTAGAGTCGCCACGACGTAGATCATCTTCGGCATCGAAGTCATCGACCTAGTCCGATCATTTCTTTGATGAAACCACCGCGAGAGTCCGGGACCCGGTGATCGCAGCGAAGGGACGTCAACACGGAGCTAGAGAAGTGGTGGACCGGATCTACAAAGGTTGTATTTCCATTCACTTTAGAGTAAAGTTGTTTGCTCGCATTTTTTTTCGCCTATCCTCTAGTTAACATTCGCATTAGGGTTTCTTAGGCACCGGAAAATTTGAATTTGGCATGGTAGATGCCTTGTGGAAACTCTTGAGTGTGCCTAGGAACCCTACATCATATACGTGGGAGCTGGGGTCTATAAGCACATCCTTAAAGTGTCCCTAGTCATGGGAGTTTCGAGACAGGGCATCGATACTCCAGAGTAGACTAGTGTATACAGTCGAGACCCCGACGAGGGGCGGTGGCCAGTCTCACAAGCCACTGGTGTCAGTTGGTTCACCTAAGATGTATACAGGTGCTCATTGGGTTATGAGTACACCGGACAGGACTCGCCGGGAGCATGCTAGTTGGTATTATACATATCGTCAGATAGCAGTTCCCAGGTGACATGTGTACATGTTAGTTTGTCGACCTGAGATCGTCATTTGTCTCGTGTGAGTTCCCACTATGCTTTGATTACTACCCTACAACGCTAAAAGGAGACGTGCAAACAGGTTTTAGTTGGGTATAGTCCCGAGCCACATGGAGGCAGTGATCGGATCGTCGGGGATTCGTCTCTCCCGGTATTAGGGGTTGATGTCGCACAGTGCACGGGTGGCCATCACTAGAAATCCTCGGCCGGGATAGTGGAGAATTACTGATTTGGATCAGTAGTTTCTCAGGAGGTAATGGGCTTCATACCGACACGAATTATCGCGTTATTAGGGGTCTGACTTTATCCACCCCGCTAGACTCGATATGCAATACTCTTAGACGAACGGACCGGACTGTACGGATATTGTCACTGTCAGGCTCAGTAGGGTTTCTGAATGAGTTCGCTCATCAGTTTCCTTCCCGATCAATACATAGGCAACCGTTACGTACAGCTAGTACCTCTGACGTGCTAGTGGTTATACCCAGTGCTAGTGTGTTGATGAGTCATTAGAGTCCCCCACACACAGTTTCCCAAGTTCGGGCGAAACGTTGTAGAGGCCGTATGGTTTTATGGCAGGGTTCGGAAAATGCACGTGCGTTTACGCACGTGTCATTTTTCGGGCAGATAATACTGGTGGGCTTTGGTTTAAGCCGGATCCGAGTATTATACTGTGTAGATATAATATCTTTGTCTCAATTGCATTTGTATTCATTCGTAACACAAATGCGAGTATGTTTATACTGTTACGGGGTTATCCTGAAATTCGTTTCGGGGTCGCTTTTGGAAGTTGCCAATTTCCAGTTTTCTATCACCCGTATTAAACATTCGGTTAAATACGGATTTATCTTTTCTTGAGGCGATTCATGAGTGTGTGGAAGGTTCTAGAAGCTTCTAGATGGTGACTAGGATGATGAGGTGTTTAGTAACTCATTAATGCATTAATTGATCATTTAATGAAAGGATGACAAGGTTAGATGATTCATTGTTTGTATGGTAAGTGTTACTGGTTGGATTCACAGGAGTGTGAGCGGGCTTGCTCGTTGATCTTCTGATCGCTCAATACCCGGGTGGCCATTACGTTTGGCAGACCGCTTGCGGCTTGCGGGTGTTCGATATGATCATCACCTACTGCCGGCGTATTGACGAGTCTTTAGAGTCCTACACAGGGGTTTCCTGGCTCAAGCGAAACGAAATAGGAGCGCATATGAGATATGTACGGGACCGAAAATAATACCAGTATGTGATACTGAATTCTATTCTCACGATTTGTGACATTGATCGGTTGTATGCGATATAGCCGGGTTATCGGATCAAGTGTTGATTCGGTAAGTTGTTACTATTGATATTGGTCGGTTATATGCAATATGACCGGATCGTTAAATCAAGTGTTGATTTAATGATTTAATGTATAATTATATATTTGATATATTACTTCACATTAATTAGTATTGGTTCACTTAAGATTGATTTTCTCACTTGAATGTGCACATTGTTTATATTTGATATATGCAAGTGTACATGTTTGTATCATGCTTGATGATACAAACACGTTGTGTGTATGAGACTTGAACCAAATCAAGGTTAAATTAGGGTTTACTTTTTTCCTAGCATATAACAAAAGAGTGTGACTTTGGTCAAAGTTATCAAGCTTCATGAAGCTTGATAAACATTGACAAAGTCAACTCTTTTGTCATTTGTATAAGATATTAGTTAACCCAACCCTTAACCTATGCTTTGGTTAATTCTCTACATGAGTTAAGCATGAGGGCTTAACTCAACCATGGTGCCATTATTTATTGGATAAGTTTCATTTGGATATTTATTCTAATAATTCTTTTCTTCTTCTTCTCCTTCATCAAGCTCACAAAAACTTGCTAGCTCCAATGGTGCCATGAGAAAAAGAGTGAGAAATTCAATTCTAAAGTGAACCCACTTCCTATTTCTTCATCCTCTACTACTTGCCATGTAGTATAGGGTGTTCTCTTCACAAAGTTTTTGACCAAGTGAAGGAATAGCTTGAGTTTGAGTCTCCCCGACGTAGATCATCTTCGGCCTCGAAGTCAATGACCTAGCCCGATCATTTCTCCGACGAAACCATCTCTAGAGTCCGGGATCCGATGATCGCAGTGGAGGGACATCAACACGGAGCTTTAGAAGTGGAGGACCGAATCTATAAAGGTTGTATTTCCATTCACTTAGTAGCAAAGTAGTTTGCTTGCATGTTCTTTCGCCTTACCTCTAGTAATCGATCTAGTTTAGGGTTTCTCGGCACCGGAAAATTTTAATTTGGCATGGTTGATGCCTTGTGGAACCTCTTGAGTGTGCCTACTAACCCTACAGTGGTATCAGTGCCTAGCTAGAGCATTAGGCGATGTGTTTGCGAAGTTAAAACCCCGATCGAACCCGAAAACAACAAATTAACCCCCTCTCTGGAAAATTTTTGAAATCTGGGATTTTTCTATATTAAAAATACCTAAAAAATTCAGTAGGGTTTTCTAAGAATTACCATGAAAAATGAGACCCTAATTCGTCTACATGGCCGCGGAACCGCGGCAATAAGCCCCCTTTGGCGGCGGTTCCGCGGCAAGGTGTTGGTATTAGGGAGGGTTTTTTGCACAGTAATTCTAGTTGCTGCTTATATATTTTCTGGGTATTATTTTTTCTGACTCAAGTGTTGAGTGTTCTGGGGATTATTTTGTATTCGTTGATTCGATCGGAAATTTTAAATTCGTAATGTTTTCCGGATATTTTTAGAACATGTTAAAAAGTTCGACCGGATATAAATACCCAATTTTTCCCCTGTCGGGAAATTTCCAAGTGTTGGATTTTTCCGTAGTTTGAGAACGTTCTAAGTAGTGCAAGTAACGCGATGGACCCTCTAGAAGACAACAAATCTTAACTCGATTATGTGACCATCTTGAACTGCCCTTTGAACCTTAGGGTTTGGGGCAGTACGGCGTGCCACATGTGAGGCGTTGGCTTGACCCTTCTACGGCTGGACCGTTGGTACTGTGGCATGAAGTGAATGTTTTTAAACTTATTTCATGTGTTGAGCTGTTTCGGGAAAAACTTGGGTGTTTGATTGTTCGATCGGAAAGTTTAACATTTTCTATTTATCTGGAATGTGATACAATATTTGGAATCCCCAAGTAGTTATGAGATAACTGATTTGGATGTTATAAACATAGCACTTTAGTCTCACATGATCGGTTGCCGCGGAATTTTGATGTGATCAAAAGTCCGTCGCAATCGCGTAGCGTACGCGGATACTCGCCGGTAAGCTTAATAGACAGCCAAGCCCCATAGCCCCGGCCAAGTGACTGTAGGAGAACCCCGTCGCCGAAAGCATCCGTTCGGGTGCTTGCGGCAGCTGTGTTCCGCCTTGGTGCACTTCGTCGACGGCATCGGGGGTGCGGCCGTCCACTAAAGTTTGCGACGAGCATTCGTTCTAGATGTCGGGAATCTTGTTGAATTGCCCGACTTGATATTAAAAAGTGTTTTCAATAATGAGAGTAAAATGCGGGGTTTATAATTGTTAGGCATGTGATGTCTAAGGAATTCAGATGGTTAGGCATGCGATGTCTAAAGAGTTTGCGGATTCCAACTGCTGTAGTATTACACTTTCTTTTCTGCGACCGTAAGTGTAATATGTGATATCGCCGGTTTCGTTGCTATATGTCAACGACAATTGGGATACGCATGTTTACTTACGTTGATGACATGTGATGTTATGTGTTGCTGGATATGTTATATTGGATTGTCGTGTTTGAATAGCCGGGGTTTTTTTTTGTGAGATGAGTGTTTTTTATTTTCATTCATGTAAAAACTTGTGTGTAATATTCTTTTATTGGGGAACTTCCAGGTTGCGGAAGATGTCACATTTTGTATATTATTTTCTTTTCCGCACTTGGATAGACCCAAGGAGGAGAGCACAAGTAACCGGGTTTTAGAGTCCAGTGGGAGACCAACTCGAGGAGTCGAGTCCGGGTCTCCTAACTCTAGAATTGGTAGGATTGCTTGCCGCTCTCGTAGGGGTCTAAGGGTGTGGGTTTGGCTATTCATCACGACCGTGGAATCCGTGTTTTATACAGGCTCGTATTGAAAACACGGACGTCATAGTATATCCAATATTTCATATATGTTTCTTCTGCTGCGATTTCTGTGATGTGATCATTTGATATGTTGTGATAGATACTATATATAGTATATTTGATATATTATATAGACGTTGCTTATGTTTTACACTCACGCTAGCCCTGCCCCGCTCTGTCGTTAGTTACCTAACCTAACAGTGCACGAGGGGACATCGAGGCGAATGCGGATGGCATAAGTGTACGTCGTATTTATCTGTGATGTTTAGGTGATTTAAATGATGGGACTTCATTAATGAGATTAATGAAAGAAAAAGAAACCTAAAAGATGTTGTGGAATCGAATTTTCAAAAACCAGGTACCTACAGTTCTTGCTTTGCATCGCGGTGTTCCTTGTAGAACATCCTGCACCTTATTCGATAAGGAAAGGGCCGAGATCTCTTCACTGGGAGTGACCCCTTTAACAATAACTGGCAGATGCTACAACCCTCGGTTTGTCTTTTTATTGCTCATATAGTTCTTGCTTTGCATAGTGGTATATATGATATATCCTGCACCTCATTCGACAAGGAAAGGGCCGACGATCCCTTCACCGGGAGTGACCCCTTTAGCAAAACTTGAAAAGCCTAAAAAACACTCCATTTTAAAATCATTTGATTCTACAACGATATCAAGTTCATTACGCAATAGGTTTTCAGAAAAACCTGTCGTAGCCCTCCGTCATTTCAGATAAGTTGTATATAGTAGTCGTGCTACATTTGTTGGCTTTCGTCAAGGTGTAGTGTGCGGTAGCTATATGCTGCTTATCTGCTGCATACGATGCGATTGGATTAGGGTAGTCGTACGGCTTTGTTGGCTTTCGTCAAGGGTCGTGCGGGTGAGTTTAATTCAGTCAAGAAATGTACGGGTTGAACTTGACTAGCGGGCTATGGTTTGTTGGCTTTCGTCAAGGTCATAGCACGTTAGGGGCAAAATATTATCGGGAATTTCAAGTGTTGAAATTTGCAATGAGATTGCATACCTTCTATGAGATAGTTGAATCCCGATACCCACTGCGAGTAATTGTTACTCCTGGGAGAGTTTTACACATTACAATTAGCCGATCAAGTAGATGTTTAGAAAGGTGTCAACGAGATTACGCCTCTGGGAAAACGAGGTTTACTTTAATTAGGTCCGTGCGAAAGCACGGGGAACCTCCTTCAAAGTACCGACACTGGCCTGGCTGAAAGATTGGCGAACTTGTATCGTGTAATTAATCCCGGCTAGTCTTTCCTTTTGGGGTTTGAAGGAAGATTTGATAAAAACAGTGGGAGCCATCCTGATTAGATAAAATAATAACCAATCTGATCTTGCAAAAGCGCACGCAGAGTGTTTTCTTCTCTCTCTCTCCAGGTAGCGACCATGTCACGCCTTAGTCAAGATAATAAAACGGATATTTTGACCGAGCCCGCTTGTTATACTGAGCTGGGGAACGCTGGTCCCGCTCCAACTTATAATTGTTATAAGACAGAGCAGGAAATTAGGAAATACCAGATTTCCCGTGCCGCCCAAACAAAGAAAGTGCATACCGATGCATCATCTTTGGGTGTGTTCATTACAGAGAACTGCTTCTCAAATGTCCTTTACGTCCTGGGTATATGATACCGGATCAGGATCCCACATATGTAATATATTGCATGGGCTATAGAAAGGTAAAGAACTGAGAACGGGTGATAAGTTACATGAGGCAGAAAACGGTGCAAGTGTTGCAGCCAAGTCTGTTGGTCACTGTCACCCTGTATTACCAGAATACATTGATTCTGAACAAATGTTATTAGATACCGAACCTGATATACAAAATCATATCAGTCTCTTTATTTATATAAAGAAAGATATAATTTTGTATTGAATGGATAATGTTTTGAACATTTCCTATATCAAGAGTTGATCGGTTCAGGCACGTTATCTAAAATCATTGACGTTCTAAATCAAACCACAGTTCTTAGTATATAGAACACACACAAGAAAAAGAGTTCAGAAATGAACGAATCCTTCTTGAGGTATTGTAGACTAGGTCATATTAATACGACCCGACTAGCTGAAGTTACATATAGATGCATATTTAAATCAGTTTGAATTTACATCTTGTGAAACTTGCCGGTCATGTCACAGAGATAAGATGACCATAGCTCTGTTTATTGGAAGCAGAGAAAGTGTTAGTGAACTCTTGGGTTGATACATATAGATGTATGATGGTCCCCTGTCTATACATGCCAAGACCGGTTCTTTGTACTTCATTACCTTCTCTGATGATCTCTTAAGATTCAGACATATGTTCCTGTTGAAACAAAAGTCCGAACCTTTTGAGATATTCACAGAATATAAGTTAGAAGTAGAGAACCAAAAACGGGTATAAGTATTATGTCCTTTGATGTGATCAAGGAGGAGAATACTTGAGCACGGGATTCCTGGACTATTCTAAGAATGAGATTCTCTCTCAGCATTACTCCTCCATATACACCACAGCATCTCGGTGTATCGGGGGGGAGCAATCACACCCTATTAGATATGGTGTGCTCTATGATGAGTACTACTATGTTTCCTATTTCCTTTTAGGGAGCTATGCAGTTATGAAGTTGCACACCTATTGAATAGGGTTCCGATCAAATCAGTTGCCTACCACTTCATATGAGATATGGAAAGGGAAGAGCCCATCTCTTAAGACAGTTAAGATTTGGGGTTGTCCGGCCTATGTCTAAAAAGAAAAATCCGGACAAGCTCGAGGCAAAGTCAACTCTGTAGAAGTTTGTTGGATATCCCAAGCATTCGCAAGGGAATATCTTCTACCTAACCGAGGAACAAAAAAATGTTTTGTTTCTCAGCATGCCACCTTTGTGAAAGGGAATTTCTTGTGAAGAAATTATTGGTCATGAGGTAGAACTGGAAAGAGTTCCAGCTAGACAAACTGCAGCTAATAATTTGGTAGAACCAAAGGATTCAACAGAAACCAACGAACCTCAGCCTCTCCGCCGATCTAGTAGGTTTCCTCACCCACCTGAGAGATACTTCGGTTTCTCTATGACAGTGGGAGCGAGGATTGTATCATGGGATGATGACCTAACTAGTTTTGAGCTGGCCATCAGGAGTGTGACTCTGTAAGAATGGCTAGATGTTTATCGATCTGAGATGGAATCCTTATACATCAACAAAGTATGGACTTTGGTTGTTTTATCTGATGGGTTAAATCCCCATCAGGAGCAAGTAAATCTTGAGAAGATTACTTGGTGTACATGGAAAAGTTGAGACTTTCAAAGCTAGACTTGTTAAAGGTTTGCATCATAGACCAGTTATGGCTTATAATGAAACCTTTTCTAAGTAGCTATGCTTAAGTCCATCCAAATCCTACTTGCTAAGGCTACATACTATGACTATGATATCTGGCGGTTGGGTGTCATGACTGCTTTTCTAAATAAAGATTTAGAAGAGAGAGTCTATAAGTACACAGTCAGAGGACTTCGTAGACAGTGGGAGCAGCGGAAACGCGTGCAAGATGTTTTATGTGATAAAGCAGGTATCGCGGAGTTGGAACATCTGTTTTGATATGGAAGTCAAAGAGTTTGACATCATCAAAATGGTAGATGAACCTTGTATATACAAAAAGGTAGTAGGGAGTATGGTGGTGATCCTCGTAGAGTACGTGGATGACATACTCTTGATAGGGAAGAAGTTTCCTATGCTATTCTCGGTCAATCTCCGCTTATTATAAGGATTCTCCATATAGGATCAAAGTGATACCTACTAAATCCTGGGTTTTGGATCTATGAGATAGATCTAATTGGATATTAGGATACTCACTAGTTGTAGTGAGATGGTATCAAATGATCCTGGGGAGAATCACTGGAAAGGTTCCAGGGTGATAAGGACAACTGAATGTCAGTCGCAGGCATTGTCTTTACCCTCAGTAAAGGGACGGTATGCTGTAAGAGTTCCAAGCTAGATACCGTGGCTACTAGACGATAAAGGATGGATACATCGCTACTAAAGATGCTACCAAAGAGGAAGTCTGGGTGTATATTAGTTCATGAGATGAACTTCGATCCTCCCATTGTGTGACAATGGAGTTGTAGCATATGCCAAGGAACGCCCGTCCTATCAGTTATCCAGACATATTCTAAGGCAGTGTCACCTGATCGTGGAGATGGTTGATCTCCAAGGGATCGAGGTTAGGAGAGAAGACACAGAGGAAAACACGGCGGATCTACTCACAAAGGCCTTTTCCCAGAGAGAGACTTTTATGGGATGGTTGAGTATGAGATACTACAACCACTGCTATCAGATGGCCCTAGTGCAAGTGGGAGATTATTAGTTATATGTATGCCCTAGAGGCCATTACTATACATAGGATGTATATTGTAGTGGATGCTTGGACATATATAGGGATGACTTTCTTGCTCGATATGATAGTAGTCTATCTGGTCACTCTTTACCTTAACGTGTACACTGATTGTCTCTCTGTTACATGTTGGTAAAGCCCTTAGGATGTGTACTTGACTACATGGACTATGATGCGGATCATAGTATTGGGGACATGGTAGTCTATAAGTACATGCTTCAAAGTCCCTGGTCGTGGGTGTATCGAGACGGGGCATCGATATACCAGAGTAGACTAGCGTGTACCTTCTCGACCCATATAGATGGGCGATGGATGATCCCATATCCATTGGTGTTTGACAACAGAGATGATATACGGGTGCTCAGTGGAGACTGGGTACACTGGACGGACTCACCGAGAACTCCCAGTTGGTATTATACCTCACGTCACATGGCTGTTCTCTGGTGACACCGGTACAGATTAGTCTGTAGACCCGAGATCGTCATTGAGTCTTGTGTGATTCCCACTGTGCTTTGATTTCTACCTTACCACGTCCAAGAGGGCATGCAAAACGGTGGTTTTCTGGTATAGTCCCAAATCACATGGAGGCAATGAGCGATAGGAGGGGTTTCGTCTCTCCCGGTATAGGGAGTTGATGCTGCGCAGTGCTCGATTGGCTATAACAGGAAGTCCTTGGCCAAGGCTGCTTTAGGGATTTACTGGTAAGTGTTACCAGTAGTTTCTTGACCCGTTATGAGCCTCATATCGACACGACTTATCGAGTTATTGGGGTCCGACGTTTACCACCCCTAGACAACATATGCGACATATCAGACGAACAGACCGGACTGTACGGTAGGTGTTACTGGTTGGATTCACAGGAGTGTGAGCGGGCTTGCTCGTTGATCTTCTCATCGCTCAATACCCGGGTGGCCGTTACGTTTGGCAGACCGCTTGTGGCTTGTGGGTGTTCGATATGATCATCACCTACTGCCGGCGTATTGACGAGTCTTTAGAGTCCTACACAGGGGTTTCCTGGCTCAAGCGAAACGAAATAGGAGCGCATATGAGATATGTGCGAGACCGAAAATAATACCAGTATGTGATACTGAATTCTATTCTCGCGATTTGTGACATTGATCGGTTGTATACGATATAGCCGGGTTATCGGATCAAGTGTTGATTCGATAAGTTGTTACTATTGATATTAGTCGGTTATATGCAATATGACCGGATCGTTAAATCAAGTGTTGATTTAATGATTTAATGTATAATTATATATTTGATATATTATTTTACATTAACTAGTATTGGTTCACTTAAGATTGATTTTCTCACTTGAATGTGCACATTGTTTATATTTGATATATTCAAGTGTACATGTTTATAACATGCTTGATGATAACCCCGACTAATCGACTTATAGCGATTAGCCGACGTTCAATACATGCAAACATCACAGATATAACCAACATAGCCAAAGTGCAGTGAAGTTCGAAAAAAAAAATACGGAATTATAGGACCCCAAAAGTGAATTTCTGTTCTGGAAAATCTGGGTACATATAATACATCTGAAAAATCCCAAAATCCCACCAGAAGAACACTGCACGAAAAACGATGCAGAGAGGAAACTAAACTGCGGCGCTTCCGCGGCACATGCCTACCTCGTGCCGTGGAAGCGCGGCGGTTTAAGTGAATTAGTGCATCGTTTTTCTTGGCTGTTCAAACAAAACCCTGAGCCGAATTTACAAGTATAAAGTTTTTCATTTAGAGCAGAAAAAAATTCAACAGAAACTTAGGGTTTTGGTTTTTCCGGTTTTGCGATTTTTCGGTTTCGAACTTCCATACACTTCGCTACCAAGCTAGTTTAAGTTTAGTTAGGCTCTGATACCACTGTAAGTCCATATTGCGACCCCCGGTGCTTACGGGGAGGCGGAAACGGTATAAAAAAACAAATTTTTATCGCAAGAGGCAACATGGACTAAACAAGGTCGGGATCGTGTCTAAACTAAACTAGCAAATACGCTAAAGGGAGTTAGCTACTCGGATGAAGGTTATACCTAAACTTGAACTCCTTCTTCTTGAAATCTTGTAGAGGTTGATGGTTCTCTTTTCGTCGCCTTCTTCCGTCGAAGATGGATCCACCTCGAAGGTTCGACCTTTGGGCTCTTCCTCGATCTTTGAGTGAACTAGGGTTTCCGGCTTGCTAAACCTTTGGCCTAGAATGAGTAGAGAGTGACTAGGGTTTGCTTTTCTTTTTAAAGAGAAGGATTCTCAACACATGAGATGGTTTCTCTTTGCTAGAGGAAGAAGAAGATGAAGAGAGGAGAGAGAAGCTAAATGAGATAATGAGCAATCTTTTCTTTCTTGCAACCATAATGCCAAAAGAAAAGAATTATCTAATAATAATAATTGAAAATGAGAATAGTTGATGGTAATTTGGAATGACCACTACCATGCTTCATTTAATGAAATGTAAGCATAAATCAAGGAGGACTTTTTAAAGCATGATGGTGGTCAACATTCAACCATGGTCAACAAGTCAACCATGGTCAACAAGTCAACAAAATCAACCATAACAAAATTCTCATTTAATTACTATTATTAATAGATAATTCATAAATCCATTAGGGTTTGGAAAAAGATAACTGTCAACTGTGCATACGCACCCGTTCCGAAACCCTAATGAAATACCTCATCCTCCGCCTCAAGCAACTGTGCATACACACCTGCATTCTCGTTCCGAGGAACAAGAACACCAAGATATAAAAGCAACCCTCAAAACATATACCGGTATCTGGCTCAAACCAGAGCCTGCCAGTATAATCCGTCCGGACTCCAAACGTGCACAAGTGCGCGGATGAGAACGAACCCTGTCGCAAAACCATGCGACCTCTACTCTGTTTTGCCCAGAGGCGAATACCCTCTGTGTGGGACTCTAAAGACTCGACACTACGCTGGCAGTGGGTTTAACCACAGACCGCAAGCGGCCCTAGCTGTGCGTAACGGTCCCCAGGTAGATGCTGACAAGAAGGCTGACGAGGTGAAACCCCATCTGAACTCCTACTGAGTCTGAATGTGACATTCTCCGTACAGTCCGGTCTGTTCGTATGATACATCGCATGTCGGGCCTAGGGGGCGGTAAAACGTCAGTCCCCCAATAGCGGTACAAGTCGTGTCGGAGTGAAGCCCAAAACACCCTGAGATAACACTGGAAACCTACCAGTATATCTCGCTTGCCCTGGCCAGGGACTACTCGTGTAATGGCTCTCCTAGACACAGCGCGATGTCAACCCCCAATACCGGGAGAGACGAATCCTGTCTAACCGTCACTGCCTCCAAGTGCTTCGGGACTGCACCCAACCACCACCTGTTTGCACGACTCCTTTGAGCCGTGGTAGGGTAGTGATCAAAGTGCAGTGGGAACACACTCGAGGCGAACTGCCAGTGTCAAGTCAGCGGACTAAGTTGTACTCATGTCACCTGGGAACTGATAACTGACGATAGGTATAATACCAACCTGTCAGTTCCCGACGAGTCCTGTCCAGTGTACTCGTAACCCAACGAGCACCCGTATACTATCTCCAGTACGACGTACTGATGGCTGTGGGACAGACCATCTCCCACACTGGGATGAGAAGCGCATACGCTAGTCTACTCCGGAGTATCGATGCCCTGTCTCGATAGTCCTACGACTAGGGACCTGTATAAGGATGTGCCTATAGATTACCCAGCCCCCACTAGTGTGACTGCCATCACAACGCTGGTAATCAAGCAAAGATCCTAAGGGCTCCACTAATGCGTATAAGTGATATACTGAAATAAACACAAGTACACATTGAAGTAGAAACAAACCAAGTAGCATACTACTATATTGAGCAAGATTGTTTATACAAGGTGAATATCCCAAGCTTCCATCAAGTAATATACAAACTAGTATGATACAGTAATGGCCTCTAGGGCATATACACTAACAATCTCCCACTTGCACTAAGGCCATGAACTGGCGTACCGAAGACCTATCATCTCGATCAGCCGCTCGAACTGAGTCTGGGGTAAGGCCTTGGTGAATGGATCTGCAGTGTTCTGTTCTGAAGCAACCCTCCGAACCTCGATCTCCTTGCAATCCACGATCTCCCTGATCAGGTGATACCGCCTCAAGATGTGCCTGGATCTCTGATGGGACCTGGGTTCCTTTGCTAAAGCTATAGCCCCGTTGTTGTCGCAATACAGAGGTACTGGGTCAACAATGGACAGAACCACCTGAAGTTCTTTTAAGAACTTCCTTATCCAGACAGCTTCTTTTGCGGCATCAGATGCAGCGATGTATTTCGCTTCCATAGTCGAGTCTGCAACGGTTTCCTGTTTGGAACTCTTCCAACACACCGCCCCTCCATTGAGGGTAAAGACAAAACCCGACATGGACTTGGAATCATCCTTGTCACTCTGGAAGCTGGAGTCAGCAAAGGCCTCAATCTGGAGGTCTTTTCCGCCATACACCAAGAACATCTCCTTAGTCCTTCTCAGGTACTTGAGAATGTTCTTTACTGCTATCCAATGTTTCTCCCCAGGGTTTGACTGATACCGGCTTACTACACTCAGTGCATAAGCTACATCCGGTCTGGTACACAACATCGCATACATTATAGAGCCTACCGCAGAAGCGTAGGGTATAATAGACATGCGATCCCTCTCCAAATCAGTCTTGGGAGACATCTCTTTAGAGAGGGTGATCCCGTGACAGGCCGGTAGGTTACCGCGCTTGGAATCTTCCATACTGAATCTTTTCAGTACGGTGTCGATGTACCTGGACTGTGAAAGTCCTAATATCCTCTTGGATCTATCACGATGGATCCGGATCCCCAGGATGTAAGAGGCATCACCCAGGTCTTTCATGGAGAACCTGTGTGACAAGAAACCTTTGACAGATTGTAGCATAGGAATGTCATTTCCTATTAAGAGAATGTCATCCACGTATAAAACAAGGAATACTACAGTTCTCGCTACAAATCTACTATAGATGCATGGTTCATCTGGATTTTTGATAAAGTCAAATTCCTTGACCGTCTCATCAAAACAGATGTTCCAACTCCGCGATGCCTGCTTTAGTCCATAGATGGACTTAAGCAACTTGCACACCTTTCCGCTGCTCTCACTCTGAATGAAACCCTCTGGCTGATCCATATAGACACACTCCTCTAAATTTCCATTTAGAAAAGCGGTTTTTACGTCCATCTGCCAAATCTCATAATCGTGGAAGGCAGCAATGGCAAGAAGGATCCGAATGGATTTCAGCATAGCCACTGGAGAAAAGGTTTCGTCATAGTCTAAGCCAGGTCTTTGACGGAAACCCTTTGCTACAAGTCTAGCTTTATAGGTCTCAACCTGTCCATCTACACCAATCTTCCTTTTGAAGATCCACTTGCATCCTACGGGTTTTACCCCGTCTGGAGCAATGTCCAACGTCCATACTTTGTTGGTGTACATGGACTCCATTTCGGTCCGCATTGCATCCAGCCATTTTACCGAGTCAACGCTCTGAACGGCCTGTTGGAAGCTAGTAGGCTCATCATAGTCTATGATGCAATCCTCTCTATCCCCGTCTATGAGAAAACCGTAGTATCTCTAGGGCGGATGAGACTGCCTACTACTTCTGCGGAGCGGCATAGGAATGTCCTGTTCATTTGAACCCTCTGGTTCCATTAAGCTTTCAGTAATAGTCTGTGGTTCTGGAATTTCTTCCAGTTCTATTGCGCTCCCACTTACTTCTTTTTCTAAGAACTGATGTTCCAGAAAATGGGCATTACGAGAAACAAGGACTTTTTGTTCCTCTGCGTAATAGAAAAGATACCCCCTGGAGTTCTTTGGGTATCCCACAAACTTGCACAGTACTGAGCGCGCCTCGAGCATGTCCGTATGCTGCTTTTTGACATAAGCTGGACATCCCCAAATCTTTAGGTACTGAAGATAGGGTTTCTTCCTACTCCATAATTCATATGGTGTGGTAGGCACAGTCTTAGTAGGAACTCGGTTCAATAGGTATGCAGCTGTTTCTAGCGCATACCCCCAGAATGATCGCGGTAACTCAGCGTTACTCATCATGGACCGTACCATATCCAATAGGGTCCGGTTCTGTCTCTCCGATACACCGTTATGTTGCGGGGTGTATGGAGGAGTAAGCTGAGAGAGAATCCCATTCTCTTTTAAATAATTCAGGAACTCGGCACTTAAGTATTCTCCACCTCGATCCGATCTTAGAATCATGATACTTTTGCCGGTTTGTTTTTCTACTTCATTCTTAAATTCCTGGAATTTTTCAAAAGCTTCGGACTTATGTTTCATTAAGAAGACATAACCGTATCTTGAAAAATCATCCGTAAAAGTAATGAAGTAAGAATAACCGCTTCGCGCATGTGTAGACATTGGACCGCACACGTCGCTGTGTACGAGTCCCAAGAGCTCGCTCGCTCTTACTCCTTGTCCAGTGAACGGAGTCTTTGTCATCTTTCCTTTGAGACAGGATTGACAAGTGGCATATGATTGATATTCGAACGGATCCAAATATCCTTCTGTATGTAACTTAGTCAACCTTCTCTCATTGATGTGACCCAGTCTACAATGCCATAAGAAAGTCTGATTGATATCTGGAGACTTTCTTTTGTGTATATTCTGGACATTGAAAATCTGTGGTTGGTTTAATACGTATATACCATTGCTCAATGTACCTGACCCAATCAGAACTTGATTAAGGTGAATGTTTACAACATTACTTACAAACGCAAATTCATAACCTTCTTTAGAAACCAAAGATACAGAAATGATATTACAAGTTGCGTTGGGTACAAAAAAGCAATTACGTAAAACCAAAACATGCCCATCTGACATTCCCAGGTGATAGTCCCCCACGGCTTTAGCATCCATGCTAGCTCCGTTCGCAACTCTGAGGGTCATGTCACCTGCCGTCAAAAACCTACGGTTTCTCAACGCCTGCAAAGAATTACAGATATGAGATCCTGATCCGGTATCCAATACCCAGGAAGTAGAGTTTATAGAAAGACAGTTTTCAATAACATACACACCTGAAGCTGAAGCCGCAACCTGCTTCAGTTCCTGTGTCCTGGCTTTCCAAGCCCTGCAATCTTTCTTCCAGTGTCCGCTCTTATGACAATAGAAGCATTCTTCCTTTCCAATAAGCTTCCCCGCAATCTTTGTTGCCTTTTTCTTTCCCTTCGTACCCACTTTACTAACACCGCCTCTTGGTTTGGCGGGGGCTTTCTTCCTCTTTCCCTTGGCTTTCGCCTTGGACCTAGAGGAAGAAGATCCTCCTACAAACAAAGCGGGTGTATCCCTACCCTTCTGTAGGGTGCCCTCTGCGCTCCTCAGCAGGTTGAGGAGTTCTGAAAGTTCAACTTCCTTTTCTTGCAAGTTGAAATTCAGTATGAACTGGGCGTAAGTGGATGGAAGGGACTGGAGAATTATATCCGTATAGAGTTCACTGTCCAACGTGGTCCCAAGTTCCGCGAGCTCCTCAGTGTAGCCAATCATCTTAAGCACGCGGTCCGCTACCGATGATCCGACGGCCAACTTAGTCGAAAATAACTTCTTCGACACTTCGTATCTTGCGATACGAGACTGCTCTCCATACAGTTCTTTTGTATGAAGAAATATGGATTCCAAATCCATATTCTCGTGCCTCCTCTGATGGTCGTTGTCCATCGAGGCAAGTACGAGGCACCTGGCCTTCGCGCTGTCAATCTCCCAAGTCGTACGGATTTCCTTATCCGCGACGCTGGAGGTGGGACCTGGGACGGGGGGAGCTTTGGTGGTAAGAAGATACCCAAGCTTGTCGTAAGCGATTGCCAATTTGACATTCCTAAGCCAATCTTTGTAGTTTGGCCCTGTCAGTATGTTTTTATCTAGAAGTAACTTAAGTCCAGTCATTTCGATTTGGTCGCTGCAGGGGGAGAGAAGAAACACTTAGCACGATGCTCTTGCAAGTTTAGAATGGTTTTTAATTTGTCTAAACAGGATGGCTCCCACTGTCTCTCGAATCCCTCCTCAAACCACAAAGGAAGAATTAGCCGGGATCAATCCCACCGTACAATACTTGCTTAACCGTTCAGCCAGGCCAGTGTCGGTACTTCGAGGGAGGTTTTCCAACGCTTTCGCGAAGTTCCTTAATTAAATAACCTCTTTTCCCTGGGGGCGTAGCCCCGCTAACACCTTTCTAGGCACCTACTAGGTTTATAGCATTGATCGTTTAGTGAGAAATTTCCCGAGGAGTAGCATATACTCACAGTAGGATCGGGATCCAAATATCATCGCGTGACGAAAATGAAGGAATCCTACCATAATCATCACACTCCAAATGGTATGCAAATCTAGCAAGTTTCAGTACTTATGAAACTCCCGATGTGGATTTTTTGCCCCATGCTCTTATGACCTTGGCGTGAGGTCAAAATGTCATAAGTCACATGTCAAGTTCTTCCCATCATTATCCCGGTTGATTTGAATCCACCCGTACCTACCCTTGACGTAGGCCAAAATGGTGGTACGACTGTCTCAAAACAACGCATTCTATCTATGCAACAGATAAATATCCGGCAGCTACCAATCACTATGCCTTGGCGTGAGGTCAAAATACATAGCTTGAATACTACCGTATATTTAACTGAAATGATGGAGGGCTACGAATGGTTTTGGCGAAACCTTGAACGTAGTGAACTTGATATAATCGATGGAACGAGATAGCTTTTAGAAGGAGTGGCTCAAGCTCCGCATTTAAAAGTTAGTTTTGAAAAGAACCGAGTGGTTTTTCGAAAGTGTTCCAACGACTTTAACTTGGTTTATTATCTTGCATTAGTTCTTTTAATGCGTGATATTCTTGCATTAGTTCTTTTAATGCGTCCCATCATTTAATCCTACCATTGCAGAAAACAACCAAAATATGACGTACGCTTATGCCATTCGCATTCGCCACGGGGTCCCGTCATCACTCGTTAGGTTACTTAACTAACGACAGAGCGGGGGCTGGGCTAGCGCGGCTGTAAAACATAAGCAACGCCTAAATAGAAAGCAATGATAGACATTACAGATCACAGATGAATACATTGGATATACTAGCAATCCGCAATCCTTTCGAGCCTGCAACGAAAAGCGGATTACACGGTCGCGGTGAATAGCCAAATACCCCACCCAAGACCCCTACGGGTGCGGCAAACTACTAGCCAAGTACCCGGTAGTTTGTGCACCCCTCCATGGGTCTATCCTAGGAGCAAAAACAGTAAAAAGAATTATACAATGACGGCTACAACCCCGACCCGGTTGTGCGGCCAAACAAATAAAATTATTACATCAATTTACATTTACAATGAATGAAAGAAAAACAAAAGCTCATCTCACATCCACCCCGGCTATTCACCCGCGACAGTCCAACACATTCATATACACAATCCAACATCAAACACAGATCATGTATAACCCCGACTAATCGACTTATAGCGATTAGCCGACGTTCAATACATGCAAACATCACAGATATAACCAACATAGCCAAAGTGCAGTGAAGTTCGAAAAAAAAAATACGGAATTATAGGACCCCAAAAGTGAATTTCTGTTCTGGAAAATCTGGGTACATATAATACATCTGAAAAATCCCAAAATCCCACCAGAAGAACACTGCACGAAAAACGATGCAGAGAGGAAACTAAACTGCGGCGCTTCCGCGGCACATGCCTACCTCGTGCCGCGGAAGCGCGGCGGTTTAAGTGAATTAGTGCATCGTTTTTCTTGGCTGTTCAAACAAAACCCTGAGCCGAATTTACAAGTATAAAGTTTTTCATTTAGAGCAGAAAAAAATTCAACAGAAACTTAGGGTTTTGGTTTTTCCGGTTTTGCGATTTTTCGGTTTCGAACTTCCATACACTTCGCTACCAAGCTAGTTTAAGTTTAGTTAGGCTCTGATACCACTGTAAGTCCATATTGCGACCCCCGGTGCTTACGGGGAGGCGGAAACGGTATAAAAAACAAATTTTTATCGCAAGAGGCAACATGGACTAAACAAGGTCGGGATCGTGTCTAAACTAAACTAGCAAATACGCTAAAGGGAGTTAGCTACTCGGATGAAGGTTATACCTAAACTTGAACTCCTTCTTCTTGAAATCTTGTAGAGGTTGATGGTTCTCTTTTCGTCGCCTTCTTCCGTCGAAGATGGATCCACCTCGAAGGTTCGACCTTTGGGCTCTTTCTCGATCTTTGAGTGAACTAGGGTTTCCGGCTTGCTAAACCTTTGGCCTAGAATGAGTAGAGAGTGACTAGGGTTTGCTTTTCTTTTTAAAGAGAAGGATTCTCAACACATGAGATGGTTTCTCTTTGCTAGAGGAAGAAGAAGATGAAGAGAGGAGAGAGAAGCTAAATGAGATAATGAGCAATCTTTTCTTTCTTGCAACCATAATGCCAAAAGAAAAGAATTATCTAATAATAATAATTGAAAATGAGAATAGTTGATGGTAATTTGGAATGACCACTACCATGCTTCATTTAATGAAATGTAAGCATAAATCAAGGAGGACTTTTTAAAGCATGATGGTGGTCAACATTCAACCATGGTCAACAAGTCAACCATGGTCAACAAGTCAACAAAATCAACCATAACAAAATTCTCATTTAATTACTATTATTAATAGATAATTCATAAATCCATTAGGGTCTGGAAAAAGATAACTGTCAACTGTGCATACGCACCCGTTCCGAAACCCTAATGAAATACCTCATCCTCCGCCTCAAGCAACTGTGCATACACACCTGCATTCTCGTTCCGAGGAACAAGAACACCAAGATATAAAAGCAACCCTCAAAACATATACCGGTATCTGGCTCAAACCAGAGCCTGCCAGTATAATCCGTCCGGACTCCAAACGTGCACAAGTGCGCGGATGAGAACGAACCCTGTCGCAAAACCATGCGACCTCTACTCTGTTTTGCCCAGAGGCGAATACCCTCTGTGTGGGACTCTAAAGACTCGACACTACGCTGGCAGTGGGTTTAACCACAGACCGCAAGCGGCACTAGCTGTGCGTAACGGTCCCCAGGTAGATGCCGACAAGAAGGCTGACGAGGTGAAACCCCATCTGAACTCCTACTGAGTCTGAATGTGACATTCTCCGTACAGTCCGGTCTGTTCGTCTGATACATCGCATGTCGGTCCTAGGGGGCGGTAAAACGTCAGTCCCCCAATAGCGGTACAAGTCGTGTCGGAGTGAAGCCCAAAACACCCTGAGATAACACTGGAAACCTACCAGTATATCTCGCTTGCCCTGGCCAGGGACTACTCGTGTAATGGCTCTCCTAGACACAGCGCGATGTCAACCCCCAATACCGGGAGAGACGAATCCTGTCTAACCGTCACTGCCTCCAAGTGCTTCGGGACTGCACCCAACCACCACCTGTTTGCACGACTCCTTTGAGCCGTGGTAGGGTAGTGATCAAAGTGCAGTGGGAACACACTCGAGGCGAAGTGCCAGTGTCAAGTCAGCGGACTAAGCTGTACTCATGTCACCTGGGAACTGATAACTGACGATAGGTATAATACCAACCTGTCAGTTCCCGACGAGTCCTGTCCAGTGTACTCGTAACCCAACGAGCACCCGTATACTATCTCCAGTACGACGTACTGATGGCTGTGGGACAGACCATCTCCCACACTGGGATGAGAAGCGCATACGCTAGTCTACTCCGGAGTATCGATGCCCTGTCTCGATAGTCCTACGACTAGGGACCTGTATAAGGATGTGCCTATAGATTACCCAGCCCCCACTAGTGTGACTGCCATCACAACGCTGGTAATCAAGCAAAGTTCCTAAGGGCTCCACTAATGCGTATAAGTGATATACTGAAATAAACACAAGTACACATTGAAGTAGAAACAAACCAAGTAGCATACTACTATATTGAGCAAGATTGTTTATACAAGGTGAATATCCCAAGCTTCCATCAAGTAATATACAAACTAGTATGATACAGTAATGGCCTCTAGGGCATATACACTAACAATCTCTGATGGCAAACACCAATGGATATGGGATCATCCATCGCCCATCTATATGGGTCGAGAACGTACACGCTAGTCTACTCTGGTATATCGATGCCCCGTCTCGATAAACCCACGACTAGGGACTTTGAAGGATGTACTTATGGACTACCATGTCCCCACTAGTATGATCCGCATCATAGTCCAGGTAGTCAAGTACACATCCTAAGGGCTTTACCAACATGTAACAGAGAGACAATCAGTGTACAAGTTAAGGTAAAGAGTAACCAGATAGCATACTATCATATCGAGCAAGAAAGTCATCCCTATATATGTCCAAGCATCCACTACAATATACATCCTATGTATAGTAATGGCCTCTAGGGCATACATATAACTAACAATATAGGGTTTACTTTTTTCCTAGCATATAACAAAAGAGTGTGACTTTGGTCAAAGTTATCAAGCTTCATGAAGCTTGATAAACATTGACAAAGTCAACTCTTTTGTCATTTGTATAAGATATTAGTTAACCCAACCCTTAACCTATGCTTTGGTTAATTCTCTACATGAGTTAAGCATGAGGGCTTAACTCAACCATGGTGCCATTATTTATTGGATAAGTTTCATTTGGATATTTATTCTAATAATTCTTTTCTTCTTCTTCTCCTTCATCAAGCTCACAAAAGCTTGCTAGCTCCTATGGTGCCATGAGAAAAAGAGTGAGAAATCCAATTCTAAAGTGAACCCACTTCCTATTTCTTCATCCTCTACTACTTGCCATGTAGTATAGGGTGTTCTCTTAACAAAGTTTTTGACCAAGTGAAGGAATAGCTTGAGTTTGAGTCTTCCCGACGTAGATCATCTTCGGCCTCGAAGTCAATGACCTAGCCCGATCATTTCTCCGACGAAACCATCTCTAGAGTCTGGGATCCGATGATCACAGTGGAGGGACGTCAACACGGAGCTTTAGAAGTGGAGGACCGGATCTACAAAGGTTGTATTTCCATTCACTTAGTAGCAAAGTAGTTTGCTTGCATGTTCTTTCGCCTTAGCTCTAGTAATCGATCTAGTTTAGGGTTTCTCGGCATCGGAAAATTTTAATTTGGCATGGTTGATGCCTTGTGGAACCTCTTGAGTGTGCCTAGTAACCCTGCATTGTTTTCATTAATTGTTGTGCTAGGTGTTATTGTGACTCACTCATTCATTTATCATTATGGTCACCATTTTTCCTCCTACACTCACCTCCCCACTCCTTTAAGTGGCCGGCCCTTGCTTGTGAGGGGATTATGGTTGTTGATTTGAAAAAAGATGCAAGTATTTGGTTCTTGGAAATTAGTATACTCAATTTCTCATTTTCACCCGATCCAAAAGGCAATTTCATTAACCATTCATCCATAGCTTTGGATGTAACGAGGCAAACAGTTCTACTCATTCTCTACATCAATCTTGGTCATCTCTTTTAGCAAACTTGATGATCGAGTTGCCTTGGTTCAGAGGCGAGAGCCCGTTTAAAGATCCGTTGACATAGTGCCACCTGGACAAGGAGACTGGAGATTCAGGAGATCGGAGCAGCCGCAACAAAGGGTGGGATGATGATTAAAGACCGAAGGACTCGGATCGTTCGGTATAACATTTCTACCCACTTTGTAGTTTGTTAGTTTAGCAATAATGGCAGATCTGGGTTATAGTGTACGATAGCGCCAGTTAAAAATTTTTGTTCCGTATTTGGCGTCCGTTAGACGGCCGGGGCGCTACCGTAGACTTACAGTGGTATCAGAGCCTCACCATTATGCTTTACTAACTTGTGCTAACGCGTTTAAAACATTGATCGAACGGAATTTCGAAAACTACAATTTTCTGGGTTAAAGTTTCTGTCGATTTTTTACCAAGCCTAAAAATTATTTTGCATATACCAGAAAATAGAGCAGGCTTTTAAATGAAAACTGTAGAAAAACGATCCACTAAATCGACCGTATGGCCGCGGAAACACGGTCGAAGCCTTGCTTTGACCGCGGAACCGCGACCGTCTTGGTGATTTAGTGGGCTATTTTTCTTCTGGGGTTTCATCTTAGGAAATTGTGGGTTTTGGTATATTACTTTTGGGCCCACATTTTATTACTGTACACCAGATGTACGTGGGGCCCACCTCAGGAAGTTTTGTCGATCGAAATTTTAAACTTGTTAGTATGCAGTACTTATATTATATCTCCGACCGTGAATGTCATTCGAGCGGTAAATTGTGTCTAATTGCTATAGTTCTTTTAGACAGATTTACGAACGTGACATTCGCGTTGATGTTCTGTGTTGTGCTGTGATGTTGCGGATTTGTCGTGGTGGATAGCAGTGTGCAATGATAGTGCTGTTTGGATTTATTTGTACATTTGATATTGCGGGACGAGCGTCCAACATGTGGACTGCCGTCACTGCCTGTTTGTATAATATTCTTTTGGGGCACGACCGGGCTGAGGTCGATGTACACGTTGTACATATTTTTATTTTCTTTTCTGTACTAGGTTTATCCCACGAAGGAGTGCACGGATAGCCGGGTTCTGGAGGGCAACGGGTCCGTATCTCATGGCTTTGAGAGGCTGAGAGGCCTCACTCTAGAATTGGCAGACTATTCGCCGCACTCATAAGGGGTACAGGTTGACCCAAGGAGGGGTGCTCAAGTTACCGGATTCCGTGAAGTGCCGGGTGGTCCATTCACTTTGCTGTAGGGGGCTGCCTCGCTTCAGGTTTTGGCGGGTAACTTGCCGCACCCATAGGGGTCTAGGTTTCATTGCACAGGCTATCCACACGACCAGGGGAACGTCAGGTTTTCAGTAGCAGCTCTGTGAAACCCGGGGATCCTAGATTATCTATATTGTTCTGTGATTCTTATTTCTTTTTCTGTAATGTTGCATATTATCATGTCTGGAGCGATTATTGTATATTGGTGTATATACTATTAGATGTTGTATATGTTTTACACCCGCGCTAGTCTAGTCCCTGCTCTAGCGTTAGTTAAGTAACCTAACGGGTGATGACGGGACCCAGTGACGAATGCGGATGGCATATGCGTACATTTTATTTTCGTTCTTTTCTGGTGTGATTGATTGATGGGACTGCATTGATTCTGACCAATGCAAAGGAAAACAAACCTGTTTGGCAGTTGTTGGAACAGCTTTAAAAAGTGTTATTATAAAGACGTTTCCTTTTGTTATGTATAGCGGAATTCGGTTGGAATATCCTGCACCTCATTCGACGAGGCAAGGGCCGATATCCTTTCACCGGGAATGACCCCTTGGGCAGAAGTTTGCGTAAGGGTAATAACTTCACTGTAGTCGATTACAAGTTTCGCGGTATTCAGTTAGAATATCCTGCACCTCATTCCACGAGGAAAGAGCCGAGATCCCTTCACCGGGAGTGACCTCTTTAGCAAAAGGTTTTCGCCACTATATTTTTATAAAAAGCTATCAGGTTCCTTCAATGAGATCAAGTTCATTACGTTAAAGGTTTTTCGCCAAAAACCAGCCGTAGCCCTCCGTCGTTTCTTTTGGGTATTCAGTAGTATTCAAGCTATGTATTTTGACCAACGCCAAGGTATAGTGTTTGGTAGCTACTGGGTATTCATTTGTTGCATAGATAGATGAGTTGGTTTGGGACAGTCGTTCTACCATTTTGACCTAACGCCAAGGGCATGTGCGGGTGGGTTCAAATTAACATGGATAATGATGGATAGAACTTGACATGTGACTTATGACATTTGACCTAACGCCAAGGTCATAAGAGCATGGGGCAAAAATTCATATCGGGAGTTTCTAAAGAAACTGAAACTTGCCAAGTATGCGCATACCTTCTGGAGTGTGATAACATGAATGGATTCCTTCACGTTATCATGCGATGAGAGTTGGATCCCGATTCCTACTGATGAGTTGGTTTACTCTTCGGGTGATCCCGATTGATTTTTCTTTTAGGTTTGGAGGTGAATTTGACGGTACAGTGGAAGGTTTCCTGATTAGATAAAGTGATAACCATTCTGATCTAGGTTAGAGTGCACGCAGAGTGTTTCTTTTCTCTCTCTCTCTTTGGCAGCGACCTTTGACCGATCCTAGACTATGAATCAGTGACCAAGTTGACCGAACCTTCTTAAAATACTGGCTTTTGGATTGTCTGAGTTGCATAAGTCATTGCCGCTCCTTCTTTTGCCCTTTGCATTTCTCAGAACACCCCGTATTACTACGGATATCCACTTCCATTGGATAGATCATCGTATGGTTATATACGAACTCGGAGGGACTTCTTCGAGGATGGATCCAGGTTCAGGAGAAACAGAATTGGTTTATTCAGTTGTCTTTTATCATCACCTTCTCTCAAGTTGCGAGTACTCCTTAGTTTAGGAAAGTACACCTATTACGCTTATTGGATAGTCTTATTCCAAACCATAGGCAGGTGCCGAAAGGTAGGGAATGAAGAAAACCAATTAGCCTAAGTAAGGTGTACAGAAGTTAATAACTAAAGACAAAATAAAGGGATTAGAAAGAGGGCAAAGTAAATTGCGACTGTTATCATTCACGACCAAACCGTGTACTTCATCGCCACTCCTATTTCACCTTTGCTTTTTTCCCCAGTTCGGGAGAAATAGAATAAGGTATTATTCAGTTGTCTTTTATCATCACCTTCTCTCAAGTTTCGAGTACTCCTTGGTTTAGGAGGGTACACCTATTATGCTTACTGGATAGTCTTCTTCCAAACCATAGGCTGGTGCCGAACGGTAGGGAAGGAAGAAAACCATTTAGCCTAACGATAGTATACAGAAGGTAATGAATAAAGACAAATAAAGGGATTTGGAGAGATGGCAAAGAAATATACGGTTATAGTCATGAATTGGATTATGGAAGAGACATTACTAAGAATACCATGATACCCCTACGAAACATTTTCATGTTTCAGTTTCACTGTGCATTGTTAAAGGAAAACTGTTTTCCCGATTAGATACGTACTCCAGGGTATGTATTTATCAGGTATGATTCTCACATCTGTATGGTTTTACAGATGATGAGTGGGAGTAAGTTATTGGGAATTAGGTGATCATCCTCATTATATCGGAATTCGTTGTAATTGGTGATATTTGAGGAAATCGCCTGGGTACAGTTTTCAACCTACGACGCACAGGTTTTGAGTTATTCAACTTAGCAGATTTATACAGAGTATTGTATGTTGTCCAATTTCCATAAGGACAAAGTGGTTGGTCCTCATACTATGTTCTGTTTACTTATGACTTCTCTAGTTTTTAGACAAGTGTTTCGTAGAAATACAAGGTCTAAGTTTTGAGAAGTTGTGGGTATAAGAATAAAGTAGAGAACCAGGTGTCGCAAGTATCGGGATTCTTCAAAGAGATCAAAGATGTAGATTCTTGTGAATTGTATTCAGTTGATAGTAATGGTTTTGAGAAACTTGTTTCTCTTTCAGGTTACTCATAATCGGATGGATTCCTAAGTTGAGTAATGCTGATTAGCCTCTCTCCATTAAGATGATATGCACTGGAGACAGCTGCATGATTTGAATCTGGTTCCAATTAAATAAGTGCCAAAGTTTCTATATTGGATATAGAATGGATCATATCTTAACGATGTTAAGGTACGGTGAGTTGTCCAGCTTATGCTTAAAACCAGACTCTGGATAACTCAATGCACGTTTCTGTAATGGCAGTTTGTGGGTTGACCCTGGCTTTGACGAGGGTTGACTTTCTACCATCTGGAAGATCAATAGTGATATTGTTCTTGACTCGCCACAGTTTTAGTAAAATGGATTTTTTTCAGAAAAAAGTAGTGGGAGTATGGTAGAACTGGAAGTGATTCCAGAACCGCAAACGATTACGGAAAATTTAATAGGACCTATATATTCAATCAGGTTTGACATTCCAATAGCCACTCCACAGATATGGTGGGTAACTTCAGACACCCAAGAGGTACTCCGGTAGCCTCAAGGACGGTGACAGGAAGGTTCTTATTTACCCAGACTTGACACTACTGTTGTTCCAGGCTATAAGACCCAACAGGAGGTTAAGTATAGCGTCGTTCTAAACTAGCTTTAAAAGTGCACGTATATATTATTCTGCTAGAGGGTTGTCGTAGTCAGTGGGAGCAGCGGAAGCATAGTGGGCAAGTAGCTTATGTCTATTTATAGACTTAAGCAAATATAGCGGAGATAGATCATCTAATTTTGATGTGATAGTCATGGCTTTGACTTCATCAGAATAGAGGATGGATCTGTTAAGAAGGTAGTAGGGTGTGATGTCCTGGTATTTGGATGACATACACAGAGTAGGAAGTAAAATTCCTATACTACGATCGGTTGTACTTTGGTCGTCACACAGTTGTTTCTCCACAGAGGATATGGATATAATTTCTGACATTCTGGTTTCAAGATCTATGGTTTTAGATCTAGATTTTGGTAGTTTCCCAATGTGGGTACTTTGATAGTATTCTAATAGTATTTTAGAATAGATAACTCCTGGCATGGTAGTGTACCTGCAGGTGATGGAGTCACCCTCTCTAAAGGTGTCTTAAAGACTAAAGAGGAAAGGGAAGTACATGATTGGCAGATCACTTGCTTAGGCAATTGAGTCAATCGTGAGATGTCAAGTACCACACCAGATGTTGTTTTTTGCACTAGATGCGATAAGTTTATATTAATCCAATCCTGAAGAAACATAAGGAAGCAGTTTTAGAACATAAGTGCATGTTCTACGGATTTGATGACGACAGCCTTCTTCGGGAGACGGTTATCATTCCAGGCTTCAAAAGTGACATGGATGACAGAGTGATTGTCAGAGTTATAGTTTTCCCTCTGACGAGGGACAGTATTATGGATAGGAGGTCCAAGAGGATACTGTCAGAGACATGGTGCAGGATACTGATTAGGTTCAGTTGACGATACAGTCTAAGAAGTTTGGATTTGGAGTTCATTTATGAACTAGGTCCCATCAGATATCCAGACATATTCTAAGACAGGTATTACTCAAGTCGGGAGATGGCTTTCTCCGCGAACTTGAGATTAAGAGAGACATAGAAAGAAACATCAAGGCGGATCCACTCACTGAGGCTATTTCTCGAACACAATAGTTTTACAAACAGGCTTTGTGAAACTGATTAGTAGAGGAGTTGGATGTTCGGTATCATACGGGCTGTGAGTATGCGACATCGCAATAATTAGCCTTAAGTGCAAGTGGGAGATTGTTGGATATAGTGTCCTCAAAGTCAATATTGGATCGCAGGTACGTGATTGCAATGATTGAGGGAGGACCTATACCGATATGACAGTCTTGCTCGAGATGATAGTATGCTATCTGGTTTGTATTTATCATCGTATACATGCTTTAGTTCACTATTGCATGATGATAGAGCCCATAGGATTCTTGCTTGATTGCCAGCGGTATGATGGCGATCATATACGTGGGAGCTGGGGTCTATAAGCACATCCTTAAAGTGTCCCTAGTCGTGGGAGTTTTGAGACAGGACATCGATACTCCAGAGTAGACTAGTGTATACAGTCGAGACCCCGACGAGGGGCGGTGGCCGGTCTCACAAGCCACTGGTGTCAGTTGGTTCACCTAAGATGTATACATGTGCTCATTGGGTTATGAGTACACTGGAGAGGACTCGCCGGGAGCATGCTAGTTGGTATTATACATATTGTCAGATAGCAGTTCCCAGGTGACATGTGTACAGGTTAGTTTGTCGACCTGAGATCGTCATTTGTCTCGTGTGAGTTCCCATTGTGTTTTGATTACTACCCTACCACGCTCAAAGGAGACGTGCAAGAAGGTTTTAGTTGGGTACAGTCCTGAGCCACATGGAGGCAGTGAGCGGATCGTCGGGGATTCGTCTCTCCCGGTATTGGGGGTTGATGTCGCACAGTGCACGGGTGGCCATCACTAGAAATTCTTGGCCGGGGTAGTGGAGAATTACTGATTTGGATCAGTAGTTTCTCAGGAGGTGATGGGCTTCATACCGACACGAATTATCGCGTTATTAGGGGTCTGACTTTATCCACCCCTAGACTCGATATGTGATACTCTTAGACGAACTGACCGGACTGTACGGATATTGTCACTGTCAAGCTCAGTAGGGTTTCTGGATGGGTTCGCTCATCAGCTTCCCTTCCGATCAATACTTAGGCAACCGTTACGTACAGCTAGTACCTCTGACGTGCTAGTGGTTATACCCAGTGCCAGTGTGTTGATGAGTCATTAGAGTCCCCCACACACAATTTCCTAAGTTCGGGCGAAACGTTGTAGAGGCCGTATGGTTTTATGGCAGGGTTCGGAAAATGCACGTGCGTTTACGCACGTGTCATTTTTCTGGCAGATAATACTGGTGGGCTTTGGTTTAAGCCGGATCCGAGTATTATACTGTGTAGATATAATATCTTTGTCTCGGTAGCATTTGTATTCAGTCATAATACAAATGCGAGTATGTTTATACTGTTACGGGGTTATCCTGAAATTCGTTTCGGGATCGCTTTTAGAAGTTGCCAGTTTCCAGTTTTGTATCACCCGTATTAAAAATTCGGTTAAATACGGATTTATCTTTTCTTGAGGTGAGTCATGAGTGTGTGGAAGGTTCTAGAAGTTTCTAGATGGTGACTAGGATGATGAGGTGTTTAGTGACTCATTAGTGCATTAATTGATCATTTAATGAAAGGATGACAGGGTTAGATGATTCATTGTTTTCATTAATTGTTGTGCTAGGTGTTATTGTGACTCACTCATTCATTTATCATTATGGTCACCATTTTTCCTCCTACACTCACCTCCCCACTCCTTTAAGTGGCCGGCCCTTGCTTGTGAGGGGATTATGGTTGTTGATTTGAAAAAAGATGCAAGTATTTGGTTCATGGAAATTAGTATACTCAATTTCTCATTTTCACCCGATCCAAAAGGCAACTTCATTAACCGTTCATCCATATCTTTGGATGTAATGAGACAAAGTGTTCTACTCATTCTCTACATCAATCTTGGTCATCTCTTTTAGTGAACTTGATGATCGAGTTGCCTCGGTTCAGAGGCAGGAGCCCATTTAAAGATCCGTTGACGTGGTGCCACCTGGACAAGGAGACTGGAGATTCAGGAGATCGGAGCAGCCGCAACAAAGCGTGGGATGATGGTTAAAGACTGAAGGACTCGGATCGTTCGGTATAACATTTCTACCCACTTTGTAGTTTGTTAGTTTAGCAATAATGGCAGATCCGGGTTATAGTATACGATAGCGCCAGTTAAAAAGTTTTTGTTCCCCATTTGGCGTCCGTTAGACGGCCGGGGCTCTACCGTAGACTTACAAATATCACTATTGATCTTCCGGATGGTAGAAATTCAACCCTCGTAATAGCCTGGGCCAACCCACAAACTGCCATTACGGAAACGTGCCATGAGTTATCCAGAGTCTGGTTTTAAGCATAATCCGGACAACTCCCCGTACCTTAACATCGTTAAGATATGAACCATTCTATATCCAATATAGAAACTTTGGCACTTATTTAATTGGAACCAGATTCAAATCATACAGCTGTTTCCAGTGCATATCATCTTAATGGAGAGATGCCGATCAGCATTACTCAACTTAGGAATGTATCCAATTATGAGTAACCTGAAAGAGAAACAAGTTTCTCAAAACTATTACTATCAACTGAATACCAATCATAAGTATCTACATCTTCGATTACCTTGAAGAATCACGATACTTGCGAAATCTGGTTCTCTACTTTATTCCTATGCCCACAACTTCTCAAAACTTAGACATTGTATTTCTACGAAACACTTGTCTAAAAACTAGAGAAGTCACAAGTAAACAGAACATAGTACGAGGACCAACCCCTTTGTCCTGATGGACACTGGACGGCATACAATACTCTGTATGAGTCCCCTGAGTCGAATAACTCAAAACCCGTGCATCGTAGGTTGAAAATTGTACTTATGGTTAAGAACTACTCCGCTGTTCAATACTCCTTACCCAATCGTCAACTGATATAGGTAAATGTCACGGACATAATTTCAAAAAGTTATATCTCACTTTATAAAAATAAACGTACAGATATATCAGTTTGAAATTGGTGCACAACAATGAATACTTAAAACCAAATACTTGCCCTCCGGCAAAAACCCAGGCGATTTCCTCAAATATTACCAATTACAACGAATTTCGATATAATGAGGATGATCACCTAATTCCCGATAACTTACTCCCACTCATCATCTGTAAAACCATACAGATGTGAGAATTATACCTGGTAAATACATACCCTGGAGTAAGTATCTAATAAGGAAATCAGTTTTCCTTTAAAAATGCACAATGAAACTGAAACATGAAAATGTTCCGTAGGGGTATCCTGGTATTCCTAGTAATGCCTCTTTCATAATCCAATTGTCACGATCCGAAAGTACGGAACATGACCGGCACTTAGACTACGAAAAGTCTCGAGGCGTACGTAATCTAAGTAAGCCGAAAACCCAGGAATCAAAACCAAGAAAAGTAATAGAGTGAAGCAAAAACCAACTTAAGTAAGTAGTTTAATAGCATAATGCCGAATTATGCGTTTTTAAAAAAACATCAAATATTTCCTGAAAATTTCGGCAGAGTCTCCTTTGTAAAAACTGGCTCCCAATCAGGATACAACATCAATAGTATACGAAATCAATAAAATGCATCCCCAAGCGGAAGCTAGCTCTTCGTCAATCGACGGTCACAACCACACAAGCAATATAATATACAACGCCATGGACGAGGATCAAAACTCAAAAGGAAACTCAAAACAACAAGAAATCCACATAAATATAACGCGCGACTCTAAGGTCGAAAGAATAACATCACTGGTCTCTATCTCAAAATAAATACATGTTTGGTTGATGGAATTTACTAGATACAACTGAATAATATTATACAAAGTAATATGATGGGTACGATACCAATAAACCCACCTACTAGTAAGTCACCTGAAAGAAGCAGTGCCAGCAAAGCCGTAATGAAACCTGTACGGAAAAACCTGCAAGAAACTGTGGCACAACGGGGGTGAGTTGCCAACTCGTGAGTAGAAAAAACATCTACGAACAGAAACCGCATGAACAACGCAATCCTAGGTCAATGATCATAATATATCCTCAAATATATATAACATGCATGTAGGGTTCCAAGGCACTCTTGTGAAGGTTCATAAGGCATCAAACATGCTCGAATAAAAATTTAGACGTGCCGAACAACCCAAAGCCGGGATCTTTGCTAGATTATTAGGGTTTAACATGCAAGTAAATATATTTACCACTAAGTGTGAGAGATTACAACCTTTGTAGTCCGCTCCTTCGCTTCATAAGCTCCTAGTATAAGTCCCTTCGTCGCGATCCACGATCTTCCGAACTCAAGAGAGGCTCCACGACTCGAACGATCCATGCTAGCTTGTAGTGTTCCGTTTCTCCGATGATCTACGTCGAAGTTGCTATAACTCAAGCTCTCTCACTCTAATGAAATGAACACCGTAATCTATTGGGCTAGATTAGATGAGGATGATGGAGTAGTATTTATGCTATCTTTTTATATCATTTTCTCACAAGAAATCATCACAAAATGAATAACTAGTAAGCTTTCTCAAAGCTAAAGAGAGAAGAAGATGATGGAAAAAGAGTTAATCCTTATGTGATGAATAGTAGAAGTGAATATATGATTGATCATGGAACCATAGTCAAGGATGACAAGGATAACCTTTGTAGAGAATAAACTAGGGCTAGGGTTTGGTTAGGTTAAAAAATTAGTCATAAAATAATATCAACCATAATATCTTACACTTGACAAAAGGAAAGCTTCTAGATGGTGCAAGAAGGAGCTAACCCTAATCAAACCCTAACCTTGCTTAATCTCTACTAATGCATGTTACATTATTAATCATATTATGTTACTATAATATATATTATATATTTGTAACAAAAGAAAATAATACAATTAACATATATCGCATATATATCAATGTATTATCCGGTGAGAAAATGAAATAATAAAGCGAGCCGATATTAGATAATGTAATACAATATATCATATATATTATTATACATTAAATCATCGAATCAACACTTGATCCGACAATCCGTCTATATCGAATATAACCGACTAATATATCATGTACCGATTCATCGAGTCAACACTTGATCCGATGACCCGGTTCATATCTAAATATCGCGAGAATATAATACGGTATCTCATATCGTATTATCCTCGGTCCTGGACATATCACATATGTGCCTCTACTCCGTTTTGCCTGAGCCAAGAAACCTCTGTGTAGGACTCTAAAGAATCGTCAATACGCCGGTAGCAGGTAATGATCATATCAAACACCCACAAGCTGCAAGCGGTCAGCTAAACGTAACAGCCATCCAGGTATTGAGCGATTAGAAGATCAACAAGCTAGCCTGTACGTTCTCCTGTGAATCCAATCAGTAACACTCCCGTACAGTCCGGTCTATTCGTTTGATATGTCGCATATCAAGTCTAGGGGTGGTATACGTCAGACCCCAGTAACTGATAAGTCGTGTCGATGTGAGGCTCATAACAGGTCGAGAAACTACTGGTAACACTTACCAGTAAATCTCTATATCAGCCCTGGCCAGGGACTTCCAGTTATAGCCAATCGAACACAGCACAACATCAACTCCCTATACCGAGAGAGACGAATCCCCTCCTATCGCTCATTGCCTCCATGTGATTCGGGACTGCACCCAAAAGCCACCGTTTTGCACGCCCTCTTGGACGTGGTAAGGTGGAAATCAAAGCACAGTGGGAATCACACAAGACTCTATGACGATCTCGGGTCTACAGACTACCCTGTACCAGTGTCACCGGAGAACTGCCATCTAACGTGTAGTATATAACCATCTGGGAGTTCTCGACGATTCCGTCCAGTGTACCCAATCTCCACTGAGCACCCGTACACCATCCTTGATGTTAAACACCGATGGATATGGGTTCATCCATCGCCCATCATATGGGTCAAGATGCTTATACGCTAGTCTACTCTGGTGTATCGATGCCCTGTCTCGATATACCCTCGACTAGGAACAGTTATAGGATGTACTCATCGACTACCGTAGCCCCACTAGTATGATCTCATCATAGTCCCAGTAGTCGAGTACAGATCCTAAGGGCTTTATCAACATGTGAGAGAAAGACAGTAAACCAGTACAAGTCAACATGTTAAGATAAAGTGAAACCAAATAGCATACTATCATGACGAGCAAGAAAATCCACTCTATATATATATCAAAGCATCCATCATAATATACATCATATGTACAACAATGGCCTTTAGGGCATATACATAACTAACAATCTCCTACTTGCACTAAGGCCAGCTGCTGTAGTATCTCATACCTAGCATCCCGAATAATCTCTCAAACTGTATCTGGGCAATAGCCTTCGTGAGTGGATCCGTGGTGTTGTCATTCGTATCTACTCTCCTGACCTCGATCTCCCGGCGATCAACTATCTCCCTGATCAGGTGATACCGCCTCAGAATATGTCTGGACTTCTGATGGGACCTGGGTTCCTTGGCCAAAGCCACAGCTCCATTGTTATCGCAATACAGAGGTATTGCATGCTCAATGGATGGAACCACACCAAGTTCACTAATGAACTTCTTTATCTAGACAGCCTCTTTGGCAGCATCGTTGGCAGCGATGTATTCAGCCTCCATCGTTGAGTCTGCAACGGTATCCTGTTTGGAACTCTTCCAACATACCGCCCCTCCATTGAGGGTAAAGACAAATCCCGAGTGCGACTTAAAGTCGTCCTTATCACTTTGGAAGCTAGAATCGGTAAAAGACTCCACCTGGAGATCTCCGTTACCATATACCAAGAACATGTCTCTAGTCCTTCGTAAGTACTTGAGAATGTTCTTCACAGCTCTCCAGTGACTCTCTCCAGGATCTGCTTGATACCGACTCACTACACTTAGTAAGTATGCTACATCGGGTCTGGTACATAGCATCGCATACATGATAGAGCCTACTGCCGAAGCATAGGGTATCCCTTGCATGCGAGCTCTCTCCAAATCAGTCTTGGGAGACATCTCTTTGGAGAGAGTGAGTCCAGAGATCGTAGGTTGGTTCCCACGCTTGGATTCTTCCATACTAAACCTCTTTAGTATGGTGTCAATATACCTGGATTGGGACAATCCCAATATCCGTTTAGATCTATCTCTATAGATCATGATTCCCAATATGCAGGAGGTATCACCTAGATCTTTCATTGAGAATCTTTGTGATAAGAAGAGCTTAACTGATTGCAGCATAGGAATATCATTTCCTATCAAGAGTATGTCATCCACGTACAATACGAGGAAGACTACCTTACCCTCTGCTACCTTCTTATAGATACAAGGTTCATCTATATTTTTGATGAAGTCAAACTCTTTGACTACAACATCAAAACAGATGTTCCAACTCCGTGATGCTTGCTTTAACCCATAAATGGATTTAAGCAGCTTGCACACCTTTCCGCTGCTCCCACTATCTACGAAGCCCTCTGGCTGAGTCATGTACACGCATTCTTCTAAATCACCGTTTAGAAAGGTGGTCTTAACATCCATTTGCCAGATTTCTTAGTCATGGTATGCAGCAATGGCAAGTAAGATCCGGATGGACTTAAGCATAGCCACTAGAGAAAAGGTTTCGTCATAATCCACACCTGGTCGTTGACAAAAACCCTTTGCAACAAGTCTAGCTTTGAAAGTCTCAACTTTTCCATCTACACCAAATTTCTTTTTAAAGATCCACTTGCTCCCAATAGGTTTTACCCCTTCAGGAGCATTTTCCAAAGTCCATACTCTATTGGTGTACATGGATTCCATCTCAGATCGCATTGCATCCAACCATTTCACAGAGTCACTACTCGTGATGGCCTTCTCGAAACTAGTCAGGTCATCATCTTCCATGATGCAATCCTCGCTTCCACCATCTATGAGAAAACCGTAGTATCTCTCACGTGGATGAGAAACCATGCTAGATCGGCGGAGAAGCTGGGGTTCGTCGGGCACTACTGAATCCTCTGGTTCTACCAAGTCTTCTGTTATAGTTTGTGTTGCTGGAACCTCTTCTAGTTCTACCTCAATGCCACTATTCTGTTTCATAAGAAAACATTTTTCTAAGAAAGTGGCATGTCCAGAAACAAACACCTTTTGTTCCTCGGGGTGGTAGAAGATATACCCTTGTGAATTTTTGGGATATCCTACAAACTTACATAAGACAGATCTTGCCTCGAGTTTGTCTGGATTTTGCCTTTTGACATAGGCCGGACAACCCCATATCTTAATGTAATTAAGATGTGGTCTCTTCCCTTTCCATATCTCATATGGAGTGGTAGGCACAGATTTGGTAGGAACTCTATTCAATAGGTCTATGGCTGTCTCAAGCGCATAACCCCAGAAGGAAATAGGTAACTCGGCTGTGCTTATCATAGAGCGCAACATATCTAATAGGGTGCGATTCCTCCGCTCCGATACACCGTTGAGCTGTGGTGTATAAGGAGGAGTAAGCTGAGAGAGAATCCCATTCTCTTTTAGATAATCCAGAAAATCATTGCTCAAGTATTCTCCTCCTCGATCAGATCGAAGGATCTTAATACTTTTGCCCATTTGGTTCTCTACTTCGTGCTTATACTCTCTGAATTTCTCAAAAGCTTCAGACTTGTGTTTCATCAGAAACACATGTCCGTATCTAAAGAGATCGTCAGTGAATGTAATGAAGTAGGAAGAACCGTTCCTGGCATGCGTAGACATGGGACCGCATACATCACTATGTACCAGTCCTAAGAGTTCTGTAACTCTTTCTCCGTGTCCACTAAACGGAGCTTTGGTCATTTTTCCTTTGAGACATGAATGGCAAGTATCATAAGATGATAATACGAACGGTTTCAAATATCCATCCTTATATAACTTAGCTAGTCGTGTCGCATTGATATGACCAAGTCTACAATGCTACAAGAAGGATTCGTTCATTACTGAATTTTTCCTCTTGTGTGTGTTTTGTATATTGAGTACTGTATTTTGATTGAGAATGAATATGCCATTATGTAACGAGCCTGATGCAATCAACTTTTGATTTAGGAAGATGTTCATAACAATATCCTGTACTACAAAATTATATCCTTCTTTACTTAATAAAGAAACTGATATAATGTTGCACATCATGTTCGGTATATAATAGCACTCATTCAGGATCAGTGTATTACCACTTGGTAATACTAGGTGATATTCGCCAACTGTTTTGGCTGCAATATATGCCCCATTCGCTATTTGAACGGAATGATCACCTTTTCCCAGTTCTCTACCTTTCCGTAGCCCATGTAACAATTTACATATGTGGGATCCTGATCCGGTATCTAATACCCAAGACGTAGGGTGAACTGAGAAACAGTTCTCAATAACTAACACACCCGAAGAAGGTGCATCAACATGCATGTTCTCCGTTTGGGTAGCATGAGAATCTAGATATTCTCCTATTCACTGTTCAGTCTTATAACTCTTATAAGAAAGAACGGGTCCAACGTTCCCCTGCTCAGTATAATAAGCGGGTTCAGTCAATACATCCATATTATTATCTTGATTATGGCCTGACATGGTCGCTACCTGGAGAGAGAGAAAAGAAAACACTTTAGCGTATGCTCTTGCAAGATTAGATTGGTTATTATCTTATCTAATCAGGATGTCTCCCACTGTTTTTATCAAATCTTCCTTCAAACCCTAAAAGGTAAGATTAGCCGGGATTAATTACACCCTACAATTTCATCAATCTTTCAGCCAGATCAGTGTCGGTACTTTGAGGGAGGTTCCCCGTGCTTTCGCACGGACCTAATTAAAGTAAACCTCGTTTTCCAAGAGGCGTAACCCCGTTAACACTTTTCTAGACACCTACTTGATCGGCTAATTGTCCTGTGTAAAACTCTCCCAAGAGAAACACTTACTCGCAGTGGGTATCGGGATCCAACTATCTCATAGGAGGTATGCAATCTCATTGCAAATTTCAACACTTGAAATTCCTGATAATTCTTTTACCCCTAGCGTGCTATGACCTTGACGCATACCAAACAACCCATAGTCCGCTAGTCAAGTTCAACCTGTACATTTCGTGATTGAATTAAACCCACCCGTACGACCCTTGACGCATGCCAAACAACGCCGTACAAATACCCTAATCCAATCGCATCTCATGCTACAGATAAGTAATAATCAGCTACCGTACACTACGCCTTGACGCATGCCAAACTACCGTAGCACGAATACTAAATATTACTTATCTGAAATGACGGAGGGCTACCCAGCTTTTTCAGAAAACCCTGAGCGTAATGAACTTGATATCGTCGTAGAATCTTGTGGTTTTTGAAAAAGGAGTGTTTTTTAGGCTTTTCTAGTTTCGCTAAAGAGGTCACTCCCGGTGAAGGGATCTCGGCTCTTTCCCCATCGAATAAGGTGCAGGGTATATCATATATACCGCCGTGCAAAGCAAGAACTATAGAAGCTGTCAAAAACTAAACCGCGAGTTTGTAGCATCTGCCAGTTTCGCTAAAGAGGTCACTCCCGGTGAAGGGATCTCGGCTCTTTCCTCATCGAATAAGGTGCAGGATATATCATATATACCGCTATGCAAAGAAAAACTGTAGCTACCCTTTTTATAAAGTTTTGATTCTACAATATCTTTTAGGTTTCTTTTCTTTTTATTAATCTCATTAATAAATCCCATCAGCTTATGCTTCCTAAGCATCACAGAAGAAACGAAAGCAATAATATTTATATATCAGCATATATATATATATATAGTATAAGCATTCGTCTCAGGCAGTAATATGATCTCATCATAGAACATTGCAGCAGAAGAACATATATGAAATATTAGATATACTAGGATATCCGTGTTTTTAATACTAGCCGGTATAAAACACGGATTCCACGGTCGCGATGAATAGCCAAACCCACATCCCAAGACCCCTCCGAGAGCGGCAAGTAACACTGTCAATTCTAGAGTTAGGAGACCCGGTCTCGACTCCTCGAAATGGCCTCCCACTGGACCCTAGAACCCGGTTACTTGTGCTCCCCTCCTTGGGTCTACCTGATGCGGAAAAGTAAATAATATACACTGGTGACATCAACCTCATCCCGGAAGTGCCCCAATAAAAGAATATTACATACAAATGAATTTTACATGAATGAAAATAAAAACCCTCATCTCACATAAAACCCCCGGCTATTCAGAACACGACGATCCAATATAACATATCACAGCAACACATAATATCACATATCATCAACGTAAGTAAGTATGCATACACCGATCGTTGTTGACATATAGCAACGAAAACCGGCAATACAACTACATACTACACTTACGGTCACAGAAAAGAAATTGTAAAACTACAATATTTGGAATCCACAATCACTTTACACATCGTAAATCTGAAATATCACACACTTCGCATTTCATGCCTAACTATATGAATTCCACATATTGTATCACATTACAGATAAATAGACAGTATTAAACATTCCGACCGGATAATCAAATACCCAAGATTTCCTAAATAGCTCAACACTTGAGCGGAGTTCAAATAATCCAAGAATATGTCACAGTACCGGTGATCCAGCCGTAGAAGGGTCAAGCCAACGCCTCACATGTGGCACGCCGTACTATCCTAAACCCTAAGGTTTAGAGGCAGTTCAAGACGGTCACATAATCAAGTTAAGGTTTGTGTTCTTCTAGAGGGTCCACCGCGTTACTTGCATATTTTTCCAAAAGATTTAAACCCGATAAAAATTCAAGGCTTGAAAGTTTTTTGTGCCGGGAAAAAGTGAATTAATGATATCCGCTCGAACTTTTTAACAGTTTCTAAATATCCGGAAATAATAACGAATTTAAATTTTCTGATCGAATCAAGGATTACAAAATAAACCCCAGAACACTCAACACTTGAGATAGATTAAAAATACCCAGAAGCAGCAGCAAGCACCTACGGATATTACCCTGAAGACACGTGTCACAATCCCAAAGATCGGCCGCGGAACCGCAGCGGGAAGTAGGTTCCCACCGCGGTTCCGCGGCGACTTCATGGAATTGTAGGCTCGTATTTCATGGCAATTCTTAGAATTCCCTGCAGATTTTTTGAGTATTTTTAATGCAGAAAAATCATATTTTTACAAAATTTCCAGAGAGGGGTTCTATTTCGTCGTATCGGGTTCGATCGGAGTTTTAACTTCGTATACACGTCGCCTAATGCTCTAACTAAGCTTTGATACCACTGTAGGGTTCCAAGGCACTCTTGTGAATGTTCATAAGGCATCAAACATGCCCGAATAAAAATTTAGACGTGCCGAACAACCTAAAGCCGAGATCTTTGCTAGATTATTAGGGTTTAACATGCAAGTAAACATCTTTACCACTAAGTGTGAGGGATTACAACCTTTGTAGTCCGCTCCTTCGCTTCATAAGCTCCGAGTAGAAGTCCCTTCGCCGCGATCCACGATCTTCCGGACTCAAGAGTAGCTCCACGACTCGAACGATCCATGCTAGCTTGTAGTGTTCCGTTTCTCCGATGATCTACGTCGAAGTTGCTATAACTCAAGCTCTCTCACTCTAATGAGGTGAACACTCTAATCTAATGGGCTAGATTAGATGAGGATGATGGAGTAGTACTTATGCTATCTTCTTATATCATTTTCTCACAAGAAATCATCATAAAATGAATAACTAGCATGCTTTCTCAAAGCTAAAGAGAGAAGAAGATGATGGAAAAAGAGTTAATCCTTTTGTAATGAATAGTAGAAGTGAATATATGATTGATCATGGAACCATGGTCAAGGATGACAAGGGTAACCTTTGTAGATAATAAACTAGGGCTAGGGTTTGGTTAGGTTAAAAAATGAGTCATAAGATAATATCAACCATAATATCATACACTTGACAAAAGGAAAGCTTCTAGATGGTGCAAGAATAATATCATACACTTGACAAAAGGAAAGCTTCTAGATGGTGCAAGAAGGAGCTAACCCTAATCAAACCCTAACCTTGCTTAATCTCTACTAATGCATGTTCCATTATTAATCATATTATGTTACTATAATATATATCACATATATATTATATATTTGTAAGAAAATGAAAATAATACAATTAACATATATCGCATATATATCAATGTATTATCCGGTGAGAAAATGAAATAATAAAGCGAGCCAATATTAGATAATGTAATACAATATATCATATATATTATTATACATTAAATCATCGAATCAACACTTGATCTGACAATCCGGCTATATCGAATATAACCGACTAATATATCATGTTCCGATTCATCGAATCAACACTTGATCCGATGACCCGGTTCATATCTAAATATCGCGAGAATATAATACGGTATCTCATATCGTATTATCCTCGGTCCTGCACATATCACATATGTGCCTCTACTCCGTTTTGCCTGAGCCAAGAAACCTCTGTATTGGACTCTAAAGAATCGTCAATAGGCCGGTAACAGGTGATGATCATATCAAACATTCACAAGCTGCAAGCGGTCAGCTAAACATAACAGCCACCCAGGTATTGAGCGATCAGAAGATCAACAAGCTAGCCTGTACGTTCTCCTGTGAATCCAATCAGTAACACTCCCGTACAGTCCGGTCTGTTCGTCTGATATGTCGCATATCAAGTCTAGGGGTGGTATACGTCAGACCCCAGTAACCGATAAGTTGTGTCGATGTGAGGCTCATAACAGGTCAAGAAACTACTGGTAACACTTACCATTAAATCTCTATATCAGCCCTGGCCAGGGACTTCCAGTTATAGTCAATCGAACACAGCACAACATCAACTCGCTATACCGGGAGAGACGAATCCCCTCCTATCGCTCATTGCCTCCATGTGATTCGGGGCTGCACCCAAAAACCACCGTTTTGCAAGCCCTCTTGGATGTGGTAAGGTGGAAATCAAAGCACAGTGGGAATCACACAAGACTCTATGACAATCTCGGCTCTACAGACTACCCTGTACCAGTGTCACCGGAGAACTGCCATCTGACGTGTGTTATATCACCATCTGGGAGTTCTCGGCGAGTCCGTCCAGTGTACCCAGTCTCCACTGAGCACCCGTACACCATCCTTGATGTCATACACCGATGGATATGGGATCATCCATCGCCTATCATATGGGTCAAGATGCGTATACACTAGTCTACTCAGGTGTATCGATGCCCTGTCTCGATATACCCTCGACTAGGAACAATTATAGGATGTACTCATCGACTACCGTGGCCCCACTACTATGATCTCATCATATTCCCAGTAGTCGAGTACAGAGCCTAAGGGCTTTATCAACATGTGAGAGAAAGACAGTAAACAAATACAAGTCAACATGTTAAGATAAAGTGAAACCAAATAGCATAATATCATGACGAGCAAGAAAGTCCTCTCTATATATATCCAAGCATCCATCATAATATACATCATATGTACAACAATGGCCTCTAGGGCATATACATAACTAACAATGGAGCCTATAACAATGAGTAGGGTAAATATCTAACCGAGTGTAATCCCATGTGCCCGTGTCAGTGCCTCAGGTAGAAATATATCATATGGATGATGTATGAATGCATGAAACAGAATAAAACTACTTTCATAATTTAGTGAGATTTCTGTACTTTTAAAAGAGGTATCATAAATGAAATCAGTATAAACTGTAAGTGCACGGCGGCGCCCCGGCCGTCAATCCAACGCCGGAATGCGGAAGCGGTGAATAACTTTAAATTTTGCGGACTTTGCAAACCGGCACCACCGCGCACTTTAACCGGATCGTAACCATTAACAAGTCTAAGCTAACTAGAAGATGGGTTAGAGATATACCGACGATCCAAGTCCTCCGGTCTTCTCGTCATGCTCCCGATCTCCTGCGGAAAAGTCCCGTCTCCTCCTCGTCGCCGGAAGTGCACCACATTGCCAACTATGTTTACGGGCTCCCACCTCAATGCCGAGGCAACTCGGGCACGAAGCCGGCTACTCGACGTGCCCAAGATTCGTTGTAGAATTCGTAGAGAAGGAGTCTCATTTTGGGGTTTGGAGTTGTGCCATTTTGTGGAGGAAAAGAGAACTTGTAAAGAGGTGGGGAAAAATGTAGCATGCAAAGAAAATGAGAGTAACATTTTTCTCTTTTTAAATGAAATGAACCCCTTGCCATGAAATGGCCGGCCCCCCCCCCATTTAGGTGTGATTGGAGAGAGAGAGAGAGTGGCTTGAACAATAATGCAAAGAGAAATGATGGCTTGTAAAGTCCAACACTCAACAACCATCTCCTCTCCCATCATCACAACCAAAGTCAAGGTAAGGTGCAACCATGATGGCAAAAAGTCAAGCCATGATCAACTAGAGAAAGTCAAGGTAAGGGGAGCCATCATGATACAAGGAAATATGCAAAGACCCCCTTCCACAAATGCCTATTTGCAACAATGCAAATAAGCCCTCCTCCACCAAACTTCGGCCAATGAACGGAACAATGGAAATCGACCGAAACGGAAAGCAAACTGGCAACTCCATAAAACTGGTCCCGTAATAAATTACAGGAAAACCCCGATACTGTGCATACACACCCGCATCTGTATTTCGACCGAAATACAAATGCAATGAGACAAAACACTACACTGTACTATACAAGGATCCGGCTTATACCAAAGCCGGCCAGTAATATCCGTTCGATCCTGATCCGTGCAATACCGCACGTATCTGATCGAACCCTGCCATATAACCATACGGCCTATAGTACAAACTGTCCGATCCTGATCCGTGCAATACCGCACGTATCTGATCGGACCTTGCCATATCTCCATACGGCCTCTACAACCTTTCGCCCGAAAGCTGAGTAACTGAATGTGGGGGACTCTAAAGACTCATCAACACCTTGGTTGTGGATTTAACCACTAGCACGTTAGAGGTATAAGCCAATACATAACGGGCTACCAGGTATTGACTAATAGGGACGTCCGTGAGCGAACTCAGCCTGACACCCTACTGAGCCTGTCAGTGACAATATCCGTGCAGTCCGGTCCGTTCGTCTATGAGTATCGCATGGCGGGCCTAGGGGGTTGGTAAAAGTCAGACCCCCAAAAGCGGTACAAGTCGTGTCGGAGTGTAGCCCAGAACACCCTGAGATACTACTGGAATACCTACCAGTAAATCTCCTTGCCTTGGCCAAGGACTTTGTGTAATGGCTCTCCTAGACACAGCACGACCTCAACCCCAATACCGGGAGAGACGAACCCCTGAAGATACGCTCACTGCCTCCATGTGGCTCGGGACTGTACCCAACTAAAACCTGTTTGCACGACTCCTTTGAGCCGTGGTAGGGTAGTAATCAAAGTACAGTGGGAACTCACACGAGACAAATGACGATCCCCAGGTCGATGAACTAACCTGCACACATGTCACCAGGGAACTGCCATCTGACGTCTGGTATATGACCAACTAGCATGTTCCCGGCGAGTCCTGTCCGGTGTACTCATAACCCAATGAGCACCTGTATACATCTTAGGTGATCCAACTGACACCAGTGGCTTGTGAGACCGGCCACCGCCCCTCGTCGGGGTCTTGACTGTATACACTAGTCTACTAATGGAGTATCGATGCCCGGTCTCGAAACTCCCACGACTAGGGACCTTTTAAGGATATGCTTGTAGACCCCCAGCTCCCACTTATATGATCGCCCTCATACTGCTGGTGGTCAAGCAAGAATCCTAGGGGCTCTATCAACGTGTAATAGCGACGTGTCATGTCACCTAAAGCAGTACACGATGATAAAGGTAAACCAGATAGCATACTATCATCTCGAGTAAGACTGTCCTACCGGGATAGGTCCTCCCTCAATCATTACAATCACGTACCTGTGACCTAATAATTGACTCTGAGGGCACTATCTCCAACAATCTCCCACTTGCACTCATGGCTAATTATTGCGATGTCGCATACTCACAGCCCGTGTGATACCGAACATCCAACTCCTCTACTAGTCAGTCTCACAAAGCTCGTTTGCGGAACTATTGCGTTCGAGGAATAGCCTCAGTGAGTGGATCCGCTTAGTTGTTTCTTTCTATGTCTCTCAATATCTCAAGTTCGCGGAGAAAGCCATCTCCCGAAATGAGCAAAATCAGTCTTAGAATATGTCTGGATGTCTGATGGGACGTAGCTCATAAATGAACTCCAAATCCAAAATTCTTAGACTGTATCGTTAACTGAACTTAATCAGTATCCTGCGCGCCATGCCTCCCTCAGTATTGCCTTGGACCACCTGTCCAAAATACTGCCCCTCATCAGAAGGAAAACTATAACTCTGACAACCTCCTTGTCGTCCATGTCACCTTGGAAGCCTGGAATGATAACTGTCTCCTGAATGAGGCTGTCGTTATCATATCCCTAGAACATCCACTTATGTTCTAAAACTGCTTCCGACTGTTTCTCCAGGATTGGATTAATGTCAACTTATTGCATCTAGTGCAAGAACAACATCTGGTGTGGCACTTGACATCTCACGATTGACTCAATTGCCTGAGCAAGTGATCTGCCAATCACGCCCGTCCCTCTCCCCTTTAGTCTGTAAGACACCTTTGGAGAGGGTGACTCCATTACCTGCAGGTACACTACCGTGCCAGGAGTCGTCCATCCTAAATACTCTTAGAATGCTGTCAAGTACCCTGATTGGGAAACCACCCAAATCTAGATCTAAGACCATAGATCTAGTAACCAGTATGTCTGATATAAAATCCATTTCCTTTGTGGAGAAACAACTGTGTGACGACCAAAGTATAACCGATCGTAGTGTAGGAGTTTCTTTTCCTACTCTGTGTATATCATCCAAATACCAGGATATCACACCCTACTACCTTCTCATCAGATCCATCCCCTATTCTGAGGAAGTCAAACCCATGACTGTCACGTTAGAAATAGATGATCTATCTCCGCTACTTCTGCTTTAGTCTATAAATAGACATAAGCTACCTGTCCACCAATGCTTCCGCTGCTCCCACTGACTACGACAACCCTCTGGCAGAGTCATATAGACGTACACTTCTAAAACTGGTTTAGAACGACGCTATACTCATCCTCCCGCCGGGTCTCGTAACCTGGAACAACAGCAATGGCAATTGTGGGTAAACAAGAACTTCCCTGTCACCGTCCTTGAGGCTACCGGAGTACCTCTCGGGTGCCTGAAGTTACCCACCTTATCTGCGGAGTGGCCAATGGAATGTCAATCCAGATTGAATCTTTAGGTTCCTTATCAAATCTTCAGTAATCGTTTGTGGTTCTGGAATCACTTCCAGTTCTACCATACTCCCACTACTGTTTTCTGAAAAAAAAAATCCATTTTTAATAAAACTGTGGCGAGTCTAGAACAATATCGCTATTGTTCATCCAGATGGTAGAAAGTCAACCCTCGTCATAGCCTGGGTCAACCCACAAACAGCCATTACAGAAACGTGCCTTGAGTTGTCCAGTGTCTGGTTTTAATCATAAACCGGACAACTCCCCGTACCTTAACATCGTTAAGATATGAACTGTTCTATATCCAATATAGAAACAGAGGCACTGATTTAATTGAACCAGATTCAAATCATGCAGCTGTCCCCAGCGCTTGTCAACTAAATGGAAGGAGGCCGATCAGCGTTACTCAACTTAGGAATACTTCCAATTATGAGTAACCTGAAAGAGAAGCAAGATCTCTTTATTATTACTATCAACTGAATACCATACACAAGTATCTACATCTTCGATCTCTTTGAAGAATCCCGATACTTGCTATACCTGGTTCTCTACTCTATTCAAATACCCATAACTTCTCAAAATTCGGACCCTGTGTTTCCGCGAAACACTCGTCTAAAAACTAGAGAAGTCATAAGTAAACCGAATATAGTACGAGGACCAACCCCTCTGTCCTGATGGACCCTGGACAACATACAATACTCTGTATAAGTCCTTTGAGTCTGACAACTCATTCACTGTGTGTCGTAGGTTGAAAACTGTACTTATGGTTAAGAAGAATTACACCGCTGTTTAATGCTCCTTACCTAACCATCCACTGATATAGGTAAATGTCGTAGACATAATTTCAGAAAGGTATATCTCACTCTATGAAAATAGACGTACAGATACATCGATTTGAAATTGGTGCATAACGGCGGATATTCAAAACCAAATACTTGCCGTCCGGCAAATAACCCAGGTGACTTCCTCAAATATCACCGATTACAACGAATCCCGATATAATGAGGACAATCACCTAATTCCCAATAGCTTACTCCCACTCATCATCTGTAAAACCATACAGATGTGAGAATCATACCTGGCAAATACATACCCTGGAGTAAGTGTCTAATCGGGAAATCAGTTTTCTTTTAACATTACACAGTGAAACTGAAACACTGAAATGTTTCGATGGGGTATCCTGGTATTCTTAGTAATGCCTCTTCCAGATTCACGACTGTAACCGTATAATTCTTTGCCACCTCTCCAAAACCCTTCATATGTCTTTAGTCTTTACCTTCTGCACACCCCTTTAGGCCAAATGGTTTTCTTCCTTCCCTACCGTTCGGCACCAGCCTATGGTTTGGAAGAAGACTATCCAATAAGCATAATGGGTGTACTGTCCCAATCCTAGGAACACTCGCAATGAGAGAGGGTGAAGATAAAAGACAACCGAATAAACCTTATTCCTATTTCTCCTGAACCAGAATCCATCCCCGAACTGGAACAAGTTCCATTCGAGTTCGTATATAACCATACGATGGAGTATCCAAATAAACTGTGGATCTTCGTAGTGATACGGAGTGTCCTGGAGAAATACAAAGGTGATGTGGGACTGGTAACGAAATATTTGGTTTGGTCGTGAATATCTGTTGCAATTTACTTTGCCCTCTTACTAATCCCTTGTTTTGTCTGAACTTAATACCTTCTGTACACCGTTTAGGCTAACTGGTTTCCTTCATTCCCTACCGGTCGGCACCAGCCTATGGTTTGGAAGAAGACTATCCAATTTGCGTAATAGGTGTACTACTCCTAAACCAAGGAGTACTCGCAACCTGAGAGAAGGTGAAAAGAAAAGACAACTGAATAATCCTATTCGTTTTCTCCAGAACCGGAAACCATCCTCGAATTCCTTCGAGTTCGTATCTAACCATACGATGGTTTTGTCCAATGGAAGTGGACGTTCGTAGTAATACGGGGTGTCCTGGAGAAAAGGGTAAAAGCAGGAGTGGCAATGAGGTCTGCAACTCTGACAATCCAAAAGCCAGTGTTTAAGAAGGTTCGGTCAACTTGGTCACTGAGTCATAGTCTTAGGGTCGGGTCAATGGTCGCTGCCAAAGAGAGAGAGAAAAGAAACACTCAGCGTGCACTCTAACCTAGATCAGAATGGTTACCAATTTATCTAATCTGGAATCCTCCCACTGTATCTCAAATTCTCCTCCAAACCTAAAGAAGAATTAGTCGGGGTGACCCGAGGAGTAAACTAACTCATCAGTGGGAATCGGGATCCAACTATCATCGCATGATAACGTGACGGAATCCGCTCACGTCAACACACTCCAGAAGGTATGCGCATATCTGGCAAGTTTCAGTTCTTTTGAAACTCCCGATGTGATTTCTGCCCCATGCTCTTATGACCTTGACTTTGGCCAACATATCATAAGTCACATGTCAAGTTCTGCCCGTCATTCTCCAGGTTAATTTGAATCCACCCGTACATACCCTTGACTTTGGCCAAAATGGCAGCACGACTGTCCCAAACCAACGCATCTATCTATGCTGCATATGAATACCCCAATAGCTACCAATCACTGTGCCTTGACTTTGGCCAACATACACAGCTTGAATACTATTGACCACCCATATGAAACGACGGAGGGCTACGAATGGTTTCTGGCGAAAACCTTTAACGTAATGAACTTGATATCGTTGAAGGAACGGATAGCTTTTTAGAAAATATAGTGACGAAAACCTTTACTAAAGAGGTCACTCCCGGTGAAGGGATCTCGGCTCTTTCCCCGTAGAATGGGGTGCTGGATATTCATAACCGAATATCACTGTGCAAAGCAAAAGTAATCGGCTATAGTGAAGTCATTGCCCTGACGCAAACTTTTGTCCAAGGGGTCACTCCCGGTGAAGGGATCTCGGCCCTTGCCTCGTCGACTGAGGAGCAGGATATTCTAATGAATACCACGATGCAAAACAAAAGTAAACGTCCTTGCAATAACAGCTTTTGAAAAAGTGTTCCAACAACATCAGATTAGGTTTGTTTTAAACTTTGCATTGATCCGAATCAATGCAGTCCCATCAATTGATCACACCAAAAAGAACGAAAATATACTGATGTACGTATATGCCATCCGCATTCGCCACTGGGTCCCGTCATTACCCGTTAGGTTAGCTAACTAACGACAGAGCGGGGACTGGACTAGCGCGGATGTAAAACATATACAACATCTACTAATATATATACCAATATATTATATTTCGCTCAAGGCGTGAAAGAAATGCAACATCACAGAGAATGAACAGCATCACAGAAACAATACAGATATCTGGGATCCCCGGGTTTCACAGAGCCACTGCTGAAACCCGATGTTCCCCTGGTCGTGTGGATAGCCTGTGCAATGAAATCCTAGACCCCTACGGGCGCGGCAAGTTACCCGCCAAAACCTGAAGCGAGGCAGCCCCCTTCAATACCGTGAATGGACCACCCAGCACTTCACGGAATCCGGTAACTTGGGCACCCCTCCTGGGTCAACCTGTACCCCCTACGAGTGCGGTGAATAGCCCGCCAATCCTAGAGTGAAGCCCCCTCCGTCTCAATGCCATGAGATGCGGGCTTGTTGCCCTCCAGAACCCGGCTATCCGTGCACCCCTCCGCGGGGCAATCCTAGTACAGAAAGTAAAATATACATACACCGGGTACATCGACCGCAACCAGGTCGTGCCCCAAAATAATAATACAAACAGGCAGTGACGGCAGTCCACATGTCGGACGCTCGCCCCGCAATATCAAATGTACATAATACAACAGCACAGTACTAGCATTGCATCCAGGCTATCCCCCACGACCGATCCGCAACATCACAGCAAATACATAGAACATCAACGTGAAAGTCACGTTCGCAAATCCGTCTAACCGGGCTATAGCAGTTAGACCGGATTTACCGATCGAGTGACATTCACGGTCGCAGATATAATGTAAATACTGTGAAAAATGTGTTTAAAAAATTTCCGATTGATCAAACAATTAACAAGTGGGCCCCAAAGAAAACTGTAGCACTCACAGAAACAATTGGCCCAACTTTAATATTCCAAAGCCCATATTTTAAGCCCAGAAGGCCTCTGTAAAAAAATGGTGAAGTGATGTGAATAGTGCGCGGCGGAAGGGCCGCACTAATGGGGTTTTCGCGGCGGTTCCGCGCTCCAACTGTGGAGTTACTTCATCAAATTTTTACAGAACTCTTAGATTATCCAGTACATCAATATTCTACAACCTGAAAAATTTTTCGAGACCAAAAATTTTCAACAGAAACTGATGCGAACTAAAATGCAGTTTTGGAACTTTTTGATCAATCGGAAATGCAAACACATTACACAAAGCTAGACTAAGTTAATGGCGAGGCTCTGATACCACTGTAAGTGCACGGCGGCGCCCCGGCCGTCAATCCGACGCCGGAATGCGGAAGCGGTGAATAACTTTAAATTTTGCGGACTTTGCAAACCGGCACCACCGCGCACTTTAACCGGATCGTAACCATTAACAAGTCTAAGCTAACTAGAAGATGGGTTAGAGATATACCGACGATCCAAGTCCTCCGGTCTTCTCGTCATGCTCCCGATCTCCTGCGGAAAAGTCCCGTCTCCTCCTCGTCGCCGGAAGTGCACCACATTGCCAACTATGTTTACGGGCTCCCACCTCAATGCCGAGGCAACTCGGGCACGAAGCCGGCTACTCGACGTGCCCAAGATTCGTTGTAGAATTCGTAGAGAAGGAGTCTCATTTTGGGGTTTGGAGTTGTGCCATTTTGTGGAGGAAAAGAGAACTTGTAAAGAGGTGGGGAAAAATGTAGCATGCAAAGAAAATGAGAGTAACATTTTTCTCTTTTTAAATGAAATGAACCCCTTGCCATGAAATGGCCGGCCCCCCCCCCATTTAGGTGTGATTGGAGAGAGAGAGAGAGTGGCTTGAACAATAATGCAAAGAGAAATGATGGCTTGTAAAGTCCAACACTCAACAACCATCTCCTCTCCCATCATCACAACCAAAGTCAAGGTAAGGTGCAACCATGATGGCAAAAAGTCAAGCCATGATCAACTAGAGAAAGTCAAGGTAAGGGGAGCCATCATGATACAAGGAAATATGCAAAGACCCCCTTCCACAAATGCCTATTTGCAACAATGCAAATAAGCCCTCCTCCACCAAACTTCGGCCAATGAACGGAACAATGGAAATCGACCGAAACGGAAAGCAAACTGGCAACTCCATAAAACTGGTCCCGTAATAAATTACAGGAAAACCCCGATACTGTGCATACACACCCGCATCTGTATTTCGACCGAAATACAAATGCAATGAGACAAAACACTACACTGTACTATACAAGGATCCGGCTTATACCAAAGCCGGCCAGTAATATCCGTTCGATCCTGATCCGTGCAATACCGCACGTATCTGATCGAACCCTGCCATATAACCATACGGCCTATAGTACAAACTGTCCGATCCTGATCCGTGCAATACCGCACGTATCTGATCGGACCTTGCCATATCTCCATACGGCCTCTACAACCTTTCGCCCGAAAGCTGAGTAACTGAATGTGGGGGACTCTAAAGACTCATCAACACCTTGGTTGTGGATTTAACCACTAGCACGTTAGAGGTATAAGCCAATACATAACGGGCTACCAGGTATTGACTAAAAGGGACGTCCGTGAGCGAACTCAGCCTGACACCCTACTGAGCCTGTCAGTGACAATATCCGTGCAGTCCGGTCCGTTCGTCTATGAGTATCGCATGGCGGGCCTAGGGGGTTGGTAAAAGTCAGACCCCCAAAAGCGGTACAAGTCGTGTCGGAGTGTAGCCCAGAACACCCTGAGATACTACTGGAATACCTACCAGTAAATCTCCTTGCCTTGGCCAAGGACTTTGTGTAATGGCTCTCCTAGACACAGCACGACCTCAACCCCAATACCGGGAGAGACGAACCCCTGAAGATACGCTCACTGCCTCCATGTGGCTCGGGACTGTACCCAACTAAAACCTGTTTGCACGACTCCTTTGAGCCGTGGTAGGGTAGTAATCAAAGTACAGTGGGAACTCACACGAGACAAATGACGATCCCCAGGTCGATGAACTAACCTGCACACATGTCACCAGGGAACTGCCATCTGACGTCTGGTATATGACCAACTAGCATGTTCCCGGCGAGTCCTGTCCGGTGTACTCATAACCCAATGAGCACCTGTATACATCTTAGGTGATCCAACTGACACCAGTGGCTTGTGAGACCGGCCACCGCCCCTCGTCGGGGTCTCGACTGTATACACTAGTCTACTAATGGAGTATCGATGCCCGGTCTCGAAACTCCCACGACTAGGGACCTTTTAAGGATATGCTTGTAGACCCCCAGCTCCCACTTATATGATCGCCCTCATACTGCTGGTGGTCAAGCAAGAATCCTAGGGGCTCTATCAACGTGTAATAGCGACGTGTCATGTCACCTAAAGCAGTACACGATGATAAAGGTAAACCAGATAGCATACTATCATCTCGAGTAAGACTGTCCTACCGGGATAGGTCCTCCCTCAATCATTACAATCACGTACCTGTGACCTAATAATTGACTCTGAGGGCACTATCTCCAACATAAACAGTGTCTAGCATCGACACAAAACATAAAACCCAATGTCTCAATATCTCAGGATTTCAATGTCTCAATCTCACTATCTAGGGCGCCGTCAATCCAGACCGGCCCCTACCATCAATCTTAAGACCACGATGGTATCCCCCGGATATCCGACGCGTCGGGTAATATCACCGGTCGGTAGTGCTCCCCTGCCAGGCTCAACGCCATCATCTGCGATCCTCTTGCCCCGGGGTACCGCACCGGGTCCACCATGTACCCGAAACGGTTCCTCCACTCCTCGAACTCGGGTCTCGAAATCCATCAGCAAACTCATGGTGGACGACTCATACATCATGGGAAAACCGCACTTTTCTTAAAAAAAAGTGAAAGAATTTTATAAGTGTTTTTGCGGTTTTCCTCCAAATCCCAGAAATCACGTGAAATCCGAATCCAAGTCATCAATAGCATGTAAACAGTGAATATAGCATGAAAATCCATGAATGCGGTACATCAGTGAATAATAACATGCATGAAGTGGCAAGTAGTAACTACAATGTCTAAACAAGCATATAAGGCAAGTACGCTAATATCATGTCTAAACTATTAGCTAACAACCTATGTCAAATGAAATAGTATTTTCTAAAGTGTTCGTGACATGGCAATTACCGATGAAGATGTGTGTGAGCCGGCAAGTAAGTGTACGTGGTACATACGCGTCATCGGTAATGGTGCTGGTGTCCTAACAACATGATATCAACAATAGAATATGAAACATAATATAAGCATGCGATGCGGAGCGAACAACAATAATGAGCGGGAGCTAAATACTAGACACAAAGATGACAATCTATATTTAATATAAATCTAGTCTAACAACTACACTAAACTAAAGGGCTAATCTAACTGGCTATTGAAGGTAAGGAAACCGCCTAACACCTGAATCGATACATATGTCTATATATATATATATATATATATATATATATATATATATATATATTAGTCGGTGATCCCGCTTCGATAATATCACATCCGATACCATATCTATAATCAGTTATTCCCAAGTCAAGTGTGCGGATCAAACATCAATATATAGCTCGTACGTAAATCCGTCGTACGGCATCCCCAAATCTGGGTACGGGTCAATATTATATTCCTCATATTATTCATCTAGTATCCTCTCTATCAACGATCATAATCTGGGTACTGATCTATGTATAGTACAATACTAATATCATCAATCTAATCATGATCTGACTGCTGATCTACAACCTCCTACAAACCGATATCATCATCATATATCGTCATAAAGAGGTATACATCGCATAATGCGACCTATTTTAAATATCTTGTCATATCATATCCTATCATATCTCGCATCACGATCACATGTCAACCGTTTTATATATATCCCATTCACATGGCATCGTCATCCAAAGATCCGCTATAACATCAGGATGTATCTCAAGTACGAATCCTGCCATATCACCGACCTCATAATCTAAGATCAACTCTCATCGACTCATCTCAATCCCAAGTATCATCCTCAAATCCGTATGTGAACACATAGTCCCATACCCATGTGAACAAATAACTACATAGAATCCCATATATGCACATATGAACAAAGGAATGTATGCAAGTATGTATGTGTGTGTGTAGTGCAACCACTACTCTAGGGTCTCGCAACACTAAACTAACCCGATCACACCCTGAATCCATCTATGTCATCAATAACATCAAACAATATATATAACCACTATGTGTGTATACGTATTCGTATACATCACCACGAACCGCGAGGGTGCTATACGCCATCTACCCGAATTCTCCCCATAGATATAAATCTACTCCCCTGGTCCTCGCTTGCCGGTGCCGACGTCGCCACGCGCTTGCTTATCGTCTCTAAGTCCACATGGGGTACCTACATATCATAACGCACCATATAGCATTAAAATCCGACTCATGACCAAAATGACACACGAATCGCACATAGGTCAAAACCTATAGCTGCTTTCACAAATCAACCCAAAAAAACCTCGACGTCGGCATACAAACGCCAAACCATCGAGTAAAACATCAGATATACCAATCATGGTTTCACAAATCACTAATTATATATGAAATAGGATTTAAATCATCAAAATATTAAAATTAATCAATTCGTTTTATTTCTCAAAAACCTAGTTAGCAAAAGTTTTCGTTTTAATTCGAAAATTGATGTTTTAACAAAACTAATTCCCAATATATTCACTAAATATCTTAATTAGGTCATATAAACCACTTCTATATTTTTATGACACTAATTTGTAAAAATTCAAAAATTCTAGTTTGCAATTATACCCAAATTTCAACCATTTTAGCAAAAATGCATAAACAACAATTTAGCTTGGATTTGCATGATCTAAAATATTAAAATACAATTTATAATGTTAATAATGTGATAAAAACTCTAACCGTATTTTTAATCTCACATTCTAATTCAATTTTAAAAAACTAGTAAGCATGAATACTAGAAAATTGACGAAACCATCGCGGATTTGCGACAAAAAGACTACAATCTAGCATGAACAACCAATCCACACTCCAAGCAATCTACCATACTCAAATAATCCACAAGCAATGATTCAATTCCCATTTCCAAAATCAACCCCTTCTCTTCATTTTTTTTTATAAACAAGCAACAACAACAATTTCACACTTTAAATAACTAATTTAGCATATACAAGCTGCAATTTAACCATTAGATAGAAATTATACCTCCAAGTTTGAAACCCTAGGTTGCTCTAGCCACCAAAGTCACCTCCTTTCTCCATGCTTTAAACCAATTTGGGTGTGAGGAGGGATAGAATTAGGATTTGCTTTGAATTTGTGAAGAAATTGTGGATTTTTTTATGTGTTTTGAGATGAAATTTGAGGCCAAAAGAGATGGGAACATGGGGGAAAATGGGGTTGCTGGAGCTCAGATTTTGGCCAATGAAGGAATGGGGAAAGGGTGAGGGAATGGGTGAAAAATTTCCAAGTCAAAGCCCTCCCAAATTACCATAATACCCCCACCTACTTTACTATATATAAAAACCCTTATTTTAACCCATTTCTTCACATGATTTAAGGTCAAAAAGAGGGAAAGAAAATTCTTGGGCTGCTACAATAGTGTGGGGCCAACCAAGTGGAGTGAGGGTGAGTGTGAGAGACTTTACAAAAAAATTCTATACAAAAAGACCCCCCACAATACCATATTTGCAAGTTTTAGTTCAAAATAATTATATTTTTGTTTTCCATAATAAAAACCAATTAAAACAAGAAATAAAATACTAAAAAATTATATTACAACTAGATATTAATTAACATGATTTTAAAGATTAAAATTAGCACATTTAAATTTGTATTTATCGCTAATTTAATATATTTTCTTACCGGCTTAAAATAATATTAAAAATAATTAAATTCGGAAAAATTTTCAGAAAACCAGAAATTTTACCAGCGGCTCAATAAACACTAAACACTAGCAATTTCATAGCTAGAATATGTATTTTTAATTTTAAAATAAAGATATTTAAATTTTGACTTTTTACAGAAAACCCCCTTATTTTACCGATTTTTCGAAATTTCACCGAAACGATTTTCAAAACGTTACACCAATTTCTGACTGTAACCGTATATTTCTTTGCCACCTCTCTAAATCCCTTTATTTGTCTTTATTCATTACCTTCTGTACACCCCTTTAGGCTAAGTGGTTTTCTTCCTTCCCTACCGTTCGGGACCAGCCTATGGTTTGGAAGAAGACTATCCAGTAAGCATAATAGGTGTACTCTCCTAAACTAAGGAGCCCTCGCAACCTGAGAGAAGGTGATGATAAAAGACAACTGAATAAAACCTTATTCTATTTCTTCCGAACTGGGGAAAAAAGCAAAGGTGAAGTAGGAGTGGCGATGAAGTACGCGGTTTGGTCGTGAATGATAGAAGTCGCAATTTACTTTGCCCTCTTTCTAATCCCTTTATTTTGTCTTTACTTATTACCTTCTGTACACCCTACTTAGGCTAATTGGTTTTCTTCATTCTCAACCTTTCGGCACCTGCCTATGGTTTGGAAGAAGACTATCCAATAAGCGTAATAGGTGTACTCTCCTAAACTAAGGAGCCTTCGCAACCTGAGAGAGGGTGATGATAAAAGATAACTGAATAAACCAATTCAATTTCTCCTGAACCTGGATCCATCCTCGAAGAAATCCCTTCGAGTTCGAATATAACCATACGATGGATTCATCCAATGGAAGTGGATGTTCGTAGTGATACGAGGTGTTCTGAGAAATTCAAAGGGTAAAAGAAGGAGCGGCAATGACTTATGCAACTCAGACAATCCAAAAGCCAGTATTTTAATAAGGTTCGGTCAACTTGGTTACTGAGTTATAGTCAAGGGTCGGTCAATGGTCGCTGCCAAAGAGAGAGAGAGAAAAGAAACACTCCGCGTGCACTCTAACCTAGATCAGAATGGTTATTACTTTATCTATTCAGGAAATCTCCCACTGTACTATCAAATTCTCCTCCAAACCTGAAAAAAGAATCAATCGGGATCACCCGAAGAGTAAACCAACTCATCAGTGGGAATCGGGATCCAACTATCATCGCATGATAACGTGAAGGAATCTACTCACGTTATCACACTCCAGAAGGTATGCGCATACTTGGCAAGTTTCAGATTCTTTAGAAACTCCCGATGTGGATTTTTGCCCCATGCTCTTATGACCTTGACGTTGGCCAAAATGCCATAAGTCACATGCCAAGTTATACCCATCATTATTCTGTCAATTTGAACTCACCCGCACATGCCCCTGACGTTGGCCAAATGGCAGAATGACTGTCCCAAACCAACTCATCTATCTATACAACAGATGAATACCCAGCAGCTATCAAACACTATGCCTTGGCGTTGGTCAAAATACATAGCTTGAATACTACTGAATACCCAAATGAAATGACGGAGGGCTACGGCTGGTTTTTGGCGAAAAACCTTTAACGTAACGAACTTGATATCGCTGAAGGAACCTGATAGCTTTTTAGAAAATATAATGGCGAAAACCTTTGCTAAAGAGGTCACTCCCGGTGAAGGAATCTCGGCTCTTTCCTCGTGGAATGAGGTGCAGGATATTCCAACTGAATACCGCGATGCAAAACAACATGTAATCGACTATAGTGAAGTTATTACCCTGACGCAAATTTCTGCCCAAGGGGTCACTCCCGGTGAAGGGATCTCGGCCCTTGCCTCGTCGAATGAGGTGCGGGATATTCCAACTGAATACCACTATGCAAAACAAAAGAAAATGTCCTTGTAATAACACTTTTTAAAACTGTTCCAACAACGTCGCATCAATTAATCACACCAGAAAAGAACGAAAATATAATGTACGTATATGCCATCCGCATTCGCCACTGGGTCCCGTCATTGCCCGTTAGGTTACTTAACTAACGACAGAGCTGGGACTGGACTAGCACGGGTGCAAAACATATACAACATCTACTAGTATATATACCAATATACAATAATCGCTCCAGGCGTGATAATATGCAACATTACAGAAAAGTAATAAGCGTCACAGAACAATACAGATAAACTGGGATCCCCGGGTTTCACAGAGCGAATGTCACGTTCGCAAACCCGTCTAAAAGAGCTATAGCAATTAGATGCAATTTACCGCTTGAATGACATTCACGGTCGGAGATATAATGTAAGTACTGTAAACTAACAAGTTTAAAATTCCGATCGACAAAACTTCCCGAAGTGGGCCCCACGTACAACTGCAGTACTCAAACAAAATCTGGGCCCAAAAAAAATATTCCAGAAACCACAATTCCGATGAAAGACACTACTGTAGAAAAATGGTGCACTATTGCTCCAAAACGGCGGCGGAACCGCGGCCAATACATGGCTTGTGCGGCGGTTCTGCGGCGCTCTGGAGGTAACAGTTGACTAAATTTCTACAGTATTCTTAAAAAAGCCTGCTGGATTTTTGAGATGCTCAAAATCATTTTTAGATCAGTTTTAAAAATCGACAGAAACTTTAACATGAAAAGTGTGGTTTTGGAAATTTCGTTCGATCGATGTTTTAAACACGTTAGAACAAGTTAGTAAAGGTTAATGGCGTGGCTCTGATACCATGTAAGTCTACGGTAGCGCCTCGGCCGTCATTCTGATGCCAAACGCGGAACAAAAACTTTTATAACTGGCGCTATCGCACACTATAACCCGGATCTTGCCATTAACGCTAAACTAACAAACTATAAAGAGGTAGAAAGGCTATACCGATCAATCCGAGTCCTTCGGTCTTTAGCCATCATTCCACGCACCTCGCGACAACTCCGATCTCCTGTCTCCTCCCCGAGGTGGCACCACGTCAACGGAACTTTAAACGGGCTCCCGCCTCTATACCGAGGCAACTCGGTCATCATGTCTGCTAAAAGAGATGACCAAGATGAAGTAGAGAATGAGTAGAATATTTTGTCTCAAACACCCTAGGGTTCTCATCACATGAGAGGGTTAGTATAGAGGTTGAAGAAGATGCTTAGGATTGGAGATTGTGAACTCAAGAAACACTAGTGAGCCAAAAGAAAACTAAGCTCATAAACTTGTGTTATCTTCTTCTTCTCTTGTGAATAGATATATGAGGTTATTTATTCAAAACCAAAAGAAAATATGTTATAAAAATATCTCCTCAAAATATCTATCCACAAAACAAAACTCATTAAATCTTTAATGACTCACTAGATGACTCATTACATGAGTCATTAGTGAACATTCTAGAATTGATGAGTCACAACCATGAGTCACAATTTCCATTAATCATTTAAACCAAAATGATTAATCCAAAAAGAAATACATCTTCTAAAATATTCTCGTAACGGATTACGAGAATACCCCTCACCTGTATATACATACCTGTATCCGTATTCCGACCGAATACGAATACGAGAGACTAAAATATTCCGACTCAATATAATACTTGGATCCGGCTTAAACCAAAGCCCATCAGTATTATCTGTCCGATATATGACACGTGCACAAGTGCACGAGCATTTTCGAACCCTGCCATAAAACCATTCGGCCTCTACAACGTTTCGCCCGAACTTGGGAAACTATCTGTGGGGGACTCTAAAGACTCGTCAGTACCCTGGCAGTGGGTTTGACCACAAGCACGTTAGCGGCACTAGCTGTGCGTAACGGCTGCCCATGTACTGACCGAAAGGGAAGCCTGATGAGCGAACTCATCCTGGAACCCTACTGAGCCTATCAGTGACAATATACATACAGTCTGGTCCGTTCGTCTATGAGCATCGCATATCGGGCCTAGGGGGCTGGTAACGTCAGACCCCCAAAAGCGGTATAAGTCGTGTCGGAGAGTAGCCCTGAACACCCTGGGAAACTACTGGAATACTTAGCAGTAATTCTCACCTTCCTTGGCCAAGGACTTGGTGTAATGGCTCTTCTAGACACAGCGCGATCTGACCCCCAATACCGGGAGAGACGAATCCCCTGCCGATCCACTCACTTGCCTCCATGTTGCTCGAGACTGTACCCAACTAAAACCTGTTTGCACGACTCCTTTGAGCCGTGGTAGGGTAGTAATCAAAGCACAGTGGGAACTCACACGAGACAAATGACGACCTCAGGTCGATGAACTAACCTGTACACATGTCACTAGGGAACTGCTATCTGATGCTAGGTATAATACCAACGAGCACGTTCCCGGCGAGTCCTGTCCGATGTACTCATAACCCAATGAGCACCTGTATACATCTTAGGTAATCCAACTGACACCAGTGGCTTGTGAGACCGGCCACCGCCCCTCGTCAGGGTCTCGACTGTATACACTAGTCTACTCTGGAGTATCGATGCCCTGTCTCGAAACTCCTCCGACTAGGGACCACTTTTAAGGATGTGCTTATAGACTACCCAACTCTCACGTATATGATCGCCATCATACTGTTGGTAGTCAAGCAGGATCCTAAGGGCTCTATCAACGTGTAATAGTGAACAGTCCTCTAAAACTGTACACGATGATAAAGGCAAACCAGATAGCATACTATCATCTCGAGTAAGACTATCCTACCGGTATAAGTCATCCCTCAATCATTGCAATCACGTACATGCGATCTAATAATTGACTTTGAGGGAACCATATCCAACACGGAATACACTTAACTGTATATACATACCCGTATTCGTATCAAAATGTGAATACCTAAAGAGATAGAATAACATAAAGAACATAATACTAGAATATACATATCGAAATATATATACGTAAATTATTAAATCAATACCTGATTTAATAATCCGGCTCAATCCCGAGCCGGCTACCATTATCAACCGTCCGATCGAAAGTCCAGGCAACTAGTACAATCATTCGATCGGAACCCTGCACGTATCAAAATACGGCTACTAAATCATTTCGTCTGAACCAGGGAAACTCTCTGTGTTGAACTCTAAATACTCGACAGTACGCCGACAGTGAGTTACTAGATAAATCTATAACCACAAGCACGGTGGCGGCACAGCTGTACGTAACGGCTACCCGGGTACCTGTCGAAAAGGAAGGCCGACGAGCAAACTCATCAGAATCCCTACTGAGCCTATCTGTCACAATCTCCGTACAGTACTGTCTCTTCGTCTGAGAGTATCGCATACCGGGTTTAGAGGGTGGTAAACATCAGACCCTAATAACCCGATAATTCGTGCTAATATGGCTCAGGACTAATCCGGGAAACTACTGATCTAACTATCAGTAAATCCCAACTGCCTTGACCAAGGTCTTATGGTGCTGGCCAAGCGAACATTGTGCGATATCGACTCGTTATACCGGGAAAGTCGAATTCCGAACAATTGCTCGCTGCCTCCATGTGGCTTGGGACTGTACCTAACTAAAACCTGTTTGCACGACTCAGTAGAGCCGTGGTAGGGTAGTAATCAAAGTACAGTGGGAACTCACACGATACAAATGACGATCTCAGGTCTGAAGACTAACCTGTACTCATTTCACTTGAGAACTGTTATCTGACGATAGGTATAGTACCAACTAGAAGTTCTCGGCTAGTCCGTCCAGTATACTCACCCCCAGTGAGCATATGTATACGATCTTAGGTGCGAAATACCAATGGCTGTGGGACCAACCATCGCCCCTTGTCGGGGTCTAGAAACATATACACTAGTCTACTCCGGAATATTGATGCCCAACTCGATACTCCTACGACTAGGTACATTTTAAGGATGTGCTTATCGACTACCCAACTCCCACAAGTATGATCGCTCACAACGCCGGTAGTCAAGCAATGATCCTACGGGCTTTATCAACATCTATAAATGATATGTAATAACAAGTAAGACATATGCATATGTTAAGATAAAGACAAACCAGATAGCATGCTATCATATCGAGCAAGATTGTCCGGTACATACATATGTCCATGTATCCACATGTATACATATACAATAATGGCCTCTAAGTCATACATATCCAACACAAATTTTGTAATGCAATAGTTATTCAATAAAAAGTAGTTCTTTCTTTTATTTTTTGTCGCATGTACTTTCCACATTTACTTTCTGCATTTACTTTCCGTAATTTTAATTCTATTATTTCTTATAGGTTCCGTATTCATTTTCAACCTTTTATTTAGTTTGTTTATCCTAATGGGAAAGTAAATTCTCGCTTGTTAGGGTTTGTAGGATAGGATAGAATAATAGATGAAAAATATCACTTAAATTCTTTTTACAGTTTTAATTTTTATAAACTTTAGTAAAATGAATATTAACCCTTTTATCGGGCGTACTATCAATTCATGATAGTTACGACCACGATTTGAGATTCGTTAATAATCGTTTTGTTAAGAGATTGAGACAAATAAGGATCAATGGAAAGACAAGGGTCAGTAAAGGGAAACCCTAATTCTCTCCAAGAACCTTAATCCACATTCATCGCTATTTCTCTAGTATTAAATAACTAAAAGATAAAAAGAATTATTTTTAAAACTTCCATCCATTAACTACTAAATCCTATAAACCCTACAAACCCTTCTATTATAAACTATTCAAACCTTCTTAGAATAAACGATAACAATTCCACCTTTCTTCTATTAACTCGTCAAAAACAAGAAAAGCAGTTTACTGTTTCCCTATGGACGACCCGTACTCACTAATGGTTAGGTATTGCGACACCGTTATTGATTGCGGTATTTAGAACACATATAGACACACTTTCACAATCAATCACCATGCGATATGATATTATTATTATAGTATTACCTCGGTAGATCTTTATGCATTCAATTCGTACCTGATGATATTTTCTACTCACGAGTTGGCAACTCACCCCTGTTGTGCAATAGTTTTCTTGGAGGACCGACCACTCGGATCAGTAATGGCTAGCTGGCACAGTTCTTCTTCTGGTGATTGCTTGATAGGTGGGTTACACTTCATATCGTAACCATCACTTGTATATTTTATATTCAGTTGTATCTAGTTAAATACTCCATCAACCTGACTATGTATATTTGTGGATGTCACGACCCAAATATGTGGAACGTGACTGGCACTTAAATCACACAACGTCTAAAGGTGTAGCATCATCTGAGTAAGACAAAGCCCAGAAATCTAAACCGTTAAATAAATTAGAGTGAAGGAAACTTAAATTAAAAGATTGATTTTTGACAAAAAAGTTGCATCAAAATCATTTAAAAGCATCCAGTTTTTCCGAAAATTTCGGCAGAATCTCCTTTGTAAAAACTGGCCCCAAGAAGGTACAAAACATGAAAATATATAAGCAATGTATAAAGGCATCCCCAAGCGGGAGCTAGCACTTCGCCCAAACAGCGGAACACATCCACAGGAAAGATATATCATAATAATATGAAAACCAAATAAAACCAAAAATAAGAAGGCGTGAAAGTCGGCTCACACGAGCTCGATACCGGATACCAAAAAATACAAGCCTCACAGTCTCACTGTCTAGGTCCAATATACAAAAGTGGTAGATGGAGTACACTAGACACAAAATAAATATACATGTTGGGAACAAAAGAATATCCTCACAACCTACCTATAAGCAAGGCCCTCAAGAGCTAGAACAAGCAAAAGTAGAGGGAGAAGTGCGCCCGCCGCTATTATGCTGATGGATCGGTCCTGCAAGACACTGTGGCACAACGGGGATGAGTTGCCAATCCATGAGTAGTAAGTAACATCTAATAAGGCTATCACAAGCATGCACGTAAATGTGTCACAACCTATGTATATGACTAAGATGCGAATGTACTAGTATGAATGCGATAAGAATGAACGATCCAATACGAAATCTGGATATATCTGGTATGAGAAAAATACTTGTTCTTTTCTTCGTAAAAATTTTAGTATTATAAAACTGGAGTATCATAAATGAAATCGACAAAAATCCGTGTCAAGCATCAACACAATATATATATATATATCAATATCTCGGTAGCCGTCTCTAAGATCGGCCCTCAAATCTATCAAATCACACGACTCCTGTCGGTATCCTCCGGATGACCGCCAGGTCAATAATCACCGGTAGGTAGTGCTCCCCTGCCAGGCTCAACGTCTCTCTATACGATCTTTTTGCCCCTGGATACCTGACCGGGTCTACCATGTACCCACAGACTGTAACACCTTAGAATACGATTAGGGGTTAATTAGGCGATAATACGGGTTTTTCTGAAAAATTAACCGATAAATATTTTAATATATTTTATTATTTTAAATTAATATTTTAATATTATTTTTGATACTTGCACATAACTTGTGCATGTTAGCCATAATATTTTGTAACATGTCATGTTAGTGTACAAGTTTAAATTTTGGTTTAAAATGGGGAAAATGGAGTTTTCTTTTAATTTTGAATTTTTTCGAGAGGGAATGATGAGCTAGGAAGCATGGGGGACAAAGCATGGCTAGCATTTATGGAGGAGAGAGAGAGGGGCATGGTTGACTCTCACACTCTCTCAATTTTTTTTTCAAAAACACTCATTTCTCACACACTCATCACACTATCTCTCCCTCTCTTTTCATCCCAGCAGCAGCAGCAACAACAGCAGCTCCTCCCCCTCTCCCTTCTTCTCCTTCTTCTTCTTTCAATAAAAATTTGAATCCAAGTCTCCAAATTCAAGCCAAATACAAAACTCTAACAAAATCATCACTACTTCCTCCTTCTCAACTCAAGCATGGTTCTTGGCCAAGACACTTTGATGCTAACTCATGGATCACCTACTTAGACTATCTTGAGGTATAAACCCAAAATCAAACACTTCTTGCTAAACTTTTAGTTTCTTAAGCTTAAAACTGTGTTTAAGTAGTGATTTGTACCAACTTTGTGTTTTATATGAAGTTTTGGTTAAAATAGGATTGTTATGGCTTGTGTAGTGTAAATAAGTGTTGTTAGTGTTTACTAAACCAAGTCTTATCAATAGATTTCGCTAAAACACCTTAATGTCGCAATTTAGAATTTTAAATACTATTTTGAATCTAGTTTTAGGATACGGGAGATCTGCTATATCTGCGTTCATTTTCTGGGTAAGCAAACATATACATTAGACTATACATGGTGTTAGGAGTGTAGTGTAAAAACCTGGGCCCTTTTCGCCAGATTTGACCCGATATCACCCCCTTCGTGCTCGGCCCAATTTTGGCGAAACATGTTGAATTTTTGCAGGTAGCTGTTTGTAGGTATTATTAGAGATTTAGTCTTGTTTATTTATCTTGTTTTTGCTCCAGGTAGAATCTGGGACTAATTACCTATAATTAGTGTAGCGGGACTTGCGCGACACGTGCGATACGAGTTGGGTTTGGTGTTGCTGTGTGTCGCAGCGTGTCGGGGTGGTTTTTGACGTATGCACACACGTTTGGTGTTACGTATACACACGTGTTTAGCTTGCGACGCTAGTTTCTCGTTTAGACTTGATATCACGTTTTTGCAGGATTTTGCCTTATGTGCGTTATTTGTGTAAATTCTAGGTTCGCAGGCAGGGACTTCGGACGCCGCGAAGAATGGGAAGCAGGTGGTCGGATACACTTAGCACCAGATCACGGTGAGTGGATTTAACATCTACGGGGAAATCGCCCGTATGGCGTTATACGTCAGGGCTTGATAGGATAGTGTAGCTGCATATTCATATAGGTTAATTTTGCATAAGCATCATTACATGCCATTATATTGTTATGCTCGATTTATTACCCTATGGACACTGCACTATTTCTGACGGTTCATGCGCACGAGCACTAATCTGCATGCTACACTCACATCGTCGATAATTGCCATGATACGCCTATACACATATGCAGTATTTATTGTTTATCGACATTAGCGTATGAATTATTGTTCTTTGGTACATCAATATTTGCGCACATACAGATTGTATATCCATATTGGTGCACATATACATTGATACGTCCTTATTTGCGCACATACACATTGTATATCTATATTGGTGCACATATACATTGATACGTCCATACTTGCGCACATACACATTGTATATCCATATTGGTGCACATATACATTGATACGTCCATACTTGCGCACATACACATTGTATATCCATATTGGTGCACATATACATTGATACGTACATACTTGCGCACATACACATCGTATATCTATATTGGTGCACATAAACATTGATACGTCCATACTTACGCACATACACATTGTATATCCATATTGGTGCACATATACATTGATACGTCCATATTTGCGCACATACACATTGTATATCCATATTGGTGCACATATACATTGATACGTCCATACATGCACACATACACATTGTATCCATACTTGCACACATACACATTGTATGTCCATATTGGCACACATATACATTGATACGTCCATATTTGCGCACATACACATTGTATATCCATATTGGTGCACATATACTTTGATACGTCCATACTTGCGTACATACACATTGTATATCCATATTGGTGCACATATACATTGATACGTCCATACTAGCGCACATACACATTGTATATCCATATTGGTGCACATATACATTGATACGTCCATACTTGCACACATACACATTGTATATCCATATTGGGGCACATATACTTTGATACGTCCATATTTGCGCATATACACATTATATATCCATATTGGCGCACATACACATTGATACATCCATATTTGCACGCATACACATTGTATATCCATATTGGTGCAAATATACATTGATACATCCATACTTGCGCATATACACATTTGTATAACCATATTGGTGAACACATACATCGGTACATCCATACTTGCGCACATACGCATTTGTATATCCATATTAGTGCACACATACATTGGTACATCTATACTTGCGCATATACACATTGCATACCCATATTGGCGCATATACACATTAGTACCTTTATACTTGCGCATATACATATTGTACCTACATAAATAACCGGTTTTATTGGGAAAACCGGGGACCGCATGATATATTTTTAAAACTGAATTCATTTAAAGAGTGGTTTTTCCTCTTTTACTCATAGTACGATTTTATGATGCATACATCACATCGCATGGATTTACGCGTTGAGTTTGGATTTCCTGTGATTTCTGGATTTGAGAACCGTGGTATTATTTCAAGAAAGTATGCTTTATTTTGAAAACCCGGTTTCTCTTGATATGATATTTCAATGCGACCACCATGAGTATTCTCGATTCTGAGAGCTTGTGTGCGTATACCCGATTCGAGGAGCGGTAGGCACCATCTACGGGTACATGGTGGACCCGGTATGGTACCCTGGGGCAAGAAGACTCGTATAGTTAGACGGTGAGCCCAGCGGAGGGACTACTACCTTCCGGTGACAGTTTGGAGAGCCGACGGATATCCGGAGGACACCGTCTGGGAGTTATGACATGAGGTATATTGAGGGAAGATCTGGTATGCGGCGCCTTAGAGATGAGTATTTCCGTGTCGATACTGGACACGAGTATTTCATGATGTTTTCGAGTGCCGATGTTGGGCACTCCGTTTCTATGAGATTTACAGGACATGAGGGCCGATTAGATTGACGGCGCTTGAGTATTTGGGATATAGGGTGTATTTGATAGACCCCAGGGTTTTTCCACGATGACGATTCGTGTTGATGATATATTTTCCCATGCTCAGCACTCATTTCCATGCATTGCATCATGTATCTATAGTACCTGATAGAGTACCTCGCATTTGATTATTGCATTCCCTGATTACCATATTGATGTTATCAGTTGCACTTGCTAGAGCATCGCAATACGTGCATACTTGCGATTACCTTTATATGTTATTTACTATTCACGATTTGGCAACTTGCCCCCGTTGTGCCACAGTGTTTATAGGTAGACCCTCAAAGTAGTCGCGGCAGGGCTACATCATTGTATCTTTTTGTTGCGGATACCTCTACCGTTGGCGTGCGAGCCACTTTGCTTATAGGTGGGTTTTGTGGTTATCTGTTTATATTTCATTGTACACTTCATTATATCTAGTACTCTCCATCTACCATTTATGTATTGACTTAGAGACCAGTTGTGAGGACGATTTGTATTTATTTTGTGACTCTGGGTGTCGATGTCACACCCCACTTACCAGAGTGCGCTAAGATCGGCACGTGACAGAGCCAACCATGCTACTTGTGGATAGGAAATATCCCTCCACAGTCACATTACGGCTGTAAAGATATCAAGAATAGTAATAAACTATCTAATACATGTCCATAAGCCAGAATAAACGAGTCATGGATTAAAATAATGCGGAAGCAAAAGATCCAAGTACAATAATAATCTGGAATGTACGTCCCATAATGCGGGCTCATATCAGGAATAAAATGCTGAAAGGAAAACTAGACTAAACTAATAACAGGTCTTCACTGCTCGGCCTGTTGATCAAAATACTCCTGGACAGCCTGCGATAAGGATAAGGGATCTAGGCCAAGCAAAACCCAGACGTCAGTACGTCATAATATCAATAATTCTAGGCAAGAAGGATGTAATGAAATATGCAGGCATGAAGTAGTAACAAGTCATCGGTAACAAGTAAACAGTAACATGAATACAGATCAGTGAACAGGATATAAACAGGTGAAGTGCAGTGAGTAGTCTAAACTGTGCTATAGGGTTATCTGCTCTAAAGTTATTCGAAATCAATTAATGTAATCCTCATCGTAACCCATCGGTCTATGCCCCGTTCATTCCCCACGGGACCACGGTAAGATGATATGATAGACTGTGAGTCTATGTCCCGTTCATTCCCCACGGGACCACTATAAAAGGATAATAGCCCTTTGAGTTACGTTCGGCTACATTCTTGATTTCCCCATACCCCCAAATTATGTATTCAAGTCAGGTGTTGATAAATCTGGAGTTAATTCCAACACAGGATCAAGCAGGTACAGTTTTGTCTAAATAAACAACAGGAAATGTCCGTAGGGACAACAGGTCAAGATTGTCGGCATTAGTAATAAGATCAGGTATCAAGTCAAGCAGTAGTATATCAGGTCATGTCAGGTAGTGTTTATGTATCAAGTCATGTCAAATAGTGTAACAGGTCGTGCCAAGTAGTATACAGGTATCAAGTGGGTGTTCATAATCAAACTGTAATAAGCATGGGTGCACAAAATCAAGTATGGAGTAATAATATAACAATAAAATGAGATAATGTGACATGGTATGCAAATAGATATAAGATCAATGATATGGATGCACAATTATCAATTAGGGTTACATTTATAGTTCTAATTCTAATTAGGATGCACTTTATTAACATGGGGTGTTAAAACATCAGTATTATGTATTGATGTGATCTGTAGATGCAGCTATATGTATATTATAAGATAAACGGGTAACATTTTATTCATATGGATGCGTAAAACTATACCTAGCATGTAGCAAGATGATTTAGCATGCGACTAGATATGTAATTCATGATATAGATACATACGGATATCATATAACTGTAAAATGATAAACTGGTAAATACGGAATGTACAATTTAAACAATATAAACTGTTATATTCAATTGGATGCAGTATATTGTAGTATAGTATGTAACAAGATAAGTTTTCATGCCCTAGATCTGAAATATATTATACGGATGTAAACGGATGTCGAATAAATAGATAAAACTGAAAATTGATAACGTGGATTGCAAAACTAATCATTAGGAAGTATTATAATGCAAATAGATATAGAATATATATTAGTATAGCATGTAGCAAGATTAACTTGCCTAGACGGATCGTGAAACGGATATGCACGACACGTCCGATGTCGGCAAAACGTCGCAACGCACGCACGGCTCACGGAACGGGTCCAATTAACGCAAGAGGGTGATCACGTAGGTAAGGCACGTTCACTGGGTTGTCTGGAATGTCGGATCGAGCCCGTCTCCGGCGAACTAAGAAAAATACAGATCCAAGATTTAAAGAAAGAAAAAGAAGAGAAGAGAAGAAGAGGAAGAAGAAAGGAGAAGGAAGAGGGATTGGCTTACTGTGGTTTGTGCTCTGTGATTGCAGAGAGGAGGTATGAGGGTGACGACGAGGTCGACGGAGCTCCGGCGAGGAGGTTTGGTTGTTAGGGTTCGGTTAGGGTTTTGAAGGTTGTGTAGGGTTACTAGGCACTGTCACAAGGTTCTACAAGGCATCAGCCATGCCAAAATCAAATTTTTCATGTGCCGAACAACCCTAACCAAGATCTTAAACTAGAGATTAGGCGAAACAAAGCAAGTAAACAACTTTACTTCTAAGAGTTAGGGATTACAACCTTTTAATCCGTTCCTTCACTTCTAAAGCTCCATGTTGAGGTCCCTTCGCTGCGATCATCGAGTAAACGGACTCAAGAGAGGCTCCATGAAGAGAAAGATGCAAGCTTGCTTCCGATCTTCAATGACAAAGATGATCTACCTTGATGAAACTCAAACCCAAGCACTTGCTTTGCTAATCAAGTATTAGCAAAGCAAACACCCTAATCTAAGTGGCAAGAATATATGAGGATGATGAAGTAGGAATTTAGCTCTTATTTGTTTTCTATTTCTCACTCATTTTCATCACACATGAAAAAGCTAGAAAGCTTTTCATCAAAAAGAGGAAGGAAGAAGAAGAAGAATCTCTTTTGTGATGAATAATGAAACTTGTGTGAGGTTAGAAATGCAACCACGGGTTAAGAATGAAAACTTAACCCATGTAGAGAATTAACTATGGTAAAGGGTTGGGTTAAAGAAATATCTATGCAAAATATCACAAGTCAAAGTCAAAGCTTCAAGAAGCTTCTTGAAAGCTTCATGCAAGCTTAACCCTAATCCAAACCCTAACCATATTTAAACTCCACAAAGCATGTTGCATTTATAACCCTAACTTGTTACAATATTATATATCACATAAACAATATTTATTGTAACAAAATAAAATAATACAATTAACATATATCACATATATATCAATGTATTACCCGAGTGAGAAAATGAATCTTTAAGTGAGCTTATATTAGTTAATGCAATTTAATATATCAAATATATAATTATACATTAAATTATTGAAGCAACACTTCATCCGATAATCCAGCTATTTCACAAATAAACGACCAATATAATCCGTATCAGTTCATCAAATCAACACTTGATCCGATGACCCGGCTATATCACATATACCTAGCCGATATCTCATATCGCGAGAATCTAATACGGTATCACATACACGTATTATTCTCGGTCCTGCACATATTACATATGTGCTCCTACTCCATTTTGCCTGAGCCAGGAAACCTCTGTGTAGGACTCTAAAGAATCGTCAATACGCCGGCAGTAGGTGATGATCATATCAAACACCCACAAGTTGCAAGCGGTCAGCTAAACGTAACAGCCACCCAGGTATTGAGCAATCAGAAGATCAACAAGCAAGCATGTATATTCTCCCGTGAATCCAACCAGTAACACTCTCGTACAGTCCGGTCTCTTCGTCTGATTTGTCGCATATCTCGCCTAGGGGTGGTAAACATCAGACCCCGGTAGCTTGATAAGTCGTATCGATATGAGGTCTATAACAGTTCGAGAAACTACTGATAACACTTACCAGTAAATCTCAGCAACCCTGGCCAGGGATTTCCAGTTATAGCCAATCGAACACAGCGCAACATCAACTCCCTATACCGGGAGAGACGAAACCCCTCCTATCGCTCATTGCCTCCATGTGATTCGGGACTGTACCCAAAAGCCACCGTTTTGCACGCCCTCTTGGACGTGGTATGATGGAAATCAAAGCACAGTGGGAATCACACAAGTCTCTATTGTTGGATATAGTGCCCTCAGCGTCAATTATTGGATCACAGGCACGTGATTGCAACGATTGAGAGAAGACCTATACCGTTAGAACAGTCTTACTCAAGATGATAGTATGCTATCTGGTTTATCTTTATCATCGTGTACTGTTTGAGGTGACATTACTGATCACTATTACACGTTGATAGAGCCCCTAGGATTCTTGCCTGACTACCAGCAGTATGATGGCGATCATATACGTGGGAGCTGGGGTCTATAAGCACATCCTTAAAAGGTCCCTAGTCGAGGGAGTTTTGAGACAGGGCATCGATACTCTAGAGTAGACTAGTGTATACAGTCGAGACCCCGACGAAGGGCGGTGGCCGGTCTCACAATCCACTGGTGTCAGTTGGTTCACTTAAGATGTATACAGGTGCTCATTGGGTTATGAGTACACCGGACAGGACTCGCCGGGAACATGCTAGTTGGTCTTATACCTGACGTCAGATAGCAGTTCCCTGGTGACATGTGTACAGGTTAGTTCATCGACCTGAGATCGTCATTTGTCTCGTGTGAGTTCCCACTGTGCTTTGATTACTACCCTACCATGCTCAAAGGAGTCGTGCAAACAGTTTTTAGTTGGGTACAGTCCCAAGCCACATGGAGGCAGTGTGCAGATCTGCAGGGGTTCGTTTCTCTCGGTATTGGGGGTGAGGTCGCGCTGTGTCTAGGAGAGCCATTACACGAAGTCCTTGGCCAAGGCAGGAGATTTACTGGTAGGTATTCCAGTAGTATCTCAGGGTGTTCTTGGCTACACTCCGACACGACTTGTACCGCTTTTGGGGGTCTGACTTTTACCAACCCCCTAGACCCGCCATGCGATGCTCATAGACGAACGGACCGGACTGTACGAATATTGTCACTAACAGGATCAGTAGGGTGTCAGGATGAGTTCGCTCATCGACGTCCCTTTTGGTCAATACCTGGTACCCCGTTACGTATGGCTAATACTTCTGACGTGCTAGTGGTTAAATCCACAGCCAAAGTATTGACGAGTCTTTAGAGTCCCCCACAGACAGTTTCTCAAGTTTTGGGCGAAACGCTGTAGAAGCCGTATGGAGATATAGCAGGGTTCGATCTTACACGTGCGGTATTACACGGATCATGATCGGACGGATAATAATAGCGGGCTTTAGTTTAAGCCGGATCCTAGTATTATACGGTGTAGATTTTGTCTCTTTGCATTTGCATTCAGTCAGAATACAAATGCGGGTATGTATATACGGTCGCGGGGTTTTCCTGTAATTTATTACGGGATCAGTTTTCTGAAGTTGCCAGTTTGCATTCTGTTTCGGCCAGTTTTCCTTTGTTCCTTCATGACCGGATTTTTCTGATGGAGGGGCTAATTTGCAAATGTGCAAATTAGCATTTTGGAGGGTGTTATTTGTAAATGAGGGTTCATGATTACTCAAGCATCTCTTGATTCCTTTTGCTTCATTATGGCTTGCAATTAATGTGATGGGATTGAGTTGGATTTGTAAAAGGACTTGGGTGTGACTTCTTTTCCTAGTTATCATACATTTTCTTTGATCCCTTTTTTGCTCCTCCTATTTTTTACATGGCCGGCCATTAGATGAGGAGGGGCAGCACATTCATTTTGGGTGGTGTGGATTCTTTTGGTGTGGAAAATTATTGATTTCATTCTTCATGTATCAAAGTTCTTAACTCCTCTTCAAAGCTCATTCCTCCACCTTCACTTCCTCATGGCAACTTCACAACCCCTTGAGACATAGCCTACTACACTTAGCCTACAGCATTTCTTGGACACGTCGGCTCGCCAACTTCGTGCCCGAGTTGCCTCGGTCCAGAGGTGGGAGCCCGTAAAAGAACCCGGCGATGTGGTGCCCGTTCCGACGAGGAGATGAAGACCGGAGATTCCGCGAGGAGATCGGAGTGGAGGCCGAAGGCCGAAGGACACAGATCGCTCGGTATAGCTTTCTACATTTCTCTAGTTTGCTAGGATTAGGTTAATGGCCCGATCCGGGTTTTATAGTGCGTGGTAGTGTCGGTTTACATGTTTTTGAAAAGTTTCGTTTCCGCATTTTGGTCTTGGAATGACGGCCGGGGCGCTGCCGTGCGCTTACACTGATATCAGAGCCACGCCATTGACCTAGTCTAGCTTGCTCTAACGTGTTTACAAGTTCGATCGAACGGATTTTCAAAAATCCGCGTTTCCATGTCAAGTTTCTGTCGAATTTTTCCAGTGCTTTAAAAATTATTTGGTACATTTTAAAAATACGTGCATGGTTTTTTATGCATTATGTGAAAATTTGGTAGGCTGAAGTTCCGGTAGCGCGGTGGATCAGTGGCCAAAACCACGTTTTGGCCGCTGATCCGCCGCCTAAATTTGGTTTCACTGCATCAAAATTTTACAGTGGCTCTATGACATGGAAATAGGGTTTCTGGTATATTCTTTTTGGGCCCAGATGTTTTTGAGTGCTACAGTTGTGCTTGGGGCCCGCTTCGGGAAATTTAGTCGATCGAAAATTTTAAACATGTTAGTTCACAGTTTTTACATTATATCTGCGATCGTGAATGTCATTTGATCGGTAAATCCTGTCTAACTGCTATAGCCCTTTTAGACAGATTTTCGAACGTGACATTCACGTTGATGTTCTGTGTTGTGCTGTGATGTTGCGGATTTGTCATGGGGATAGCCTGGATGCAATGTTAGTACAGTTTGGTTTTTTATGTACATTTGATATTGCGGGCGAGCGTCCGACATGTGGACTACCGTCACTGCCTGTTTGTATATTATTCTTTTGGGGCACGACCGGGCTGAGGTCGATGTACCCGTTGTATATTTTACTTTCTGTACTAGGATTACCCCAAGGAGGGGTACACGGATAGCCGGGTTCTAGAGGGCAACGGGCCCGCATCTCATGGCGTTGAGACGGAGGGGGCTTTACTCTAGAATTGGTGGGCTATTCGCCGCACTCGTAGGGGTATAGCTTGACCCAGGAGGGGTGCCCAAGTTACCGGATTCCGTGAAGTGCTGGGTGGTCCATTCACGTTGTTGAAGGGGCTGCCTCGCTTCAGGTTTTGGCGGGTAACTTGCCGCGCCCGTAGGGGTCTAAGATTTCATTGCACAGGCTATCCACATGACCAGGGGAACGTCGGGTTTCAGTAGCGGCTCTATGAAACCCGGGGATCCCAGATATCTGTATTGTTCTGTGATGCTTATTACATTTCTGTGATGTTGCATTTTTATCACGCCTTGAGCGAATATTATATATTGATATGTATACTAGTAGATGTTGTATATGTTTTGCATCCGCGCTAGTCCAGTCCCCGCTCTGTCGTTAGTTAAGTAACCTAACGCGTGATGACGGGACCCAGTGGCGAATGCGGATGGCATATACGTACATCATTATTTTCGTTCTTTTGTGGTGTGATCAATTGATGGGACTGCATTGATTCGGATCAATGCAAGCTAAACAAACCTATTCTAATGTTGTTGGAACAATTTTCAAAAAATGCTGTTATTGCCAGGACGTTCTCTTTTATTTTGCATGGTGGTATTCGGTTATGAATATCCAGCACCTCAGTCAACGAGGCAAGTGCTGAGATCCCTTCACCGGGAGTGACCCCTTGGACAGAAGTTTGTGTCAGGGCAATAACTTCACTATAGTCAATTACTTTTGCTTTGCATCATGGTATTCAGTTGGAATATCCTGCACCTCATTCTATGGGGAAAGAGCCGAGATCCCTTCACCGGAAGTGACCTCTTTAGTAATGGTTTTCGCTACTATATTTTTATAAAAGCTATCCGGTTCCTTCAACGATATCAAGTTCATTACGTTAAAGGTTTTTCGCCAAAAACCATTTGTAGCCCTCCGTCATTTCATATGGATAGTCAATAGTATTCAAGCTGTGTTTGTTGACCAAAGTCAAGGCACAGTGATTGGTAGCTATTGGATATTCATATGCAGCATAGATAGATGAGTTGGTTTGAGACAGTCGTACTGCCTTGTTGGCCAAAGTCAAGGGTAGGTACGGGTGGGTTCAAATCAACCTGAAGAATGATGGGTAGAACTTGACATGTGACTTATAATTTGTTGGCCAAAATCAAGGTCAGAAGAGCATGGGGTAAAAATCACATCGGGAGTTTCTAAAGAAACTGAAACTTGCCAGATATGCGCATACCTTCTGGAGTGTGATAACGTGAGTGGATTCCGTCACATTATCATGCAATGATAGTTGGATCCCGATTCCCACTGATGAGTTGGTTTACTCCTCGGGTGATCCCGACTAATTCTTCTTTCAGGTTTGGAGGAGAATTTGAGATTACAGTGGGAGGTTTCCTGATTAGATAAATTGATAACCATTCTGATCTAGGTTAGAGTGCACGCTGAGTGTTTCTTTTCTCTCTCTCTTTGGCAGCGACCATTACCCGACCCTTGACTATGACTCAATGACCAAGATTAACCGAACTTTCTTATAAGACTGGCTTTTGGATTGTCAGAGTTGCAAACTTCATTGCCACTCCTACTTTTACCCTTTTCTCCAGAACACCCCGTATTACTATGAACGTCCACTTCCATTGGATAAAACCATCATATTGTTATATAGGAACTCGAAGGAATTTATTCGAGGATGGTTTCTGGTTCTGGAGAAAACGAATAGGACTATTCAGTTGTCTTTTCCTTTTACCTTGTCTCAGGTTGCGAGTGTTCCTTGGATTAGGACGGTACACCTATTACGCTAATTGGATAGTCTTCTTCCAAACCATAGGCAGGTGCCGAACGGTAGGGAATGAAGAAAACCATTTAGCCTAAAAGGTGTACAGAAGGTATTAAGTAAAGACAAATAAAGGGATTAGTAAGAGGGCAAAGTAAATTGCGACTGCTATTCACGACCAAACCAAGTGTTTTTTTACCACTCCCACTTCACCTTTGTATTTCTCCAGAACACTCCGTATCACTACGAAGATCCACAATTATTTGGATACTCCATCGTATGGTTATATACGAACTCGAAAGGAACTTGTTCCAGTTCGGGGATGGATTCTGGTTCAGGAGAAACAGGAATAAGGTTTATTCGGTTGTCTCTTATCTTCACCTTCTCTCGCATTGCGAGTGTTCCTAGGATTAGGACAGTACACCCATTATGCTTATTGGATAGTCTTCTTCCAAACTATAGGCTGGTGCCGAAAGGTAGGGAAGGAAGAAAACCATTTAGCCTAAGAGGGGTGTACAGAAGGTAATGTCTAAAGACATATGAAGGGATTTGGAAAAATGGCAAAGAAATATACGGTTACAGTTGTGAATCTGGATAATGGAAGAGGCATTAGGAATACCCGGATAACCTTACAAAACATTTCAATGTTTCAGTTTCACTGTGTACTGTTAAAAGAAAACTGATTTCCCAATTAGACACTTGCTTCAGGGTATGTATTTACCAGGTATGATTCTCACATCTGTATGGTTTTACAGATGATGAGTGGGAGTAAGTTATTGGGACTTAGGTGATCGTCTTCATTATATCGAAATTCGTTGTAATTGGAGATATTTAAGGAAATTGCTTGGGTAGTTTGCCGGACGGCAAATATTTGTTTTTGAATATCCGTTCTAATGCACCAATTTCGAATTGATATATCTGTACGTCTATTTTTATAGAGCGAGATATACCTTTTTGAAATTATGTCTATGACATTTACCTATATCAGTGGATGGTTAGGTAAGGAGCATTTAACAGCGGTGTAATTCTTCTTAACCATAAATACAGTTTTCAACGTACGACACACAGGGAATGAGTTATTAGACTCAGGGGACTTATACAGAGTATTTATGTTGTCCAGTGTCCATCAGGACAGAGGGGTTGGTACTCATACTATATTCTGTTTACTTGTGACTTCTCTAGTTCTTAGTCATGTGTTTCGTAGAAATGCAAGGTCTAAGTTTTGAGAAGTTATAGGTATAAGGATAAAGTAGAGAACCAGATGTTGCAAGTATCAGGATTCTTCAAGGTGATCGAAGATGTAGATACTTTTGTATGGTATTCAGTTGATAGTAATGATTAAGAGAACTTGCTTCTCCTTCAGGTTACTCATAATTGGAAGCATTCCTAAGTTGAGTAACGTTGATCGGCCTCCATCCATTTAGTTGACATACACTGGAGACAGCTGCATGATTTGAATCTGGTTCAATTAAATCAGTGCCTTTGTTTCTGTATTGGATATAGAACAGTTCATATCTTGACATTGTTAAGATAAGGGGAGTTGTCCAGCTTATGCTTAAAACCAGACTCTGGATGATTCAAGGCACGTTTCTGTAGTGGCTGTTTGTGGGTTGATCCAGGCTATGACGAGGGTTGACTTTCTACCATCTGGAAGATCAATAGTGATATTGTTCTTGATGTTAGTTATATTTATGCCCTAGAGGCCATTACTGTACATACGATGTATATTGTAGTGGATGCTTGGACATATATAGGGAGGACTTTCTTGCTCGGCATGATAGTATGCTATCTGGTTACTCTTTATCTTAACATGTACTCTGATTGTCTCTAATACATGTTGATAAAGCCCTTAGGATATGTACTCGACTACTGGGACTATAATGAGATCATACTAGTGGGGCCACGGTAGTCGACGAGTACATCCTATAACTGTTCCTAGTCGAGGGTGTATCGAGACAGAGCATCGATGCACCAGAGTAGACTAGCGTATACGCATCTTGACCCATATGATAGGCGATGGATGATCCCATATCCATCGGTGTTTGACATCAAGGATGGTGTACGGGTGCTCAGTGGAGATTGGGTAAACTGGACGGACTCGCCGAGAACTCCCAGATAGTATTATACCTCACGTCAGATGGCAGTTCTCCGGTGACACTGGTACAGAGTAGTCTGTTGACCCGAGATCGTCATAGAGTCTTGTGTGATTCCCACTGTGCTTTGATTTCCACCTTACCACGTCCAAGAGGGCGTGCAAAACGGTGGTTTTTTGGTACAGTCCCGAATCACATGGAGGCAATGAGCGATAGGAGGGGATTCGTCTCTCCCGGTATAGGGAGTTGATGTTGCGCTGTGTTCGATTGGCTATAACTGGAAATCCCTGGCCTGGGTTGCTGAGATTTACTGGTACGTGTTACCAGTAGTTTCTCGAACTGCTATAGACCTCATATCGACACGACTTATCAAGCTACTGGGGTCTGACGTTTACCACCCCTAGGCGAGATGCGACATATCAGACGACGAGACCGGACTGTACGGGAGTGTTACTGATTGGATTCGCAGGAGTACTAGCGGGCTTGCTTGTTGATCTTCTGATCGCTCAATACCCGGGTGGCCGTTACGTTTAGCACACCGCTTGTGGCTTGTGGGTGTTTGATATGATCATCACCTACTGCCGGTGTATTGACGAGTCTTTAGAGTCCTACACAGGGGTTTCCTGGCTCAAGCGAAACGGAGTAGGAGCACATATGTGATATGGGCGGGACCGAGATTGATACGATATGAGATACCGTATTCTATTCTCGTGATTCGTGACATTGATCGGTTGTATGCGATATAGCCGGGTTATCGGATCAGGTGTTGATTCGATAAGTTGTTACTTTTGATATTAGTCGGTTATAGCCGGATTATTAAATCAAGAGTTGATTTAATAATTTAATGTATAATTATATATTTGATATATTACATTACATTAACTAGTATTAGCTCACTTAAGATTTATTTTCTCACTAGTTTGTGCACATTGTTTATATGTGATATATGCAAGTGTACATGTTTGTATCATGCTTGATGATACATCAAAGTTGGGTGTATGAGACTCATACCAAAATTAGGGTAAAGGTTAGGGTTATTGTTTTATCTTAAGATTTAACAAATGGGTTTAACTTAGTCAAAGTAATCAAGCTTGAAGAAGCTTGGAGAAGCTTTGACAAAGTCCACTCTTTTGTCATTTCTTTTGATATTCTTTAACCTAACCTTTAACCTAATGCTTTGGTTAATTCTCTACATGAGTTAAGCATGATAGCTTAACTCACCCATGGTTACATTATTGAGGATAATAATTCATATGATGATATTATTATTCTCTTCTTCTTCTTCTTCACAAAGCTCCATGAAAAGCTTGCTAGCTTTAATGGTGCCATGAGAAAAAGTGTGAGAAAATCAATTCTAAAGTGAGCCCACTTCCTACTTATTCATCGTCTACCACTTGCCATATAGTAGAGTGTGTTCTCTTCACAAAATTCATGACCTAGTGAAGGAATAGCTTGAGTTAGTGTCTCCCCGACGTAGATCATCTTCGGCCTCGAAGTCAACGAAGCAAGCACGTTCGTTCTTCTTGTGGATCTTCTCTAGAGTCCGAAGTTCATGATCGCAGCGAAGGGGACATCTACACGGAGCTATTGAAGTGAAGGACCGGATCTACAAAGGTTGTATTCCCTTTCACTTGTAGTTAAAGTTGTTAACTTGCAAGTTTTCGCCTAAACCCTAGTTTAAAGATCCGTATTAGAGTTGTTCGGCATGGCTAAAATTTTAATCGGGCATGGTTGATGCCTCTTAGACCCTTGTTAGTGTGCCTAGTAACCCTACACTTGACTCGCCACGGTTTTAATAAAAATGGATTTTTTCAGAAAACAGTAGTGGGAGTATGGTAGAACTGGAAGCAATTCCGGAATCGCAAACGATTACTGAAAATTTGATAAGAATCTAAAGATTCAATCTGGCTTGACATTCCGTTGACCACTCCGCAGATATGGTGGGTAACCTCAGGCACTCGAGAGGTACTTTGGTATGCACAAAAACGGTGACAGGGAGGTTCTTGTTTACCCAGACTTGACACTACTGTTGTTCCAGGCTATGAGACTGTTCATATCAGATTTTTGCATTTTCATACCGCCCAATTTTTATCACATTGCATATTGGTAGATACTCTTGAGCCGTGTTTGCTAGTCAATTGCAGGATACAGGTTCTCGGTTCTAAAACGGTGAAATTCATGGAAAACACGACAAAATCCGGGTTCCTGCCAACCACAGATAAAACACGGTCTCCGCTCTTCATCCGTATGTTGCCAGATACCAGTTTAGGAAGACAAAATGGCAAATCGATTGTCACCTTCATGCACAAGGCTCAATAGCAACAACAAGTTCCAAGAAATCTACGCGGAGCTCAAGAAAATCTTGACAAAAGTCCACCTTTCCCTCAACAGAAATTCTGGAAGAAATGTGGAAGTATTTTCAGAAAATACATGTACCAGACAACAGGGGACAGCAGATCAGGGCAGTACAAGAAGCACCATACCCTGACTCCACCATAGGACCGCGGATCCGCGGCCAATAGGGGGTATAGGCGGTGGATCCGCGGCCATACAGTGGAGTCAGGGCATGGGCTTTGGGGGGTATTTGGGTCTTTTCATGTGTATTCTGATGGTTGCCCTAGATTTCCATTCTCCAGCCTATAAATAGCCCAGAACTTTGAGAAGGAAAGGGGTCCATTCTTGTATTTTCTTTTTGCTAGGTTTTAGATTACATGTTCTTCTTCTTCTCATCTCTTCTCCATTAAACTTGAGTGAGCTTTGTGAGTGAAGAATGGTGAATAAAGAAGATCATTTTATTATCATGCTTGTCTTACTTTTGCTATAATTGTTGTAATTTTAATTCGTTAAGTAGTTGTTGTTATTTTCTTGTTGTTTCTTTCTTCTCTCTTTTTCGTTATCCTTAATACGAAAATGATGCTTACGCTCGATCCTCGCCAAGGTGAGGTCGCAAATAGCTAGTCGTATTCTTCTAATCTCCTTCTTTCTATCTTCCTCTTTTGTTTTGTTTTATTTTTCCGTATCATGATGTGTGAGTAGTTCATACTTGTTAGGGTAGGATAAGGGAAGTTTGAGAGAAGGAAATCTCTCTCACTCTTTCCTTGCCCAACAACTTAAATCGACTCCCGTTAATTGAACCACAATCCGCTCCTTATGGCACCCTATCCTACATGATAGCGGTGATTCCGTAGTGAGACCGGTTGTGGTTGAATTAACCGGAAGTTATGGCTAAGAGCCAAGAACGGACGGACAAGCACCAAAAGGTAGGACTTATGTGTTGGAAAGCCTAGCTTATACTCGCAAGTTCCTTCCTAGTCGTGCTAATCCCCGTTGTTGCCGATTACCGTAACACCGATATTAAGAGGGGCAACGAAAGATGTGGAGACTCCTAACTCAAACTAACCTAATCCTAACCCTAACAAGCTCGCTTTAAATATCAACTCAACACTTAGATAATCACAAATAAAATCTGAACTCCCGGACTTAACTCGTTAAAGCATATAGAAAAAGACTCCCATCTCCCTGCGGACGACCCGTACTCAACCGGCTAGCTACAAGCGAAACCGTCTTGATTGCGGTATTTAAACTAAAACTTGAACACGCACAACCTCTATCAATCAAATGGCGCCGTTGCCGGGGAGACGGTAGTTTATTTCCTTGTGTAGTTTCGGGTTAACTTGTGAATATAACCGAAAAACAAAACAAAAAAATATACATTGTAAAAAAAAAACCATCTTGTAGTTTTTGATTAGGTTTTGTGCAAGTGTGCAGGAAAGTACGAAGTTCAAGATCGGCGCCAAAGACGTCGGATAATACGGAGTTCAAGCACAGTGCCAAAGACGTGGGAAGATAGACCCACATTTCGCGGCTACACCGCGACGGACAAAACGAAGCATCCGGTCTACTGAAAAATCTGGAGCAGTTGCAATGAGCAAATCCAATTTCAGGACATCCAGACAACCAGAGGAGACACAGACCAGCATCTCCACAAAATTTCAAGGCCCAAGCCCACCATCTTGCCGCGGAACCGCGGCCTCAGCACATGTTTGGCCGCAGAACCGCGGCCATTTAGTGGCTTCAGGGTCCCATATTCTCTGTAAGTGTTCCTCTCCTCTCTCCCACTCCTCTGAACTCCACCGAACTGTGTTTTCTGCAGATTTCTTTGCGCAAACTCTTCTCCCCCTTCCAATAAACTGTTCTTGTGCATGATTCTTTGCGCCGCAAATAAAAATTGTTTGCAGTTGATTTGTTACTGCTTTGCATTTCTTTAATACGGACTTAAGGGGCTTGAAACCAATCCAGATTGGGTGGGGATTTCATCACCCTTCCCAGGACCCCAAAAATCACAAAAGCATATGCATTGTCCATTGTAAATTAAAAAATACTAGACTTCATCCCTAAGGACTTCGCGCTCATTAGGAGAAGATAAACCGTGTTTAGAACCTCGCTTAACGGTATATTGTTTACGGGGTGTCTAGGAAAGTGTTAAAGGCGCAACCGCCGAAAGAGAAAGGGTTATTTAATTAAGGAACTTCGCGAAAGCGTTGGACAACCTCCCCTTATCTCTGCACTTACCTGGCCTCGTGATCAGTGTATTTTTAAGCCCGGTTCTCGGCACTGTTTAACTTCAACAATCAAGTTCAGGAGCAGGTCTAGTAGACCTAGGTTACCCTAGATCTAGGTGTGATTGTGCATATCTTGTTTGTGATTTCTTAAGCCGTATATCCGTACATATTTCTGTAAATCTCTTTCTACAAAAAAAAAATACAAAAAAAAAGAAAAAAAATCAAAAACTTTTATAAAAACTTGCCCTTTGTCGCCAAATCCATTTTCACCCACCACCAATCGCCTTTCTCCATTGACGTTTTCTTACCCTCACCTTCTCCGCTTTGACTATACTAAACTCGTTTAGTGTATGTCCGCTTAGACTCGGGACACTAGCGCCCGTCTAGTCCGCGTTACGTTAGTCGCTACCGACTACGCGATCAACTCCGAAGTCGATACTCCGTCCACTCCTCTTTCACCCCTTCCTTTGCCGGCCAACTCCGACGTTGACCGGAATTCTGTTCATACATCTTCACCTTCACCTTCACCAACCTCTTCTTCCGCGATGTCGGGATTTAATCCGAACATCTCTTTGACCACCCCTGGATTGGCTCCACCTCCTACGGAGACCAATATCCCACCACCACCGCCTGTTGTAGCGCCGCAGCGAATCGCGCTCCAGGATCGTTTCTATCCCACCCGTTCTGCACTTCCCACCTGCCTTTCTCTTCCTCCGGCCAATGGGGACAACTTTGAAATTAAGCCCCACTTCATCAACATGCTTCCACGTTTTCATGGGCTTGAATCTGAAGATGCCTATATCTTCATCAACAAATTTCAAAACGTCTGTGCCATGATGAAAACCACCCAGCTGTCGGACGATGCTATACGTCTACGGGTCATTCCGTTCACTCTATGCGATCTTGCTGAAAAATAGCTGTATAGCACCGCCTCCCACTCAATCACCAGCTGGGACGAGTTTGTTAAAGCGTTTCTGAAAAAATTCTATCCGAATCATAAAACTGCAAGGATTCGAAATGAAATCAACCAATTCTCCCAGCGTCCTTCTGAACCCTTCTGTAAGTGCTTTGACCGATAAAAAGACCTTCTTGTTCAGTGTCCTCACCACGGTATAGAGAAATGGCAACTTTGCCAAACCTTATACGAGGGCTTGAACCCAGCAACGAAGCAGTTGTTGGAAACCATCTGTCAGGGCCACTTCCTATTGAAATCTGACGAGGAAGCGTGGCAGTTCTTTGACGACCTTGCGGAGCAAACGCTACAGTGGGAGAGCACCAGACCGACTTCTTCTTCTTCTACCTCCACTTCTACCGGTCAGTCTAGGGTAGGAATCCACCAACTTAATGTATCTATTGCGATGAAAGCTAAAATGGATGCAATAACGAGAAAGCTTAAAGCGATAGAGAGCAAATTTTCTGCTCCTGCTCCTACCCCTGTTCTCCCCCTTCGTACCATCTGCGCTTGTTGTTCCGATCCTTCTCACTTGACCGAAGAGTGTCCTTACAATCCACCCTCGCAAGGACAGGATCAGGTTAATGCTGCCTTCCAGCAAAGACCGAGGAATGATCCATACTCTTCCACCTACAATCCTGGTTGGAGGAACCACCCTAATTTCGCCTGGAATCAGAATCAGAATCAATTCCAAGGCAACAATTTCCAAAGGGCCCCTCCACCGCAACAAGCGCAACAACAAACTCAGTATCAGCAGCCCTTCCAACCCCAACCTTTCCAAAATCAGACGAACAACTTTGCACCCAACAATTCTTTTCCACCAAACAACTTTGTTCCGTCAAACAACGATAAGGTTTCCTCGCTCGAACGAAGTCTGGAGGCGTTTGTTAAACAATCGACTCAATCCACCGCCAACATCCAGTCTTCCATTCAATCTTTAGTGCAACACACTGCCGCACACGGGCAAAGCATCAAGACCATCGAGGCCCAGATTGCATAGCTGAACGCGGCCTTGAGCGAGCGAGAAAAGGGGAAGCTCCCGTCCCAGCCACTTCCAAATCCCGGTCACCCACATAATGCACATGTTGCTCTTGAACAACAAAACCATAATGTGAGTGCCGTGACCACACTGAGATCGGGGAGGATGCTGCAAAACAACATTGGCAAACGGATCAACGATGACACCCCGGCCGCTTCTTCTTCTTCTTCGTCTTCTGAGCCTATTCTCCGTTCTTCACAAGGCTCCCCTCCCTCTTCTTCTGCTCTAAACGGACCCACTTCTCACTCCACGAAGACACCTATTCTGGGATCCGTTCCAACTCCACAATCTCCTCCTCCAGCATTAGACTCAACCAATTTTCAAAATGTTCCATTTCCAAACCGGTTGATGTCTAATAAACAAAATCCTCAAATGGAGAAGATTCTGGAGTTATTTAAGCAAGTTAACATTAACATTCCTCTTTTAGATGCTGTCCAACAAGTCCCGTCTTACGCGAAAATCTTAAAGGACTTGTGCACGAAAAAGAGGAAATCTCAGGTACCAAAGAAAGTTTTCTTGGCTAGCGCTGTGAGTGATGCTCTTACCCAATCTTTACCACAAAAACGGAAGGACCCTGGCTGTCCTACGATTTCAATTACCATTAGGGATAAGAACATCAACCACGCACTATTAGATCTTGGTGCCAGTGTTAACTTGCTTCCGTATTCAGTATAGGAGCAATTAGGCGTCGGAGAGCTGAAACCCACGCACTGCACTCTCCAAATGGCCGACCGATCGATCACCCATCCTAGGGGTGAGCTAGAGGATGTGTTGATAAGAGTCGGGGACTTCATATTCCCCGTTGACTTCATTGTATTAGATACACAGCCTGTAGCTAACCCGCGGAATCAAATTCCGGTGATACTCAGTCACCCATTTCTCGCAACCTCAAATGCTGTGATCAATTGTCGCAATGGTTCGATGAACCTCTCTTTTGGAAATATGACGATTGAACTCAACATTTTTAGGTTGGGGAATCAGCCCGCCGAACCTAATGCTCATATACTGGACGTCTGCTCGATCCAGGAGATCACCCCAGAAGAGTGTGAATTCGAGGAGTTTCTGTTTGAACACGATAATCTTGACGCCACTAGTGCGTTTCTCTTCGAACCTGCTGCTGTTTCTGCGCCCGACAACGACTACGAGTGTTTCACGTTTTCGAACGATCTTAGCTGCGCACAACCCGAGTTTGAATCCTTCGACTTTCTGGATGAGTTACCTGAACCATCCAACTCGGTTGCCTACACTCGCTTTGAACCTTTGCTGGAGTCCTTTGAGTTCGAGACCTTTGCACCAATCTTGCCTTCCATCGTTTCACCTCCAACGCTCGAACTCAAGCCTTTGCCGTCTCACCTTAAGTACGCTTACTTAGGTGAGAACGAGACCCTCCCTGTCATCATCTCGGCTTCTCTAGCTCCCGAGCAAGAGAAATCCCTTCTCGCGGTCTTGCACAGCAACAGGCAAGCTTTTGGCTGGTCCATGGCGGACATCAAGGGAATTAGTCCCCTGATCGTTGAGCATCACATTCATCTGATGGGTGATGCCAAACCAGCCCGGGATCCACAAAGACGTCTCAATCCAGTCATGAAAGAGGGTGTGAAGAAGGAGATCGTAAAATGTCTAGATAGTGGTATCATTTACCCTATCTCTGATAGCCAGTGGGTTAGCCCCATTCATGTTGTCCCCAAGAAGTCGGGCATCACGGTCATAACCAACGAGGCGAATGAGTTAATCCCTACTCGCACCCAAACTGGGTGGCGAGTTTGCATTGATTACAGAAAACTCAACGCCGCAACGCGGAAAGACAACTTTCCGCTACCTTTCATTGACCAGATGCTTGAACGATTGGCCGGACACGAGTACTACTGCTTTCTTGATGGCTACTCCGGCTACAATCAAATTCCCATCGCCGAAAAAGACCAGGACAAGACCACATTCACTTGTCCTTTCGGCACGTTTGCATATCGTCGCATGCCCTTTGGGTTATGCAATGCGCCCGCTACCTTCCAGCGGTGTATGATGGGAATTTTCTCAGACATGGTGGAAAAATTCCTGGAGATTTTCATGGATGACTTCTCCATCTTCGGCGATTCCTTCAACGAGTGTTTGCTGCATCTTGACGCTGTCCTTACCCGATGTAAGGACAAGAATCTCACTTTGAACTGGGAGAAATGCCACTTCATGGTGCGCGAAGGTATTGTCTTAGGACATATCATCTCGCAAAATGGCATAGAGGTTGACAAAGCAAAGATTGAGGTCATTTCCAATCTGCCTCCTCCCCGATGCGTCAGAGATATACGAGCCTTCCTTAGCCATGCCGGTTTCTATAGACGGTTCATCAAGGACTTTAGCAAGATTGCTAGGCCCTTGACTCTTTTGCTGGCCAAGGACACGCCTTTCGACTTCGACTCGAGCTGTGTGACTGCATTCGAGTCACTAAAACGCTCACTCACTTCTGCTCCCGTTCTTTCCTCACCTGACTGGACGCACCCATTTGAGATTATGTGCGATGCATCCGACTTTGCCATTGGTGCTGTCCTTGGACAACACATCAACAAGATGCCGCATGTAATCTATTATGCGAGCCGAACCCTGAACGACGCACAACTCAATTATACAACAACTGAGAAGGAATTCTTAGCTGTTGTATTTGCTTTAGAAAAGTTCAGGCCCTACCTCATCGGCTCTCCAGTCATTGTCTATACTGACCATTCTGCTCTGCGCCATCTTTTTGCGAAGAAAGATGCAAAATCTCGGTTAATACGTTGGATCCTCTTGCTTCAAGAGTTTGACCTTGTCATTAAGGACAAACGAGGATGTGAAAATGTAGTTGCCGACCATCTCTCACGACTTCCTTCTTCGCCTTCGCTTCCAATTCCGATCAACGACGTTTTCCCGGATGAACAGCTCTTGACAGTATCTTGCGAACCCTGGTTCGCAGATATTGTGAACTATTTGGCCACAGGATTACTACCGACTGAATGGTCAAGTCAGGACAGACTTCGCTTCTTATCCTAAGTAAAACACTTTTACTGGGACGAACCCTACTTGTTCAAGTACTGTCCCGACCAGATTATTCGTCGGTGTGTCCCTGATGAGGAATTCAAGAGTGTGCTGTCATTTTGCCACGATCAAGCATGTGGCGGGCATTTTGGGCCCAGAAAGACAGCTGAGAAGATCTTGCAATGTGGTTTCTACTGGCCACAACTCTTCAAAGACGCTCATGACTATTGCAAGACTTGCTCCCGGTGCCAACACATGGGCCGGATATCCCGGAGGAACGAGATGCCGCTCCAACCAATCTTGGTTGTGGAGATTTTCGATGTTTGGGGGATAGATTTCATGGGGCCGTTTCCCAGCTCTTTCGGGAACTTGTACATCCTTCTAGCTGTTGATTACGTCTCTAAATGGGTCGAGGCTGTGCCCAGCCAGACTAACGACAACAAGGTTGTCGTTAGGTTCCTTAAAGTAAACATTTTCTCCCGGTTTGGGCACCCCCGTACGATCATTAGCGACAATGGAAGTCATTTCTGCAACAGGACTTTCGAGGCCTTGATGCGGAAGTATTCCATTAATCATAATCTCTCTACGCCCTACCACCCCCAAACCTGCGGGCAGGCCGAAGTTTCAAATCGGCAAATCAAGCAGATACTGGAGAAGACGGTTTCCAAGAACCGTAAGGATTGGTCGCTGAAACTCACTGATGCCCTTTGGGCATTTCGAACCGCTTATAAGACCGACCTTGGCATGTCTCCTTATCGTCTTGTGTAAGGAAAAGCCTGCCACCTTCCTGTCGAAATAGAGCATCGCGCATTTTGGGCGATAAAGGAGCTGAATCTGTCTATCGAGGATGCGGGCAGCCATCGGAAGCTGTAGTTGAACGAACTAAGTGAGCTTAGGGATGAGGCTTACGATAACGCGGTTGTCGTTAAGAATCGAACGAAGGTGTTTCATGATAAACACCTTTTGCGCAAAACCTTCGTACCTGGTCAGCAGGTACTGCTTTACGACACCCGACTTCACTTCCATCCTGGAAAGCTCAGATCTCGCTGGAAAGGGCCGTATTTTGTGCGGAATGTGTATCCGCAGGGCGCTGTGGATTTGGAAAATCCAAAGGACGGTTCACTTTTCAAAGTAAACGGACACCGATGCAAACCGTACCTTAGCGCCGAACCAACAGAGAAGCTCCTGTTCTTACAGGAGCCGGTTTACCCTGCCTAATCTTTCTCTGCCTACCTCCAAACTTCGGTTATCCAGCCAAGAACAGTAGACACTGTTCCAAATAAGTTTGGGGGTATGTATAAACCATTTTGTATATATTTGTGTATATTCTTTTTCTTTTTCTTTTCTTCAAAAGAAAAAACAAAAAAATTGTGTTTCGCTAACCGACAAATTTTTACCCTTCAAATGATCTCTTCATGCAATGACAGTGAGGACACTGTCCAGTTTAAGTTTGGGGGTACGCTCGGTACGCATTTCTTACCTTCGCATTCATATGTATATTTTTGCATCTGCATATTAAAATCCATAAAATCCATAAAAATTTGAAAATTTTCTAACCTTTCTGTCAAGTTAGCTTGTGGAAAAACTCTGATTCAAAATTTCGACGGTTTTTGTTTGAAAAGATAGGAATAACTAAATCTTATGTTTAGATTTTGAAAACCTGAAAGATAACTCTCCTTTGAAGTTAATTATAGCTGATATAAGTCTTTACATCACACTACACGTATCGTGAGTTTTTGGGAATTAGATGACAAGTCTTTTATGTTGAAAAACTTTTAAACAGATAAATGATTTTCTGAGGATCAAATAGGTTTGTTCTGAAATAAGTAATGTCAAGAATAGTTTATGAAGTAAAGCGAATATGAAGGAATGTTATTGATGCCGTAATTGGAACTAAGTCTGAAAAATAACCCATCTAAAACTTGATTGGAATGATTACACACCGAACCCACTAAACACGTCTTTTATCCAAAAAATAATTGAATTGCCGGTTATATCTCCGTTCGTATTAAATCATCTGATTTTTACGCCAAACTGTCTTTTGTTTTTGGACCTAGGTAACTTGAGTAATTAAGTCCGCTGGGGTGTTTCTACACCTAATGCCCTAAAACCAACTGGTTTGGGTGCATTGGCCCAAAGCTCGCTAAGAAGCCTAGAAAGTCCAGTTTAAAACAAAGTCAAGCAAGTGTTCTCTCCGAGTTAAAATTCCTAACGGTTCTTTGTGTGAGAATAATCTTGATAAAAGACAGGCTTTTATAAAAAAAATTTAACGGAGATATGAAGGTTTTATTCTGTGATAAAGACTATTGCACGTTCACAGAGGTGTGTATGAAATGAAAACAAGAAAAAGGTGGAGTGAAGAATACTACTTAGTTTCCTGTTAAGGAAGATAGAAATTCTGAAGTTGAAACCTTACTGGAAAACGAAACTTGAAAAATGCTTAACTCTTTATAAACTTTTGTGATCCTTTTAAAATTGTTATCTGGGCTTTATTGTGCGACATGATGACTTTATTCGATCTTTCGGGAACTTAACGACACTATTTGCACTGCACGTAAAGACATATAAAATCTGTAGTTAAATAAGAAGCGAGGTGTGAAAAATAAAGGTTCGATAGTCTGGGCTTAAGATCATAGAATTGTTATTTTCTGAAACAAAACTTTAGGGGTTTGAATCTTAGTTATTTTACAAAACTAGCTTGACCGGATTTTGTGGGTAGTATCCGCTGAAAACCCTCAGGAGACAACACTCCTCCTACTAGGGACACCTAGAGGTTTAACGGCTTGTTGCACATGCTCAGTGCAATCGCGTTCCCTGCGAAAGTGAGGTTAGGAAATTTTTTGTGAATAAATTGGCTTTGCTCGGGACGAGCAAATGATAAGTTTGGGGGTATTTGTTCATATCAGATTTTTGCATTTTCATACCGCCCAATTTTTATCACATTGCATATCGGTAGATACTCTTGAGCCGTGTTTGCTAGTCAATTGCAGGATACAGGTTCTCGGTTCTAAAACGGTGAAATTCATGGAAAACACGATAAAATCCGGGTTCCTGCCAACCACAGATAAAACACGGTCTCCGCTCTTCATCCGTATGTTGCCAGATACCAGTTTAGGAAGACAAAATGGCAAATCGATTGTCACCTTCATGCACAAGGCTCAATGGCAACAACAAGTTCCAAGAAATCTACGCGGAGCTCAAGAAAATCTTGACAAAAGTCTACCTTTCCCTCAACAGAAATTCTGGAAGAAATGTGGAAGTATTTTCAGAAAATACATGTACCAGACAACAGGGGACAGCAGATCAGGGCAGTACAAGAAGCACCATACCCTGACTCCACCATAGGGCCGCGGATCCGCGGCCAATAGGGGGTATAGGCGACGGATCCGCGGCCATACAGTGGACTCAGGGCATGGGCTTTGGGGGGTATTTAGGTCTTTTCATGTGTATTTTGATGGTTGCCCTAGATTTCCATTCTCCAGCCTATAAATAGCCCAGAACTTTGAGAAGGAAAGGGGTCCATTCTTGTATTTTCTTTTTGCTAGGTTTTAGATTACATGTTCTTCTTCTTCTCATCTCTTCTCCATTAAACTTGAGTGAGCTTTGTGAGTGAAGAATGGTGAATAAAGAAGATCATTTTATTATCATGCTTGTCTTACTTTTGCTATAATTGTTGTAATTTTAATTCGTTAAGTAGTTGTTGTTATTTTCTTGTTGTTTCTTTCTTCTCTCTTTTTCGTTATCCTTAATACGACAATGATGCTTACGCTCGATCCTCGCCAAGGTGAGGTCGCAAATAGCTAGTCGTATTCTTCTAATCTCCTTCTTTCTATCTTCCTCTTTTGTGTTGTTTTATTTTTCCGTATCATGATGTGTGAGTAGTTCATACTTGTTAGGGTAGGATAAGGGAAGTTTGTGAGAAGAAAATCTCTCTCACTCTTTCCTTGCCCAACAGCTTAAATCGACTCCCATTAATTGAACCACAATCCGCTCCTTACGGCACCCTATCCTACATGATAGCGGTGATTCCGTGTGAGACTGGTTGTGGTTGAATTAACCGGAGGTTATGGCTAACAGCCAAGAACGGACGGACAAGCACCAAAAGGAAGGACTTATGCGTTGGAAAGCCTAGCTTATACTCGCAAGTTCCTTCCTAGTCGTGCTAATCCCCGTTGTTGCCGATTACCGTAACACCGATATTAAGAGGGGCAACGAAAGATGTGGAGACTCCTAACTCAAACTAACCTAATCCTAACCCTAACAAGCTCGCTTTAAAGATCAACTCAACACTTAGATAATCACAAACAAAATCTGAACTCCCGGACTTAACTCGTTAAAGCACATAGAAAAAGACTCCCATCTCCCTGCGGACGACCCGTACTCAACAGGCTAGCTACAAGCGAAACCGTCTTGATTGCGGTATTTAAACTAAAACTTGAACACGCACAACCTCTATCAATCAGAGACCCGGCATGAGGATGAGTATAGCGTCGTTCTGAACTAGCTTTAGAAGTGTACGTGTATATAATTCTGCCAGAGGGTTGTCATAGTCAGTGGGAGCAGCGGAAGCATGGTGAACAGATGGCTTATGTCTATTTATAGACTAAAGCAGTTTAGCCGAGATAGATCATCTATTTCTGATGTGACAGTCATAGGTTTGACTTCATCAGAATATGGGATAGATCTGTTAAGAAGGTAGTCGGGTGTGATGTCCTAGTATTTGGATGATATACACAGAGTAGGAAGTGAAGTTCCTATACTACGATCGGTTATACTTTGGTTGTCACACAGTAGTTTCTCCACATAGGAATTGGATATTATATCATACATTCTGGTTACTAGATCTATGGTTTTAGATCTAGATTTGGGAAGTGTCCCAATCAGGGTACTTAGACTGCATTCTAAAGGTATTAAGAATGGACGACTCCTGGTTTGGTAGTGTACCTGCAGTTGATGGAGTCACCCTCTCTAAAGGTGTCTTACAAACTAAAGGGGAGAGGGATCTGCATGATTGGCAGATCATTTGCTTAGGCAATTGAGTCAATCATGAGATGTCAAGCACCACACCAGATTTTGTTTTTGAACGAGATGCAATTAGTTGATATTAATCCAATCCTGGAGAAACATTCAGAAGCAGTTTTAGAATATAAGTGGATGTTCTAGGGATATGATAACAACAGCCTCTTTGAGGAGACGGTTATCATTCCAAGCTTCCAAGGTGACCTGGATGACAGAGTGACTCTCAGAGTTATAGTTTTCCCTCTGACGAGGGGCAGTAGTTTGGACGGGTGGTCCAAGCGGATACTGAGGGAGGCATGGCGCAGGACGCTGATTAAGTTCAGCTGACGATACAGTCTAAGAAGTTTGGATTTGGAGTTCATTTATGAACTAGGTCCCATTAGATATCTAGACACATTCTAAGACGGGTGATTTAGTGTAATTCTCGGTCGTGTTTGTAAAAAGCAAGTATCGAATCAATTGTTTCCCGATAAAGGTTTCATTTGAGAGATAATATTATCTTGTATTGGTATTTAGAAAAATTGTATAAAGAACTCACAATCAAAGAATTATTTTTTTTTACCGCAATCAATTACGGTGTCAGTTGTAGATCGTAAGCGAGTGCGGATCGTCCATAGGGATTGTGCGATTCGTTTCAATGTTCGATTTGTTTAAATTGAAAAGTTAATTGCGAAGAAAAGAAAGCATCGATTCAAGATTTATCAATTGTTTCAAGTGTCACTATTCTATTCAAGAATCAAGAAAAAAAGATAAACAATCAAGAATCGGGTTTCGATGATATTTCCAACCAAATGTCAAGAATCTAAATAAGGCTCGTAGAAATCGATCGGATCTATAGACGTGATGTAATCTTAAGATTTCGTGTTCTTGTCCTTCGAAAGATTGAAACTAGATCGATGATGATCGACGAGAGTTAGGGCTTTCTCGTGAAACTAGGGTTTCATCATTTAACCCTTGTTCTTTCGTCGATATCATTCACATTCTAGCCTCTAGCAATTTCAAGAAACGATCGTAACTCCCCAATTTCGAGCGATATCAATCAAGAAAGCATCGCAACGAATTGGGTCGTCGATTCTTGAACTTGCTAGGGTTTACAAAACTCGTAGGATTCAAGAATCGATTTAATATATGTTACATCATCATTCTATTGATCGTCTCGACTCCTCGACGAGCGGAGTATTACTCAAACATCATCACACAGAAAGTATTTAAGAATTGAAAAGATATCATGATGCAAGAATTTAAAGAAAACAAGATAAAAGAATATCACCTTTTATTTATATCAACAATTTGATTACAGTCGCTCAAGAACTACAAGAGGAAGAACTAAATTGTCGAATTGGCCTCGCTCGGCTTCGTGAGTCGCGGATCGGCTTGGACCACTTGCTCTGTTGAAGATCGGCTCGGCTCATAAAAGGTTGCAAGGCTTCTTGCTTGATGGGGTACTCGGGATCTTGGCTTTTGATTGGAATTAGGGTTAGGGTTTCACACAAGCCTTCTCACTAGACTTGTGGAAGAAGATGAAGAAAGAGAGTGAATGGATCAATCAATTTCAATGAATGAATAATCTTTTACAAGTGAGCCTAGGGTCCTATTAATAGATCTTCCAAACCTTAGGTCTAGGTTTGAAATTACAATTCCCTTCAAAAGTTTGTTGAGGCTTCTAGAAGGAGTTTGTTAGGCTTAGCTTAGGGTTTAAGCTAGGGTTTAAGGAGAAGTTTCTAGAATGATAGGCTAGTTTAGTGTTGATCCCAAAGCTTGCTGATCTGGCAGAAGTCTCTGGAGTCTTCTGGAAGTTGACATGTCTTTCTGAAGTCTGGACCTTGAGAAAAGAATTGTGCAGCAAAATTCGGTGGATGACGTGGCAAGACGGCCGCGGAACCGCGGCGCAAGCAGGCTCCGGCCGTGGTTCCGCGACCATGTTGGGTCCTTGGGGCTGCAACTTTCTGGTATGGTCTTGGGCTGCTATTTGGGGCTTTATCTGATATGTTGAATTTTATTTTTCCCTTTGTATTGATACCAGAATTGAAATCATTGAGTTGGCGTAATATTTGATCGGTACCGTATAAATTGTGGCCTTTCTTCTGGATTTTCCTGCACAGATCTCAAAAACAAGTGTTGCGCAATATAGGGATGATGTGATGCCATGAAATGCAGTCAATTTTTCTAGTAGTGCCGGTTTTAGAGTCTAACACATGCAATCTGATATTTTGCGACAGTTTTGCTTATATGTGAAATATGAATACCGTACACTTCTAAATGAGTGCAAATGATAGGGAAATTGCCATGTTAAAAATACAATATTTTCAACTAATCAAATTCCCCCAAACTTAATTTCAATCGTCTCGAGCGATCTGTTTATTATACAGAGAAGGAGAAAATAAAGAAAGAGAAAAACTAAGTAGCACACTTTCGTAAGCAACACGATTGCACTGAGCACGTGCAACAAGCCTTTAAACCTCTAGGTGTCCCTAGTAGGAGGAGTATTGTCTTCTGAGGGTTTTCAGCGGATTGCACCCACAAAATCCAATAATAAAAGAAAGATCATGAATATTACATTTAAAGACAAGAATTGTAAAAGAAAAGCCTTGAAAATTTGGGTTTCCAACTAAGCTAGCTTTTCGGTTGTCATGAGCCCTATCTTAATGGTCATGAAAAGATGTCAGAAATCACGTCATCCCTCAATAAAACATCGTCTTATTTTTCATTCCTATCTTTCTTCCAAACATCGATCATATAACCATGCATGTGTGTAAAGACATCCCTACACCCGGAGAATTCAATTCAAGCTATCATACTCTTGTCCATCAGCCTCAGTACTTTTTAATTAATGAATATTTATATGAGATTGCTCACACACTTTCATGCGACCGTTAATACTTCTTGAGGTACTAACCAACCGATTACTCATGTGCTTGCTTATTTGGTGTATTTTCCTCGTCTTGAACCACCTCAGGCATAGCAGTGACTCCCAGACCAGTTGGCCTTAGGGCACTAGGTGAAAAGGCACCCTCGCTATACAATTTTTTTTATTGCCCTCGGTGATAACAAAACTAGTGTCCATTTTTCTCACCACTTCATATTTTTATTCACTTTTTTTTTCTTTTTATTTCCTTCATACATCGGCTTTAAGACAAGAGCATTTCAAGGTATCCTCTACTATCCCAGGCTTCAAGACGTGTGTAAGTGCGAATAGCAGGGTAGCAACGCTCAAAAATTTTTGGCTTCCAGAATAGAAACTATTTTTCAGACTTATTTTTATCCTCAGATTAGTGACGTCCTTCATCTTACTAACCCTTGGGACAACGGCTCATAACTACTTATTACTAGTTCGTATAAGAAAACTTCTAATTTTCTTAGTTTTCTTAAATTTTTCTAATCTCATGGATGTAATTGTTCACTATCTAAACTTTCATTATCTTATTTATGTACAAAAAAGTGTAAATATTAAAATTATTTTTATATTTGAAAATTTTTAAATTTTTGTGGGTTTTGAAAATTTGAAATTTTTTATAGATTTTTAAAAGAAATGTTTTGTGCTTATGCAGATGATATGCAAATGATGCGAAAATAAGCACAAACCTCCCCCAAACTTGTTTTCAACAGTGTCCTCACTGTTGTCAACAGCTATATCTACAAAACCTGTAAGTCTGGGAGGAATTATTAGTGGGGGAAAAATATATAAGTGAAGAACTTTCCCCAAACTTTCTCTTTTCACTCACCTTCATTCAAAAAGATGATGCAATGATATACTGGATATGAAGGTGAGACGGAGGAATTTTAATCCAAATAAACTGGCTCTTGTAAGAACAAGAGCTCCTCCATGGGGTCAGTGGAAAAATACGGCTTTAGGTTATGTCCATTCACTTTGAAAATGGTGCCGTTTTTAACATTTTCTACTTCTACTGCCCTGTGCGGGTATACAGACCGCACAACAAAAGGTCCCTTCCATCGAGTTCGGAGCTTACCCGCGTGAAGGTGTAATCGTGAATCATAAAGAAGGACTTGTTGACCAGGTGAAAATGTTTTCCTCAAAATGTTTTTATCGTGAAAAACCTTAGTCCTATTCTTTGTGATTACAGCGTTATCATAAGCTTCATTGCGGAGTTCGCTTAGCTCATTAAGTTGCAGCTTCCGAAAGTTGCACGCAAGAATTTAGATCAAAATTTATTTCTTTAATAGCCTATAATGCTTTATGTTCTATCTCGACGGGTAAGTGACATGCCTTCCCAAACACTATCCTATATGGAGACATCCCTAGGTCGGTTTTATATGCAGTCCTGAATGCCCAAAGAGCATCCGTCAGTTTGGTCGACCAATCTTTTCTATTCTTAGCAACAGTTTTCTCCAGGATAAGTTTGATTTGTCTGTTTGAGATTTCAGCCTGCCCGCTTGTTTAGGGATGATAGGGTGTAGAAAGTCAGTGGTTGATTGCGTATTTTCGCATCAGAGTCTCGAAAGATCTGTTGCAGAAATGTGTCCCATTATCGCTAATAATAGCGCGTGGGTGTCCAAATCGCGAAAAGATATTCTCTTTTAAAAACTTAATGACAACTTTCTTGTCATTAGTGCGACATGGAATGGCTTCAACCCACTTGGAGACATAATCAACCGCCAGCAGTATGTACAAATTCCCAAAGGAGTTGGGAAAAGGACCCATAAAATCAATGCCCCGAATATCGAATATTTCAACAACCAAGATGGGTTGCTGAGGCATTTCATTCCTCTGGGAGATTCTACCCGTATACTGACATTGTGTACAGGTTTTGCAATGCTCAAATGCGTCCTTGAATAAGGTCGGCCAATAAAATCCACATTGCAAAACCTTTTCCGATGTCTTTTTAGGACCGAAGTGACCCCCACAGGCCTGATCATGACAAAAAGAAAGAACACTCTTGAACTCTTCTTTCGGGACACACCGGCGAATGATCTGATCAGGACAATATTTAAACAAATAGGGATCATCCCAGTAAAAATGTTTTACTTGGGATAGAAAACGGTATTTGTCCTGTTTTGACGAATCGCTCGGTATAAGTCCCGTGACAAGATAGTTCACAATATCCCTGAACCATGGTTCAGCGGATACGTTCAAGAGTTGTTCATCAGGGAATGAATCATTGATCGGCAGGGTCACAGGGGAAGAAATGATGCGTGATAGATGGTCGGCTACTACGTTTTCACATCCTTTCTTATCTTTGATAACAAGATCGAATTCTTGTAACAGAAGGATCCAACGTATTAGTCGACCTTTTGCATCTTTCTTCGCCAGAAGATGTTTTAGAGCGGAATGGTCAGTGTACACAACTATAGGAGAGCCAATTAAGTAAGGCCTGAATTTTTCTAGTGCAAATACAACCGCTAAAAGTTCTTTCTCAGTGGTTGTATAGTTGATTTGTGCATCGTTCAGGGTTTTACTTGCATAGTAGATCACGTGTGGCATCTTTTCAATATGCTGTCGTAAGACTGCACCTACTGCAAAGTCGGATGCATCACACATCAGCTCAAAAGGGTAGTCCCAGTTTGGTGATGATAAAACAGGGGCTGAAGAGAGTGAGTGTTTAAGTGAGTCGAAAGTTGTCTCACAGTCCGAGTCAAAGTGGAAGGTCGTATCCTTGGCCAGGAGAAGAGTTAAAGGTCTAGCAATTTTGCTGAAGTCCTTAATGAATCTCCTATAAAAGCCCGCATGGCCAAGGAAAGATCGAATATCTTTGACGCTTTTGGGATGAGAGAGGTTTTGAATGACATCTATTTTAGCTTTGTCAACTTCAATGCCTTTCTGTGAAATAACATGTCCAAGTACAATTCCTTCTTGGACCATGAAATGGCATTTTTCCCAGTTCAAAGTCAAGTTCTTCTCTTTGCAACGAGTAAGAACAGCGTCAAGATTTGATAGGCAATCAGAAAAAGAGTCTCCAAAAATCGAGAAATCGTCCATAAAGATCTCCAGAAAATTCTCTACCATATCAGAGAATATCCTCATCATACACCGCTGAAAGGTAGCGGGAGCATTGCATAACCCAAAGGGCATGCGACTGTAAGCAAAGGTACCAAAAGGACAAGTAAAAGTGGTTTTATCTTGATCCTTTTTGGCGATGGGGACCTGATTATAGCCTGAGTATCCGTCCATAAAGCAATAATACTCTCGTCCCGCTAAGCGTTCCAGCATTTGATCAATGAATGGTAGAGGAAAATGGTCTTTCCTCGTAGCAGCATTGAGTTTCCTATAATCAATACATACACGCCACCCAGTTTGGGTGCGTGTCTGAATCAACTCATTTGCCTCATTGGTTATAACAGTGATGCCGGATTTCTTAGGAACGACATGTATAGGACTCACCCATTGGCTATCAGAGATGGGGTATATAATACCATTATCTAAGCATTTGACGATCTCTTTCATGACCGCTTCCTTCATGACGGGATTCAACCGTCTCTGTGGTTCTCGGGTTGGTCTGGCATCATCCATCAAGTGTATATGATGTTCAACTATCAAGGGACTAATCCCTTTGATGTCCGCCATGGTCCAACCAAACGCCTCTTTGTTAGATCTCAATACCGATAAAAGTGCATTCTCTTGCTCTGATGCAAGAGAAGCGGATATGATAACCGGTAAGGACTCATTCTCACCTAAATATGCATATTTAAGGTGAGAAGGTAAAATTTTGAGATCTAATTCAGGCAGAGAAATAATAGAAGGAGGGATCATCGAGTGATTTTTGGAATTACAAAGAAGCTCAGAGCCTGTGAAAGATACAGACTCGGGTGGAGAAAAGTCAGAAGTGCAGGATTCAAGTGTAGGAAAAGTGTCCTCACTAAGATCATGTGTAAGATCAAACAGAGATGTGGTAATGTCGTCGAGATCTAGAAAGCAAAGATCCTCAGCTCCACAACTATCGGGAGCGATCTCGTGGACAGAGCACACATCTAAAATATGAGCAGAGGGTTTTGATGGCTGACTTCCAACTTTGTAGATGTTTAGCTCAATGGTCATATTTCCAAATGATAAGTTCATTGAACCATTTCTACAGTTTATAACAGGGTTGGAAGTGGCAAGGAAAGGACGACCTAGAATCACCGGAATTTAGCCCCGGGGTTTGCTACAGGATGTGTGTCGAGTACAATGAAGTCTACAGGGAAAACAAATTCCCCGACCTTTATCAACACATCCTCTAATTCACCCCTTGGTTTGGTGATTGAACGGTCTGCCATCTGGAGAGTGCAGTGAGCAGGTTTTAGCTCTCCAATCCCTAGTTGCTCATATACAGAATATGGAAGTAGGTTAACACTTGCGCGAAGGTCTAAAAGAGCACGATTTATGTTTTTACCCCCAATAGAAATCGATATCGTAGGACATCCTGGGTCCTTACGTTTCTTTGGTAGCTGGGGAATAAAAGCAGTGCTGATATTATTAGCCATAAAGACCTTCTTTGGCACTTGGGTCTTCCTCTTCCTAGTGCACAAGTCCTTAAGAATTTTTGCATAGGCGGGGACTTGTTGAATTGCATTTAGGAGAGGGATATTGATGTTAACCTGTTTGAACATTTCTATTATTTTCTCCATATGTGGACTCGTTCTATTAGCCTTTAACCGATTCGGGTAAGGAGCTTTCGCAATAAGCGCAGGGTCCATCACAGGAGAAGGAAGAGGGGGTAGACGAGGTCCCAAAAGAGGTGTGGGGACCGTCTGTGGAGAACTAGAAGGGCTATACTGAGGTGTCGAGCCTAGTGGGAAATGGAGAATAGGCTCTCGAGAAGGTGGTGTGGTAGAAGAAGAAGGATCAGAAGGAGAAGTGTGTGTGTGTGGAAAGATCTCAGCCGGGGTGTTGATTTGATTTTCAGTATCATCAACTTCTTCCCCGACATGATTGTTCAGCACTCTTCCCGATCTCAACGTTGTGACGGCATTTACATTGTAATGCCCAGGATTCTGTAGGGGTTGAGAGGGAAGTTTCCCTTTTTCTCTCGCACTCATTTCGGCTTTAAGCCATGCGATTTCAGCTTCCATCGTTCTGATACTCTCAGCTTGGGACGCTGAGTTTTTCTTTATCTCACCGACGGAAGATCTAACCTCAGCCGAAACCTCTATGAAATTTGACAAAAGTGATTTCATGGTTTGAGTGAATTGAGAGAACTCGTCAGAACAGGTCAAAGGATTAGACTTTGCAGGAGTGTTGACCTGATTTTGGAAGTTTTGTGACTGGTAGGGGTGCTGAGTGAGTTGAAGGGGTTGCTGTTGTGGTGGAGGAAGAGCCCTTTGAAATTGATTCGTGTTTGGAACCGTGTTTTGAGATTGTTGTTGGTTCCAAGCAAAATTCGGGTGATTCCTCCAACCCTGATTGTATGTGAAAGAATATGGATCGTTTCGAGGTCTTTGAAATGCAGCATTAGAATGCTCGTGACCTTGAAACGCAGAGTTTAATGGACATTCTTCCGTTGAATGAGACGGATCAGAACAGCACCCACAAACAGTTTTGGGGAGCGACACTGGGTTTAGGGAGGCTGCTGCAAATTTGTGTTCCATAGCGTCGAGTTTCTTTTGCATTGCTTCCATTTCAGCTCGAACACCTATGGACACATCTATTTGGTGTACGCCACCCCTATTCAATGGTTGGGTTCCACTCTCCCACTGTAGTGATTTTTCAGCGAACTCTTCTAAATACTTCCAAGCTTCCCCATCATCTTTGGTCATAAAAGTACCTTGACACATGTTTTCAAGGCTCTGTTTAGTGTTTGGGTTAATGCCCTCATAAATGATTCGGCAAAGCTCCCATCTCGGGATGCCGTGATGAGGACACTAAACCAATAGATCCTTGAAACGTTCAAAGCATTTTGAAAATGGTTCGGTAGGGAGCTGGGCAAATTGATTCAGTTCGGTACGGATTCGAGCTGTCTTTTGTATTGGGTAAAATTTCTTAAGGAATGCTACTACGAATTCTTCCCAATTCATAATAAAGTGTGCGGTAGTGTTATATAGCCACTTCTCGGCTATATTGCACAAACTAAATGGAAGAAGTCATAGACGCATAGCATCCACTGAAAGTTGTGACGTACCCATCATTGCGCATACATTTTCAAATTTGGTAATGAAAACGTAAGCGTCCTCAGTCTCGAGTCCGTGGAATTTGGGTAAAAGATTGATATACTGGGGCTTAATCTCAAAGTTATCCCTGTTGGCTGGTGGTGTGGATAAGCAGGTCGAAAGAGGACCTCGAATAGGGTAGCACCTCTCCTGGAGAGAGATGCGGGATGGATTCTGCGCACCAACGGACGGCGGCAGATTAGGGTTAAAGAAGTTTGATGGATTCGGATCCATCGGAGTGGGTGTGGTAGTGGATAAAGGAAAGGTAAATGGAGAAATATCGACTTTGGAGTCGATAAAGGGTACGCTGACTAAACGGGCACTAAAATCCCGTGTCCAGCCTATCTTGCACTAAAAAGGGTTAGTACAAATGGCAGCGTTGACTTATAATTAGGGGTATGAATGAATGCGGTGTTTGCTTTGAAAAAGGGACGGATTTTTGAAAAAATGATGCTACAAAACAAATGCAACAACAAAGACCCTAGAATCTAGTGGTCACCTAGGTCCGGCTCTAAACCGCTCCTAACTGCCAAAAGACAAGTCGCAGGATAGAATCCTCCACTGCCTCTTTGTTCCCCTGTGGCCGGATAAGTGCCAGGTAAGTGGGAAGGTACTCCACTACGTAAGTAGTGGGCCTAATTAAAAACCACTAGCCTTAGACACACTCGCCTTAGACACCACAAGAAAACGCGGATAAGCAATGAATTACCCACGGACTTCTTCTGTCCTAATTGAGCGCGACAGTCCTTAGAGTCATCTCTAGATATTTTTTAGTTAATGTGGGTCAATGCGGATGCAAGTTTTGTGATTTTTGGAGCCTAGGAAGGGTAATGAAATCCCGACATAATTTGGATTTGGCCGTGCCCCTTAATTTCCGTATTAGAATGCAAACAACCAAGAAACAAAATCATGCACAATTTTAATTTTGCTTTTTGCGGCGCTGCGATTATTTGTAAAGAATCCTGCAGAAAATGTTAGTTGGAGCTAAAAAAGAGGAGAGAGGAGAAGGTAAGAATTCACCTGAAGCAAAAATTTTGGAGAGATCACCCAGGCTTGCCGCGGTTCCGTCGCAAATTCTGGCTACTACCGCGCTACCGCGGTCTCTTGATGAGATCACTCCACCAAAATTTTCCAGGGAGCTTCTGTAGACTCTCTCAACTCTCTGGTATTTTCCAAAAATTTTCTTCAATTGCCAAACAGCTCCAGATTTCCTTGCAATGAACCACAACAAATCGTTTAGGGTTTACACGAATTTTGATCTCAAAAATAACAATGGAATAAATCTTTCAATTCAATCTATAATATGAAACGAATTAGCGCGCGATCCCCGGCAACGGCGCCATTTGATTTAGTGTAATTCTCGGTCGTGTTTGTAAAAAGCAAGTATCGAATCAATTGTTTCCCGATAATGGTTTCATTTGATCGATAATATTATCTTGTATTGGTATTTAGAAAAATTGTATAAAGAACTCACAATCAAAGAATTATTTTTTTTGACCGCAATCAATTACGGTGTCAGTTGTAGATCGTAAGCGAGTGCGGATCGTCCACAGGGATTGTGCAATTCGTTTCAATGTTCGATTTGTTTGAATTGAAAAGTTAAATGCGAAGAAAAGAAAGCATCGATTCAAGATTTATCAATTGTTTCAAGTGTCACTATTCTATTCAAGAATCAAGAAAAAAAGATAAACAATCAAGAATCGGGTTTCGATGATATTTCCAACCAAATGTCAAGAATCTAAATGAGGCTCGTAGGAATCGATCGGATCTATATACGTGATGTAATCTTAAGATTTCGTGTTCTTGTCCTTCGAAAGATTGAAACTAGATCGATGATGATCGACGAGAGTTAGGGCTTTCTCGGGAAACTAGAGTTTCATCATTTAACCCTTGTTCTTTCGTCGATATCATTCATATTCTAGCCTCTAGCAATTTCAAGAAACGGTCGTAACTCCCCAATTTCGAGCGATATCAATCAAGAAAGCATCGCAACGAATTGGGTCGTCGATTCTTGAACTTGCTAGGGTTTACAAAACTCGTAGGATTCAAGAATCGATTTAAGATATGTTACATCATCATTCTATTGATCGTCTCGACTCCTCGACGAGCGGAGTATTACTCAAACATCATCACACAGAAAGTATTCAAGAATTGAAAAGATATCATGATGCAAGAATTTAAAGAAAACAAGATAAAAGAATATCATCTTTTATTTATATCAACAATTTGATTACAGTCGCTCAAGAACTAAAAGAGGAAGAACTAAATTGTCGAATTGGCCTCGCTCGGTTTCGTGAGTCGTGGATCGGCTTGGACCACTTGCTCTGTTGAAGATCGGCTCGGCTCATAAAAGGTTGTAAGGCTTCTTGCTTGATGGGGTACTCGGGATCTTGGCTTTTGATTGGAATTAGGGTTAGGGTTTCACACAAGCCTTCTCACTAGACTTGTGGAAGAAGATGAAGAAAGAGAGTGAATGGATCAATCAATTTCAATGAATGAATAATCTTTTACAAGTGAGCCTAGGGTCCTATTTATAGATCTCCCAAACCCTAGGTCTAGGTTTGACATTACAATTCCCTCCAAAAGTTTGTTGAGGCTTCTAGAAGGAGTTTGTTAGGCTTAGCTTAGGGTTTAAGCTAGGGTTTAAGGAGAAGTTTCTAGAATGATAGGCTAGTTTAGTGTTGATCCCAAAGCTTGCTGATCTGGTAGAAGTCTCTGGAGTCTTCTGGAAGTTGACATGTCTTTCTGAAGTCTGAACCTTGAGATAAGAATTGTGCAGCAAAATTCGGTGGATGACGTGGCAAGACGGCCGCGGAACCGCGGCGCAAGCAGGTTCCGGCCGCGGTTCCGCGGCCATGTTGGGTCCTTGGGGCTGCATCTTTCTGGTATGGTCTTGGGCTGCTATTTGGGGCTTTATCTGATATGTTGAATTTTATTTGTCCATTTGTATTGATACCAGAATTGAAATCATTGAGTTGGCGTAATATTTGATCGGTACCGTATAGATTGTGGCCTTTCTTATGGATTTTCCTGTACAGATCTCAAAAACAAGTGTTGCGCAATATAGGGATGATGCGATGCCATGAAATGCAGTCAATTTCCCTAGTAGTGCCGGTTTTAGAGTCTAACACATGCAATCTGATATTTTGCGACAGTTTTGCTAATATGTGAAATATGAATACCGTACACTTCTAAATGAGTGCAAATGATAGGGAAATTGCCATGTTAAAAATACAATATTTTCGACTAATCAACAGGTATTGCTCATTTCAGGAGATGGTTTTCTCCGCGAACTTGAGATAAAGAGAGACATAGAAAGAAACATCAGAGCGGATCCACTCACTGAGGCTATTCCTCGAACGCAATAGTTTCGCAAACGGGTTTTGTGAGACTGATTAGTAGAGGAGTTGGGTGTTTGGTATCACACGGGCTGTGAGTATGCGACATCGCAATAATTAGCCTTGAGTACAAGTAGGAGATTTTTGGAGATAGTGCCCTCAGAGTCAATTATTGGATCACAGGCACGTGATTGCAACGATTGAGAGAAGACCTATACCGTTAGAACAGTCTTACTCAAGATGATAGTATGCTATCTGGTTTATCTTTATCATCGTGTACTGTTTGAGGTGACATTACTGATCACTATTACACGTTGATAGAGCCCCTAGGATTCTTGCCTGACTACCAGCAGTATGATGGCGATCATATACGTGGGAGCTGGGGTCTATAAGCACATCCTTAAAAGGTCCCTAGTCGAGGGAGTTTTGAGACAGGGCATCGATACTCTAGAGTAGACTAGTGTATACAGTCGAGACCCCGACGAAGGGCGGTGGCCGGTCTCACAATCCACTGGTGTCAGTTGGTTCACTTAAGATGTATACAGGTGCTCATTGGGTTATGAGTACACCGGACAGGACTCGCCGGGACCATGCTAGTTGGTCTTATACCTGACGTCAGATAGCAGTTCCCTGGTGACATGTATACAGGTTAGTTCATCGACCTGAGATCGTCATTTGTCCCGTGTGAGTTCCTACTGTGCTTTGATTACTACCCTACCACGCTCAAAGGAGTCGTGCAAACAGGTTTTAGTTGGGTACAGTCCCGAGCCACATGGAGGCAGTGTGCGGATCTGCAGGGGTTCGTCTCTCCCGGTATTGAGGGTGACGTCGCGCTGTGTCCAGGAGAGCCATTACACGAAGTCTTTGGCCAAGGCAGGAGATTTACTGGTAGGTATTCCAGTAGTATCTCAGGGTGTTCTGGGCTATACTCCGACACGACTTGTACCGCTTTTGGGGGTCTGACTTTTACCAACCCCCTAGGCCCGCCATGCGATGCTCATAGACGAACGGACCGGACTGTACGGATATTGTCACTGACAGGCTCAGTAGGGTGCCAGGATGAGTTCGCTCATCGACGTCCCTTTTGGTCAATACCTGGTAGCCTGTTACGTATGGCTAATACCTCTGACGTGCAAGTGGTTAATGTTAGTGTATATGCCCTAGAGGCCATTACTGTATCATACTAGTTTGTATATTACTTAATGGAAGCTTGGGATATTCACCTTGTATATACAATCTTGCTCAAAATAGTAGTATGCTACTTGGTTTGTTTCTACTTCAATGTGTACATGTGTTTATTTTAGTATATCGCCTATACACATTAGTGGAGCCCTTAGGATCTTTGCTTGATTACCAGCGTTGTGGTGGCAGTCACACTAGTGGGGCTGGGTAATCTATAAGCACATCCTTATGCAGGTCCCTGGTCGCAGGACTATCGAGACAGGGCATCGATACTCCGGAGTAGACTAGCGCATGCGCTTCTCATCCCAGTGTGGGAGACGGTCTGTCCCACAGCCGTCGGTACGTTGTACTTGAGATAGTATGCGGGTGCTCGTTGGGTTATGAGTACACTAGACAGGACTCGTCGGGAACTGACTAGTTGGTATTATGCCTATCGTCAGTTATCAGTTCCCAGGTGACATGAGTACAGCTTAGTCCGCTGACTTGACACTGTCACTTCGCCTCGAGTGTGTTCCCACTGTACTTTGATTACTACCCTACCGCGGCTCAAAGGAGTCGTGCAAACAGGTGGTAGTTGGGTGCAGTCCCGAAGCACTTGGAGGCAGTGACGGTTAGACAGGATTCGTCTCTCCCGGTATTGGGGGTTGACAACGCGCTGTGTCTAGGAGAGCCATTACACGAGTAGTCCCTGGCCAGGGCAAAAGAGATATACTGGTAGGCTTCCAGTGTTATCTCAGGGTGTTTTGGGCTTCACTCCGACACGACTTGTACCGCTATTGGGGGACTGACGTTTACCGCCCCCTAGGCCCGCCATGCGATGTATCATACGAACAGACCGGACTGTACGGAGAATGTCACATTCAGGCTCAGTAGGAGTTCAGATGGGTTTCGCCTCGTCAGTCTTCTTGTCAGCATCTACCTGGGGACCGTTACGCACAGCTAGTGCCGCTTGCAGTCTGTGGTTAAACCCACTGCCAGCGTAGTGTCGAGTCTTTAGAGTCCCACACAGAAAGCTATTCGCCTTTAGGCAAAAGAGTAGAGGTCGCATGGTTTTGCGACAGGTCGCATGGTTTTGCGACAGGGTTCGGTCACATCCGTGCACATATGCACGTACAGTGTACGGACAGTTCACACTAGCGGGCTTTGGTTTAAGCCAGATCCTAGTTACCTTTTGGGATTGGTTTTATCCAGTATGCATTCGTGTTCCTCGGAACGCGGATGCGGGTGTGTATGCACAGTTGACGGAGAGACAGAGGCAGAGGATTCTCATTAGGGATGTTGACCGTTGACAGTTGACTATTGACTTTTTGTTCAACCCTAATGAGAATATGATATGTGATTAACAATTATATTAATTAAGTATTATGGTGACATAGTTGTTGAGGGATTGACTTTGTTGACTTGTTGACTTTTGTTGACTTGTTGACTTTGTTGACCGGTTGACTAGGCTTGACTAGTTGACCATCATGATAACTATAGCTATCATTTCATGGCAAAGACTTTTGCTTGCTTGCTCTTTTGTGCAAAATGAGTGCATGAAATGATATGGCTATGGTTGCTTAAATCATCACATAATACTTGATTGATATGAGGTGTTATGATTGTTTTGGATTATGAGAGCCAAATGAGAAAAGTCCTCTCTCATTCTTTTATGCTTATTCTCTCTCTTGTTCTTGAGCTCTCATCTTCCTCGTCTTGCTCTCCCTCTCTTGATTCTATGGTTCACTTGTCTCATGAGTTGAGAACCAAGAACCATAGATAAAATCCCATACAAACTCTTCTCTACTCACTCTAGTTCACAAGGTTTAGCAAACCGAGTGAACTAGTTTCTTCAAAGTTCGAAGAAGGAGCCAAAGGTTGAAGCTTTCAGGTGGATCTATCTTCGGCGCAAGGAGACGACGGGGAGAAGCCGATTCGGACGACCATCGAAGCTTGAAGACGAAGGAGTTCGAGAAAAAGAAAGGTATAACCCCCTAACCGAGTAGTTAGCAACTCGTAGTTAGGTTGTTAGTTAGATGTTTAACAAAGATCCGGTTTTGAGTCCATGTTACCACCTCTAAGAAAATTGTTTTTCACCAAATTCCGCATGCTCGAAAGTACCGGGAGAGGTAGCATGGACTTACAGTGGTATCAGAGCCTAGTTAAACTCTATCTAACATGTTAGCAAAGTAGCTAGAAGATCGATCAAAGAAAAAGTCGCAAAACGAACCCCGGTTTTTAAACTTTCTGTCGATTTTAAAAGTGCTGGAAATTTTTTTTGAGATACACCAAAAATCGACTCAGGGTTTTCTGAAGAAACTGCAAAAATTTGACCCCCTAACTCGATCAAAGCGCCGCGGTTCCGCGGCGGGAGCTTGCTCCCGCCGCGGAACCGCCGCCGAGTTGACTCGGTCATGGGGTTTCTTCTTTGCAGTTTGCTCGTAGGGGTATTTTGGGATTTTTGGAATATATATTTTCTGCCCAGATTTTCCAGAACGAAAATTTTATTTTTGGGGTCCTGAAAATCCGTATTTTTGATTGAACTTCTAAAAGACTTTAGCTGACGGGTTTTTTCTGTGATGTGATATTTGTATTGAACGTCTACTAATCGCTATATGTCAATTAGTGAGGGTTATACAAATCTGTGATCTGTAATGTTATTGGAATGTGTATATGAATTCATTGGATTGTCGCGGGCGAATAGCCGGGGGTTGTGAGACGAGAGTTTTCTTTTCTTTCAATTCATGTAAATTTGTAAATTGATGTAATAATTATTTGTATGGCCGCACAACCGGGTCGGGGTTGTGGCCGTCATTGTATAATTTCTTTTTACTGTTTTTGCTCCTAGGATAGACCCATGGAGGGGGTGCACAAACTACCGGGTATGCCGAAGTACCGAGTGGCCTACTCACGGAGTTGAGGGAGGTTGCTTCGCTTCGGGTACTTGGCGGGTAGTTTGCCGCACCCGTAGGGGTCTTGGGTGGGGTATTGGCTATTCACCGCAACCGTGTAATCTGCTTTTTCGTTACAGGCTCGTACGAATTGCGGATTCCTAGTATATCCAATGTGTTCATCTGTGATCTGAAATGGCTATCATTGCAATATATTTATATATGATATTATTTAGGCATTGCTTATGTTTTACAGCCGCGCTAGCCCAGCCCCCGCTCTGTCGTTAGTTAAGTAACCTAACGGGTAATGACGGGGCCCCGTGGCGAATGCGAATGGCATAAGCGTACGTCATATTTTGGTTGTTTTCTGCAATGGTAGGATTAAATGATGGGACGCATTAAAAGAACAAATGCAAGAATATCACGCATTAAAAGAACTAATGTAAGAAAATAAACCAAGTTAAAATCGTTGGAACACTTTCGGAAAACCACTCGATTCTTTTCAAAACTAACTTTTAAATGCGGAGCTTGAGCCACTCCTTTTAAAAGCTATCTCGTTCCATCGATTATATCAAGTTCACTACGTTCACGGTTTTGCCAAAACCATTCATAGCCCTCCGTCGTTTCACATGAATAGTCAATAGTATTCAAGCTGTGTATGTTGGCCAAAGTCAAGGCATAGTGATTGGTAGCTATTGGGTATTCATGTGTAGCATAGATAGATGCGTTGGTTTGGGACAGTCGTACTGCCCTTTTGGCCAAAGTCAAGGGTAGGTACGGATGGATCCAAATTAACCTAGAGAATGACGGGTAGAACTTGACATGTGACTTATGATATTTTGGCCAAAGTCAAGGTCATAAGAGCATGGGACAAAAATCCACATCGGGAGTTTCAAAAGAACTGAAACTTGCTAGTGTTGCATACCATTTGGAGTGTGATGATTCTGGTAGGATTCCTTCAGTTTCGTCACGCGATGATATTTGGATCTCGATCCTACTGTGAGTATATGCTACTCCTCGGGAAATTTCTCACTAAACGATCAATGCTATAAACCTAGTAGGTGCCTAGAAAGGTGTTAGCGGGGATACGCCCCCAGGGAAAAGAGGTTATTTAATTAAGGAACTTCGCGAAAGCGTTGGAAAACCTCCCTCGAAGTACCGACACTGGCCTGGCTGAACGGCTAAGCAAGTATTGTGCGGTGGGATTGATCCCAACTAATTCTTCCTTTTTGGTTTGAGGAGGGATTCGAGAAACAGTGGGAGCCATCCTGTTTAGACAAACTAAAATCCATTCTAAACTTGCAAGAGCATCATGCTGAGTGTTTCTTCTCTCTCCTAATTGCAGTGACCAATCGACATGACTGGACTTAAGTTACTCCTAGATAAAAACATACTGATAGGGCCAAACTACAAAGATTGGCTCAGGAATGTTAAAATGGCAATCACTTACGACAAGCTGGGGTATCTTCTTACCACCAAAGCTCCCCCTGTCCCTAGTCCCACTTCCAGCGTCGCGGATAAGGAAATCCGTAAGACTTGGGAGATTGATAGCGCGAAGGCCAAGTGCCTCGTACTTGCCTCTATGGACAATGAACATCAGAGGAGGCACGAGAATACGGACTTGGAATCCATATTTCTTCATACAAAAGAACTGTATGGAGAGCAATCTCGTATCGCAAGATACGAAGCGTCGAGAAAGTTATTTTCGGCAAGGATGGCCGTCGGATCATCAGTAGCAGAACACGTGCTTAAGATGATCGGCTACATTGAGGAGCTCGCGGACCTAGGGACCACATTGGAGAGTAAGCTCTATACGGACTTAGTTCTCCAGTCCCTTCCTTCCACTTACGCCCAGTTTATACTGAACTTCAACTTACAAGAAAAAGAAGTTGAACTTTCAGAGCTCCTCAACATGCTGAGGAGCGCAGAGGGCACCCTACAGAAAGGTAGGGAAACATCCACTTTGTTTGTAGGAGGATCATCTTCTTCTAGGTCCAAGGCGAAAGCCAAGGGAAAGAAGAAGAAAGCCCCCGCCAAACCAAGGGGCGGTGTTAGTAAAGTGGATACGAAGGGAAAAGCTAAAGCAACAAAGAAAGCGGGGAAGCTTGTGGATAAGGAAGAATGCTTCTATTGTCATAAGAAAGGACACTGGAAGAATGATTGCAGGGCCTGGAAGGCCAGAACACAGGAATTGAAGCAGGTTGCAGCTTCAGCTTCAGGTGTGTATGTTATTGAAAACTGTCTTTCAATAAACTCTACTTCCTGGGTATTGGATACCGGATCAGGATCTCATATCTGTAATTCTTTGCAGGCGTTGAGAAACCGTAGTGTTTTGAAAGCATGTGACATGACCCTCAGAGTTGCGAACGGAGCTAGCATGGATGCTAAAGCCGTAGGGGACTATCATCTGGGAATGTCAGATAGACATGTTTTGGTTTTGCGTAATTGCTTTTTTGTACCCAACGCAACTTGTAATATCATTTCTGTATCTTTGGTTTCTAAAGAAGGTTATGAATTTGCATTTGTAAGCAATGTTGTAAACATTCACCTTAATCAAGTTCTGATTGGGTCAGGTACATTGAGCAATGGTATATACGTATTAAACCAACCACAGATTTTCAATGTCCAGAATACACACAAAAGAAAGTCTCCGGAAATAAATCAGACTTTCTTTTGGTATTGTAGACTGGGTCACATCAATGAGAGAAGGTTGACAAAGTTACATACAGAAGGATATTTGAATCCGTTCGAATATCAATCGTATGCCACTTGTCAATCCTGTCTCAAAAGAAAGATGACAAAGTCTCCGTTCACTGGACACGGAGTAAGAGCGAGCGAGCTCTTGGGACTCGTACACAGCGACGTGTGCGGTCCAATGTCTACACATGCACGAAGCGGTTATTCTTACTTCATTACTTTTACGGATGACTTTTCAAGGTACGGTTATGTCTTCTTAATGAAACATAAGTCCGAAGCCTTTGGAAAATTCCAGGAATATAAAAATGAAGTAGAAAAACAAACCGGCAAAAGTATCAAGATTCTAAGATCGGATAGAGGTGGTGAATACTTGAGTGCCGAGTTCCTGGACTATTTAAAAGAGAACGGAATTCTCTCTCAGCTTACTCCTCCATACACTCCACAACATAATGGTGTATCGGAGAGATAGAACTGCACCCTATTGGATATGGTACGGTCCATGATGAGTAACGCTGAGTTACCGCGATCATTCTGGGGGTATGCGCTAGAATCAGCTGCGTACCTTTTGAACCGAGTTCCCACTAAGACTGTGCCTGCCACACCATATGAGATGTGGTGTGGGAAGAGGCCCCATCTTAATCACATTAAGACATGGGGAAGTCCAGCTTTTGTCAAAAAGCAGCATGCGGACAAGCTCGAGGCACGCTCAGTACAGTGCAAGTTTGTGGGATATCCAAAGAACTCCAAGGGATATTTCTTCTACTGCGAAGAGGAACAAAAAGTTATTGTTTCTCGTCATGCCCACTTTCTAGAACACCAGTTCTTAGAAAAGGAAATAAGTGGGAGCGCAGTAGAACTGGAAGAAATTCCAGAACCACGAACTATTACTGAAAGCTTAGTGGAACCAGAGGGTTCAAAAGAACAGGACATTCCTACGCCGCTCCGCAGGAGTAGTAGGCAGTCTCATCCGCCCGAGAGATACTACGGTTTTCTCATAGACGGGGATAGAGAGGATTGCATCATAGATTATGATGAGCCTACCAGCTTCCAGCAGGCCGTTCAGAGCGTTGACTCAGTAAAATGGCTGGATGCAATGCGGACCGAAATGGAATCCATGTACACCAACAAAGTATGGACGTTGGACATTGCTCTAGACGGGGTAAAACCCGTAGGATGCAAGTGGATCTTCAAAAGGAAGAGTGGTGTAGATGGACAGGTTGAGACCTATAAAGCTAGACTTGTTGCGAAGGGTTTTCGTCAAAGACCTGATTTGGACTATGACGAAACCTTTTCTCCAGTGGCTATGCTGAAATCCATTCGGATCCTTCTTGCCATTGCTGCCTTCCACGATTATGAGATCTGGCAAATGGACGTAAAGACCGCTTTTCTAAATGGAAATTTAGAGGAGTGTGTCTATATGGACCAACCAGAGGGTTTCATTCAGAGTGGGAGCAGCGGAAAGGTATGCAAGTTGCTTAAGTCCATCTATGGACTAAAGCAGGCATCGCGGAGTTGGAACATCTGTTTTGATGAGACGGTCAAGGAATTTGGCTTTATCAAAAATCCAGATGAACCATGCATCTATAGTAGATTTGTAGCGAGAACTGTAGTATTCCTCGTTTTATACGTGGATGACATTCTCTTAATAGGAAATGACATTCCTATGCTACAATCTGTCAAGGGGTTCTTGTCACACAGGTTCTCCAAGAAAGACCTGGGTGATGCCTCATACATCCTGGGGATCCGGATCCATCGTGATAGATCCAAGAGGATATTAGGACTTTCACAGTCCAGGTACATCGACACCATACTGAAGAGATTCAGTATGGAAGATTCCAAGCGCGGTAACCTACCGGCTTGTCACGGGATCACCCTCTCTAAAGAGATGTCTCCCAAGACTGATTTGGAGAGGGATCGCATGTCTATTATACCCTACGCTTCTGCGGTAGGCTCTATAATGTATGCGATGTTGTGTACCAGACCGGATGTAGCTTATGCACTAAGTGTGGTAAGCCGGTATCAGTCAAACCCTGGGGAGAAACACTGGATAGCAGTAAAGAACATTCTCAAGTACCTGAGAAGGACTAAGGAGATGTTCTTGGTGTATGGCGAAAAAGACCTCCAGATTGAGGCCTTTGCTGACTCCAGCTTCCAGAGTGACAAGGATGATTCCAAGTCCATGTCGGGTTTTGTCTTTACCCTCAATGGAGGGGCGGTGTGTTGGAAGAGTTCCAAACAGGAAACCGTTGCAGACTCGGCGATGGAAGCGGAATACATCGCTGCATCTGATGCCGCAAAAGAAGCTGTCTGGATGAGGAAGTTCTTGAAAGAGCTTCAGGTGGTTCCGTCCATTGTTGATCCAATACCTCTGTATTGCGACAATAACGGGGCTATAGCTTTAGCAAAGGAACCCAGGTCCCATCAGAGATACAGACACATCTTGAGGCGGTATCACCTGATCAGGGAGATCGTGGATCGTCAGGAGATCGAGTTTCGGAGAGTCGCTTCAGAAGATAACACTGCGGATCCATTCACCAAGGCCTTGCCCCAGACTCAGTTCGAGCGGCTGATCGAGATGATAGGTCTTCGATACGCCAGTACATGGCCTTAGTGCAAGTGGGAGATTGTTAGTGTATATGCCCTAGAGGCCATTACTGTATCATACTAGTTTGTATATTACTTAATGGAAGCTTGGGATATTCACCTTGTATATACAATCTTGCTCAAAATAGTAGTATGCTACTTGGTTTGTTTCTACTTCAATGTGTACATGTGTTTATTTTAGTATATCGCCTATACACATTAGTGGAGCCCTTAGGATCTTTGCTTGATTACCAGCGTTGTGGTGGCAGTCACACTAGTGGGGCTGGGTAATCTATAAGCACATCCTTATGCAGGTCCCTGGTCGCAGGACTATCGAGACAGGGCATCGATACTCCGGAGTAGACTAGCGCATGCGCTTCTCATCCCAGTGTGGGAGACGGTCTGTCCCACAGCCGTCGTTACATCGTACTTGAGATAGTATGCGGGTGCTCGTTGGGTTACGAGTACACTGGACAGGACTCGTCGGGAACTGACTAGTTGGTATTATGCCTATCGTCAGTTATCAGTTCCCAGGTGACATGAGTACAGCTTAGTCCGCTGACTTGACACTGTCACTTCGCCTCGAGTGTGTTCCCACTATACTTTGATTACTACCCTACCACGGTTCAAAGGAGTCGTGCAAACAGGTGGTAGTTGGGTGCAGTCCCGAAGCACTTGGAGGCAGTGACGGTTAGACAGGATTCGTCTCTCCCGGTATTGGGGGTTGACATCGCGCTGTGTCTAGGAGAGCCATTACACGAGTAGTCCCTGGCCAGGGCAAACGAGATATACTGGTAGGCTTCCAGTGTTATCTCAGGGTGTTTTGGGCTTCACTCCGACACGACTTGTACCGCTATTGGGGGACTGGCGTTTACCGCCCCCTAGGCCCGCCATGCGATGTATCAGACGAACAGACCGGACTGTACGGAGAATGTCACATTCAGGCTCAGTAGGAGTTCAGATGGGTTTCTCCTCGTCAGTCTTCTTGTCAGCATCTACCTGGGGACCGTTACGCACAGCTAGTGCCGCTTGCGGTCTGTGGTTAAAGCCACTGCCAGCGTAGTGTCGAGTCTTTAGAGTCCCACACAGAAAGCTATTCGCCTTTAGGCAAAAGAGTAGAGGTCGCATGGTTTTGCGACAGGTCGCATGGTTTTGCGATAGGGTTCGGTCACATCCGTGCACTTATGCACGTACAGTGTCCGGACAGTTCACACTAGCGAGCTTTGGTTTAAGCCAGATCCTAGTGTACCTTTTGGGATTGGTTTTATCCAGTATGCATTCGTGTTCCTCGGAACGCGGATGCGGGTGTGTATGCACAGTTGACGGAGAGACAGAGGCAGAGGATTCTCATTAGGGTTGTTGACCGTTGACAGTTGACTATTGACTTTTTGTTCAACCCTAATGAGAATATGATATGTGATTAACAATTATATTAATTAAGTATTATGGTGACATGGTTGTTGAGGGATTGACTTTGTTGACTTGTTGACTTTTGTTGACTTGTTGACTTTGTTGACCGGTTGACTAGGCTTGACTAGTTGACCATCATGATAACTATAGCTATCATTTCATGGCAAAGACTTTTGCTTGCTTGCTCTTTTGTGCAAAATGAGTGCATGAAATGATATGGCTATGGTTGCTTAAACCATCACATAATACTTGATTGATATGAGGTGTTATGATTGTTTTGGATTATGAGAGCCAAATGAGAAAAGTCCTCTCTCATTCTTTTATGCTCATTCTCTCTCTTGTTCTTGAGCTCTCATCTTCCTCCTCTTGCTCTCCCTCTCTTGATTCTATGGTTCACTTGTCTCATGAGTTGAGAACCAAGAACCATAGATAAAATCCCATACAAACTCTTCTTTACTCACTCTAGTTCATAAGGTTTAGCAAACCGAGTGAACTAGTTTCTTCAAAGTTCGAAGAAGGAGCCAAAGGTTGAAGCTTTCAGGTGGATCTATCTTCGGCGCAAGGAGACGACGGGGAGAAGCCGATTCGGACGACCATCGAAGCTTGAAGACGAAGGAGTTCGAGAAAAAGAAAGGTATAACCCCCTAACCGAGTAGTTAGCAACTCGTAGTTAGGTTGTTAGTTAGATGTTTAACAAAGATCCGGTTTTGAGTCCATGTTACCACCTCTAAGAAAATTGTTTTTCACCAAATTCCGCATGCCCGAAAGTACCGGGAGAGGTAGCATGGACTTACAGTTAAATCCACAGCCAAATTATTGACGAGTCTTTAGAGTCCCCCACAGACAGTTTCTCAAGTTTCGGGCGAAACGCTGTAGAAGCCGTATGGAGATATGGCAGAGTTTGATCTTACACGTGCGGTATTGCACGGATCACGATCGGACGGATAATACTAGCGGGCTTTGGTTTAAGCCAGATCCTGGTATTATATAGTGTAGATTTTGTCTCTTTGCATTTGTATTCAGTCAGAATACAAATGCGGGTATGTATATACGGTCGCGGGGTTTTCCTGTAATTTATTACGGGATCAGTTTTCTAAAGTTGCCAGTTTGCATTCCATTTCGGCCAGTTTTCCATTGTTCCTTCATGGCCGGATTTTTCTGATGGAGGGGCTAATTTGCAAATGTGCAAATTAGCATTTTGGAGAGTGTTATTTATAAATGAGGGTTCATGATTATTCAAGCATCTCTTGATTCCTTTTGCTTCATTATGGATTGCGATTAATGTGATGGGATTGAGTTGGATTTGTAAAAGGACTTGGGTGTGACTTCTTTTCCTAGTTATCATACATTTTCTTTGATCCCTTTTTTGCTCCTCCCATTTTTTACATGGCCGGCCATTAGATGAAGAGGGGAAGCACATTCATTTTGGGTGGTGTGGATTCTTTTGGTGTGGAAAATTATTGATTTCATTCTTCATGTATCAAAGTTCTTAACTCCTCTTCAAAGCTCATTCCTCCACCTTCACTTCCTCATGGCAACTTCACAACCCCTTGAGACATAACCTACTACACTTAGCCTACAGCATTTCTTGGACACGTCGGCTCGCCAACTTCGTGCCCGAGTTGCCTCGGTCCAGAGGTGGGAGCCCGTAAAAGAACCCGGCGATGTGGTGCCCGTTCCGACGAGGAGATGAAGACCGGAGATTCCGCGAGGAGATCGGAGTGGAGGCCGAAGACCGAAGGACACGGATCGCTCGGTATAGCTTTCTACCTTTCTCTAGTTTGCTAGGATTAGGTTAATGGCCCGATCCAGGTTTTATAATGCGCGGTAGTGCCGGTTTATAAGTTTCTGAAAAGTTTCGTTTCCGCATTTTGGCCTCGAAATGATGGTCGGGGCGCTGCCGTGCACTTACATCTATGACGATCTCCGGTCTACAGACTAACATGTACCAGTGTCACCAGAGAATTGCCATCTGACGTGAGGTATAATACCATCTGGGAGTTCTTGGCGAGTCCGTCCAGTGTACCCAGTCTCCACTGAGCACCCGTATACCTTCTATGATGTCAAACACCAATGGATATGGGATCATCCATCGCCCATCATATGGGTCAAGAAGCGCATACTAGTCTACTCTGGAGTATCGATGCCCTGTCTCGGTACTCCCACAACTAGGAACATTTGAAAGATGTACTTGGCGACTACACTGTCCCCACTAGTATGATCCGCATCATAGTCCTGGTAGTCAAGTACTTATCCTAAGGGCTTTATCAACATGTGACATAGAGACAATCATAGTACATGTTAAGATAAAGAGTAACCAGATAGCTTACTATCATGTCGAGCAAGAAAGTCCTCTTTATATATGTCCAAACTTCCACTACAATATACAACGCATGTACAGTAATGGCCTCTAGAGCATACAAATAACTAACAAGTTCCCACTTGCACTAGGGCCATCTGTTGTGGTATCGCATACCCAACAATCAGCTGTGGTTGAAATATCTCATACTCAACCATCCCATAAAAGTCTCTACTGGGAAATAGGCCTTTGTGAGTGGATCCGCGCTGTTGTCCTCTGAGTCTACTCTCCTAACCTCAATCTACCTGGAGATCAAACATCTCCATGATCAGGTGATACTGCCTAAGAATATGTCTGGATCACAAATGGGACGGGGGTTCCTAGGCCTAAGCCACAACTCCATTGTCACACAATGGTAGGAACGAAGTTCATTTCATGAACTAAAATATATCCAGACTGTCTCTTTGGTAGCATCCTTGGTAACGATGTATCTTTCCTTTAATCGTCTAGTATGTCACGGTATCTACCTTGGAACTCTTCCAACACACCGTCCCTCCACTGAGGGTAAAGACAATGCCTGCGACTGACATTCAGTCGTCCTTATCACCCTGGAACCTTTCCAGTGATTCTCCCCAGGATCAATTGGTACCATCTCACTACAACTAGTGAGAATCCTAACATCTAATTAGATCTATCTCATAGATCCATAACCCAGGATTTAGGAGGTATCATCTTGATCCTATAGAGAATCTTTGTGATAAGAGGAGATTGACCGAGCGTAGCATAGGAAACTCCTTCCCTATAAAGAGTATGTCATCCACGTACTATACGAGGATCAGCACCGTACTCTCTACTATCTTTTTGTATATACAAAGTTTATCTACCATTTTGATGAAGTCAAACTCTTTGACTAGCACATCAAAACAGACGTTCCAACTCCGCGATGCCTGCTTTATCACATAAAACAACTTGCACACGTTTTCGCTGCTCCCACTGTCTACGAAGCCTTCTGGCTGTATACTTATAGACGCTCTCTTCTAAATCATCATTTAGAAAAGCAGTCATGACACACAACCGCCAGATATCGAAGTCATGGTATGTAGCAGTGGCAAGTAGGATTTGGATGGACTTAAGCATAGCTTTGAAAGTCTCAACTTTTCCATGTACACCAAGTAATCTTCTCAAGATATACTTGCTCCTGATGGGGATTTAACCCTTCAGATAAAGCAACCAAAGTCCATACTTTGTTGGTGTATAAGGATTCCATCTCAGATTGCTAAGCATCCAGCCATTCTCACAGAGTCCCCACTCCTGATGGCCTTCTCGAAATTAGTTGGGTCATCATCTCAAGATGCAATCCTCTCTCCCACTGTTATAGAGAAACCGAAGTATCTCTCAAATGGATGAGGAACCCTACCAGATAGGCTGAGAGGCTAAGGTTCGTTGGAAACTATTGAATCCTCCGGTTTTACCAAATCATCAGCTGCAATTTGTATAGCTGGAACTCCTTCCAGTTATACCTCATAACCACTAATTTCTTCACAAGAAATTCCCCTTTTCTCAAAAAAGTGGTATGCCGAGAAATAAAGCATCTTTTGTTCCTCGGTGTGGTAGAAGATATTCCCTTGCGAATGCTTGGGATATCCAACAAACTTCCACAAAACTGACCTTGCCTAGAGCTTGTCCGGATTTTGCTTTTGATATAGGCCGGACAACCCTAAATCTTAACTTCCTTAAGAGATGGGCTTTTCCCATACCATATCACAAATGGAGTGGTAGGCATCTGATTTGGTTGGAACCCTATTCAATAGATATGCAACTTCTCAAGTGCATAACCCCAAAAGAAAATAGGCTACTCAGTAGTACTCATTATAGAGCACACCATATCACATAGGGTGCGATTGCTCCGCCCCGATACACCGACGTGCTGTGGTGCATGCGGAGGAGTAATGCTGAGAGAGAATCTCATTCTCCTTTAGAATAGTTCAGGAATTCCGTGCTCAAGTATTCTCCTCCTTGATCTCATCAAAGGACATAATACTTATACCCGTTTTTGGTTCTCTACTTCTAACTTATATTCTGTGAATATCTCAAAAAGCTTCGGACTTATGTTTCAACAGGAACATATGTCTGAATCTTGAGAGATCATCAGTGAATGTAATGAAGTACAAAGAACCGGTCCTGGCATATGTAGACAGAGGACTTTCTTACATCGGCATGTACCAATCCCAAGAGTTCAGTAACTCTTTCTCTGTTTCCAATAAACGGAGCTATGGTCATCTTATCTTTGTGACATGACTGGCAAGTTTTTCAAGATGTAAATCCAAACTAATTTAAATATGCATCTTTATGTAACTTCAGCTAGTCGGGTCATATAGTATACAATGCCTCAAGAAGGATTCGTTCATTTCTAAACTCTTCCTCTTGTGTGTGCTCTGTATGTTAAGAACTGTGGTTTGATTTAGAACGTCTATACTTTTAAATAACATGCCTGAACCGATCAACTCTTGATCCAGGAAATGTTCAAAACATTATCCAACAATACAAAATTATATCCTTCTTTATTAATAAAGAGACTAATATGATGTTGTATATCAGGTTCGGTATCTAATAACATTCGTTCAGAATCAATGTATTCTGGTAATACAGGGTGACAACTGCCAACAATCTTAGCTGCAACACATGCATCATTTCCAACTCTTGAAACTTATCACTCGTTCTCAGTTCTCTACCTCTCTGTAGCCCATGTAACAAATTACATTTGCGGGATCCTAATCTGGTATCTCATACCCAGGACGTAAAGGATACTGAGAAACAGTTCTCGGTAACGAACACACCCGAAGAAGATGCATCAGCATGTACTTTCTTCGTTTGGGCGGCACGGGAATTCTGGTATGTTGGATATGTATGCCCTAGAGGCCATTATTGTATAGTACTAGTTTGTATAATACATTTTGGAGGCTTGGAATATATATATACAGGTTTACGACAGTCTTGCTCGATATAGTAGTATGCTACTTGGTTTGTTTCTATCTTAATATGTGTATATGTTTCTTTTAACATATCGCTAAAACATATTGATGGAGCCCTTAGGATCTTTGCTTGACTACCGGCATTGTGATGGCGATCATACTAGTGGGGGCTGGGTAGTCTATAAGCACATCCTTGTTTTGGTCCCTAGTCGTAGGATTATAGAGACAAGGCATCGATACTCCAGAGTAGACTGGTGCATACGCTTCTCGTCCCAGCAGGGGAAATGGTCCGTCCTACAGCCATCAATACGTCGTACTGGAGATAGTATGCGGGTGCTCGTTAGGTTACGAGTACACTGGACAGGACTCATCGGAAACTGTTGGTTGGTATTATACCTATCGTCAGTTAACAGTTCCCAGGTGACATGAGTATAGCTTAGTCCGTTGACTTGACACCGTCACTTCGCCTCAAGTGTGTTCCCACTGTTTTTAGATTACTACCCTGCCACGGCTCTCTTGGGTCGTGCAAACAGGTAGTAGTTGGGTGCAGTCCCGAAGCACTTGGAGGCAGTGACGGTTAGACAGGATTCGTCTCTCCCGGTATTGGGAGTTGATATCGCGCTGTGTCTAGGAGAGCCATTACACATAGTCGTCCCTGGCCAGGGCAAGCGAGAATTGCTGGTAGTGTTACCAGTAGTTTCTCAGGGTGTTCTGGGTTACTCTCCAACACGACTAGTGCAGCTATTAGGGGACTGACGTTTACCGCCCCCCTAGGCCCGACATGCGATACTCTCAGACGAACAGACCGGAATGTATGGTGATTGTCACATTCAGGCTCAGTAGGAGTTCGGATAGGTTTACCTCATCAGTCTTCTTATCGGCATCTACCTGGGGACCGTTACGTACAGCTAGTACCGCTTGCGTCCTGTAGTTAAACCCACTGCCAGCGCAGTGTCGAGCCTTTAGAGTCCAACACAGAGGGTTATTCGCCTTTGGGCAAAACAGAGTAGAGGTCGCATGGTTTTGCGACGGGGTTCGTTCGCATCCGCGCACTTGTGCACGTTTGGTGTCCAGGCAGTTATTACTAGTGGGCTTTGGTTTAAACAAGATCCTAATATTTGTTTTGGGATTGGTTTTTGTAAGTCCACGTTGCGACCCCCGGTTCTTACGGGGAGGTGGAAACGGTATAAAAATCAAATTTTTTAGCGCAAGGGGCAACATGGACTAACAAAGTCGGGATCTTTTCTTAAACTAAAACTAGCAAACTTGCTAAAGAGAGTTAGCTACTCGGAAAGATGGTTATACCTAAACTTGAACTCCTTCTTCTTGAAACCTTGTAGAGGTTGATGGTTCTCTTCTCGTCGCCTTCTTCCGTCGAAGATGGATCCACCTGAGGATTCAACCTTCGGGCTCTTTCTCGAACTTTGAGTGAACTAGAATCTCCGTCTTGCTAAACCCTTGATCCTAGAGTGAGTAGAGAGTGTCTAAGGGGTGCTTTTGTTTTAAGAAGAGGGATTCTCAACACATGAGAAGGATTCTCCTTTTGCTAGAGGAAGAAGAAGATGAAGTGAGGAGAGAGAAGCTAAATGATAGAATGAGCTCTTTTCTTTTTGCAACCATAACAAAAAGCAAAAGAATTATCAAATTAATAATAATAATGAAAATGAAAAGGTTGATGGAAAGTTTAGGAATGACCATTATCATTTCAAACATTAAATGAATTTGCTAGAATCAAATAGCATCTTTCTTTTGTAATGATGATGGTCAAAACTTCAATCATGGTCAACAAGTCAACCATGGTCAACAAGTCAACACAAAAAACCAACCATGACACAATTTCATTTTATTAATATTATTAATTGATATAACATAAATCCATTAGGGTTTGGAAAAAGACGACTGTCAACTGTGCATACGCACCCGTTCCGAAACCCTAATGAAAGTCCTCTTCCTCTTCCTCAAATAACTGTGCATACACACCTGCATCCTTGTTCCGAGGAACATGAATACTGAGAGATAAAAAGCAACCCCAAAACATATACCAGTATCTGACTCAAACCAGAGCCAGCCAGTAATATCCGTCCGGACTCCAAACGTGCACAAGTGTGCGGATGAGAACGAACCCTGTCGCAAAACCATGCGACCTCTACTCTGTTTTGCCCAGAGGCGAATACCCTCTGTATGGGACTCTAAAGACTCGACACTACGCTGGCAGTGGGTTTAACCACAGACCGCAAGCGGCACTAGCTGTGCGTAACGGTCCCCAGGTAGATGCCGACAAGAAGGCTGATGAGGTGAACCCCATCTGAACTCCTACCGAGTCAGAATGTGACAGTCTCCGTACAGTCCGGTCTGTTCGTCTGATACATCGCATGTCGGGTCTAGGGGGCGGTAAAACGTCAGTCCCCTAATAGCGGTACAAGTCGTGTCGGAGTGAAGCCCAAAACACCCTGAGATAACACTGGAAGCCTACCAGTATATCTCGCTTGCCCTGGCCAGGGACTACTCGTGTAATGGCTCTCCTAGACACTGCGCGATGTCACCCCCCAATACCAGGAGAGACGAATCCTGTCTAACCGTCACTGCCTCCAAGTGCTTCGGGACTGCACCCAACCACCACCTGTTTGCACGACTCCTTTGAGCCGTGGTAGGGTAGTGATCAAAGTGCAGTGGGAACACACTCGAGGCGAAGTGCCAGTGTCAAGTCAGCGGACTAAGCTGTACTCATGTCACCTGGGAACTGATAACTGACGATAGGTATAATACCAACCTGTCAGTTCCCGACGAGTCCTGTCCAGTGTACTCGTAACCCAACGAGCACCCGTATACTATCTCCAGTACGACGTACTGATGGCTGTGGGACAGACCATCTCCCACACTGGGATGAGAAGCGCATACGCTAGTCTACTCCGGAGTATCGATGCCCTGTCTCGATAGTCCTGCGACTAGGGACCTGTATAAGGATGTGCTTATAGATTACCCAGCCCCCACTAGTGTGACTGCCATCACAACACTGGTAATCAAGCAAAGATCCTAAGGGCTCCACTAATGCGTATAAGTGATATACTGAAATAAACACAAGTACACATTGAAGTAGAAACAAACCAAGTAGCATACTACTATATTTAGCAAGATTGTTTATACAAGGTGAATATCCCAAGCTTCCATCAAGTAATATACAAACTAGTATGATACAGTAATGGCCTCTAGGGCATATACACTAACAATCTCCCACTTGCACTAAGGCCATGTACTGGCGTATCGAAGACCTATCATCTCGATCAGCCGCTCGAACTGAGTCTGGGGTAGGGCCTTGGTGAATGGATCTGCAGTGTTTTCTTCTGAAGCAACCCTCCGAACCTCGATCTCCTTGCGATCCACGATCTCCCTGATAAGGTGATACCGCCTCAAGATGTGCCTGGATCTCTGATGGGACCTGGGTTCCTTTGCTAAAGCTATAGCCCCGTTGTTGTCGCAATACAGAGGTATTGGGTCAACAATGGATGGAACCACCTGAAGTTCTTTCAAGAACTTCCTTATCCAGACAGCTTCTTTTGCGGCATCAGATGCAGCGATGTATTCCGCTTCCATCGTCGAGTCTGCAACGGTTTCCTGTTTGGAACTCTTCCAACACACCGCCCCTCCATTGAGGGTAAAGACAAAACCCGACATGGACTTGGAATCATCCTTGTCACTCTGGAAGCTGGAGTCAGCAAAGGCCTCGATCTGGAGGTCTTTTCCGCCATACACCAAGAACATCTCCTTAGTCCTTCTCAGGTACTTGAGAATGTTCTTTACCGCTATCCAGTGTTTCTCCCCAGGGTTTGACTGACACCGGCTTACCACACTTAGTGCATAAGCTACATCCGGTCTGGTACACAACATCGCATACATTATAGAGCCTACCGCAAAAGCGTAGGGTATAATAGACATGCGATCCCTCTCCAAATCAGTCTTGGGAGACATCTCTTTAGAGAGGGTGATCCCGTGACAAGCCGGTAGGTTACCGCGCTTGGAATCTTCCATACTGAATCTTTTCACTATGGTGTCGATGTACCTGGACTGAGAAAGACCTAATATCCTCTTGGATCTATCACGATGGATCCGGATCCCCAGGATGTATGAGGCATCACCCAGGTCTTTCATGGAGAACCTGTGTGACAAGAACCCCTTGACAGATTGTAGCATAGGAATGTCATTTCCTATTAAGAGAATGTCATCCACGTATAAAACGAGGAATACTACAGTTCTCGCTACAAATCTACTATAGATGCATGGTTCATCTGGATTTTTGATAAAGCCAAATTCCTTGACCGTCTCATCAAAACAGATGTTCCAACTCCGCGATGCCTGCTTTAGTCCATAGATGGACTTAAGAAACTTGCACACCTTTCCGCTGCTCCCACTCTGAATGAAACCCTCTGGCTGATCCATATAGACACACTCCTCTAAATTTCCATTTAGAAAAGCGGTTTTTACGTCCATCTGCCAAATCTCATAATCGTGGAAGGCAGCAATGGCAAGAAGGATCCGAATGGATTTCAGCATAGCCACTGGAGAAAAGGTTTCGTCATAGTCCAAGCCAGGTCTTTGACGGAAACCCTTTGCTACAAGTCTAGCTTTATAGGTCTCAACCTGTCCATCTACACCAATCTTCCTTTTGAAGATCCACTTGCATCCTACGGGTTTTACCTCGTCTGGAGCAATGTCCAACGTCCATACTTTGTTGGTGTACATGGACTCCATTTCGGTCCGCATTGCATCCAGCCATTTTACCGAGTCAACGCTCTGAACGGCCTGCTAGAAGCTAGTAGGCTCATCATAGTCTATGATGCAATCCTCTCTATCCCCGTCTATGAGAAAACCGCAGTATCTCTCAGGCGGAGGAGACTTCCTACTACTCCTGCGGAGCGGCATAGGAATGTCCTGTTCTTTTGAACTTACTGGCTCTTCCAAGTCTTCAGTAATAGCTTGTGGTTCTGGAATCTCTTCCAGTTCTATTGCGTTCCCACTTATCTGGGTTTCCAAAAACTCAGTTTCCAAGAAGCGGGCATGTTGAGAAACAAAACCTTTTTGTTCCTCGGCGGAATAGAACAGATACCCCCTGGAGTTCTTTGGGTATCCCACAAACTTACATTGTACTGAACGTGCCTCGAGCTTGTCCGCATGCTGCTTTTTTACAAAAGCTGGACATCCCCATATCTTAAGGTACTTAAGACAGGGTTTCTTCCCACTCCACATCTGATATGGAGTGGTAGGCACAGTCTTGGTAGGAGCCTTGTTCAAGAGATATGCAGCTGCTTCTAGTGCATAGCCCCAGAAAGATCGCGGTAACACAGCCTTACTCATCATGGAATGAACCATATCCAATAGGGTTCGATTCCTCCTTTCCGATACACCGTTATGTTGCGGAGTGTATGGAGGAGTACGCTGAGAGAGAATTCCATTCTCTTTTAAATAGTCCAGGAACTCGGCACTCAAGTATTCACCACCTCGATCCGATCTTAGAATCTTAATACTTTTGCCTGTTTGTTTTTCAACTTCATTCTTGTAATCCCGAAATTTCTCAAAGGCCTCGGATTTGTGCTTCATTAAGAAGACATGTCCATACCTAGAGAAATCGTCTGTGAAAGTAATGAAGTATGAATAACCGCTTCGTGCATGTGTAGATATTGGACCACACACGTCACTGTGTATGAGTCCCAAGAGCTCGCTCGCTCTTTCTCCGTGTCCAGTGAACGGAGTCTTTGTCATCTTTCCCATGAGACAAGATTCACAAGTGGCATAAGACTGATACTCGAACGGATCCAAGTATCCTTCTTTATGTAACTTAGTCAACCGTGTCTCATTGATGTGACCCAGTCTACAATGCCATAAGAAAGCCTGATTGATATCTGGAGACTTTCTTTTGTGTGTATTCTGGACATTGAAAATCTGTGGTTGGTTTAATACGTATATACCATTGCTCAATGTACCTGACCCAATCAGAACTTGATTAAGGTGAATGTTTACAACATTACTTACAAACGCAAATTCATAACCTTCTTTAGAAACCAAAGATACAGAAATGATATTACAAGTTGCGTAGGGTACAAAAAAGCAATTACGCAAAACCAAAACATGCCCATCTGACATTCCCAGGTGATAGTCCCCCACGGCTTTAGCATCCATGCTAGCTCCGTTCGCAACTCTGAGGGTCATGTCACCTTCCTTCAAAAACCTACGGTTTCTCAACGCCTGCAAAGAATTACAGATATGAGATCCTGATCCGGTATCCAATACCCAGGAAGTAGAGTTTATAGAAAGACAGTTTTCAATAACATACACACCTGAAGCTGAAGCCGCAACCTGCTTCAGTTCCTGTGTCCTGGCCTTCCAAGCCCTGCAATCTTTCTTCCAGTGTCCACTCTTATGACAATAGAAGCATTCTTCCTTTCCAACAAGCTTCCCCGCAATCTTTGTTGCCTTTTCCTTTCCCTTCGTACCCACTTTACTAACACCGCCTCTTGGTTTGGCGGGGGCTTTCTTCCTCTTTCCCTTGGCTTTCGCCTTGGACCTAGAGGAAGAAGATCCTCCTACAAACAAAGCGGGTGTTTCCCTACCCTTCTGTAGGGTGCCCTCTGCGCTCCTCAGCAGGTTGAGGAGTTCTGAAAGTTCAACTTCCTTTTCTTGTAAGTTGAAGTTCAGTATAAACTGGGCGTAAGTGGATGGAAGGGACTGGAGAATTAAATCCGTTTAGAGTTCATTGTCCAACGTGGTCCCAAGTTCTGCGAGCTCCTCAGTGTAGCCAATCATCTTAAGCACGTGGTCCGCTACCGATGATCCGATGGCCAACTTAGTCGAAAATAACTTCTTCGATACTTCGTATCTTGCGATACGAGACAGCTCTCCATACAGTTCTTTTGTATGGAGAAATACGGACTCGAGGTCCATATTCTCATGCCTCCTCTGATGTTCGTTGTCCATAGAGGCAAGCACGAGGCACCTGGCCTTCGCGCAATCAATCTCCCAAGTCTTACGGATTTCCTTATCCGCGACGCTGGAGGTGGGACCTGGGACGGGGGGAGCTTTGGTGGTAAGAAGATACCCCAGCTTGTCGTAAGCGATTGCCAATTTGACATTCCTGAGCCAATCTTTGTAGTTTGGCCCTGTCAGTATGTTTTTATCTAGAAGTAACTTAAGTCCAGTCATTTCGAATTTGGTCGCTGCAGGGGGGGAGAGAAGAAACACTTTAGCACGATGCTCTTGCAAGTTTAGAATGGTTTTTAATTTGTCTAAACAGGATGGCTCCCACTGTCTCTCGAATCCCTCCTCAAACCACAAAGGAAGAATTAGCCGGGATCAATCCCACCGCACAATATTTGCTTAACCGTTCAGCCAGGCCAGTGTCGGTACTTCGAGGGAGGTTTTCCAACGCTTTCGCGAAGTTCCTTAATTTAAGAACCTCTTTTCCCTGGGGGCGTAGCCCCGCTAACACCTTTCTAGGCACCTACTAGGTTTATAGCATTGATCGTTTAGTGAGAAATTTCCCGAGGAGTAGCATATACTCACAGTAGGATCGGGATCCAAGTATCATCGCGTGATGAAAATGAAGGAATCCTACCATAATCATTACACTCCAAATGGTATGCAAATCTAGCAAGTTTCAGTACTTATGAAACTCCCGATGTGGATTTTTGCCCCATGCTCTTATGACCTTGACGAAGGTCAACAAATCAGAAGTCACATGTCAAGTTCTGCCCATCATTATCCAGGTTAATTTGAACCCACCCGTATATACCCTTGACGAAGGTCAACAAGGCAATACGACTGTCCCAAACCAACGCATCTATCTATGCTACATATGAACACCCAACAGCTACCAATCTCTATGTCTTGACGAAGGTCAACAAACATAGCTTGAATACTATTGAATATTCATACGAAACGACGGAGGGCTACGAATGGTTTTGGCGAAACCGTGAACGTAGTGAACTTGATTTAATCGATGGAACGAGATAGCTTTTAGAAGGAGTGGCTCAAGCTCCGCATTTAAAAGTTAGTTTTGAAAAGAACCGAGTGGTTTTTCGAAAGTGTTCCAACGACTTTAGCTTGGTTTATTATCTTGCATTAGTTCTTTTAATGCATGATATTCTTGCATTAGTTCTTTTAATGCGTCCCATCATTTAATCCTACCATTGCAGAAAACAACCAAAATATGACGTACGCTTATGCCATTCGCATTCGCCACGGGGTCCCGTCATCACTCGTTAGGTTACTTAACTAACGACAGAGCGGGGGCTGGGCTAGCGCGGCTGTAAAACATAAGCAACGCCTAAATATAAAGCAATGATAGACATTACAGATCACAGATGAATACATTGGATATACTAGCAATCAGCAATCCGTTCGAGCCTGCAACGAGAAGCGGATTACACGGTCGTGGTGAATAGCAAATACCCCACCCAAGACCCCTACGGGTGCGGCAAACTACCCGCCAAGTACTCGGCAGTTTGTGCACCCCTCCATGGGTCAATCCTAGGAGCAAAAACAGTAAAAATAATTATACAATGACGGCTACAACCCCGACCCGGTTGTGCGGCCAAACAAATAATAATATTACATCAATTTACATTTACAAATGAATGAAAGAAAAAAAAAAAGCTCATCTCACATCCAACCCGGCTATTCACCCGCGACAGTCCAACACATTCATATACACATTCCAATATCAAACACAGATCACAGAGATGTATAACCCCGACTAATCGACTTATAGCGATTAGCCGACGTTCAATACATGCAAACATCACAGATATAACCATCATAGTCAAAGTGCAGTGAAGTTCGGAAAAAAAATACGGAATTATAGGACCCCAAAAGTAAATTTCAGTTCTGGAAAATCTGGGCACATATAATATATCTGAAAAATCCCAAAATCCTACCAGAAGAACACTGCACGAAACCCGATCACGAGAGGACCCCATACTGCGGCGGTTCCGCGGCAAACACCTACCTCATGCCGCGGAAACGCGGCTGTTTGAAGGAATCAGGGGATCGTTTTTCTTGGGTGTTCACACAAAACCCTGAGCCGATTTTAGGTGTATAACAAATCTTGTTTTGACCAGAAATTTTTTTAACAGAAACTAGGGTTTTGTAAAAGTTGGATTTTGGATTTTTTTCGGTTCCGAACTTCCTTACACTTCACTACCAAGCTAGTTTAAGTTTAGTTAGGCTCTGATACCACTGTAAGTCCACGTTGCGACCCCCGGTTCTTACGGGGAGGCGGAAACGGTATAAAAATCAAATTTTTTAGCGCAAGGGGCAACATGGACTAACAAAGTCGGGATCTTTTCCTAAACTAAAACTAGCAAACTTGCTAAAGAGAGTTAGCTACTCGGAAAGATGGTTATACCTAAACTTGAACTCCTTCTTCTTGAAACCTTGTAGAGGTTGATGGTTCTCGTCTCGTCGCCTTCTTCCGTCGAAAATGGATCCACCTGAGGGTTCAACCTTCGGGCTCTTTCTCGAACTTTGAGTGAACTAGAATCTCCGGCTTGCTAAACCCTTGATCCTAGAGTGAGTAGAGAGTGTCTAAGGGGTGCTTTTGTTTTAAGAAGAGGGATTCTCAACACATGAGAAGGATTCTCCTTTTGCTAGAGGAAGAAGAAGATGAAGTGAGGAGAGAGAAGCTAAATGATAGAATGAGCTCTTTTCTTTTTGCAACCATAACAAAAAGCAAAAGAATTATCAAATTAATAATAATAATGAAAATGAAAAGGTTGATGGAAAGTTTAGGAATGACCATTATCATTTCAAACATTAAATGAATTTGCTAGAATCAAAGAGCATCTTTCTTTTGTAATGATGATGGTCAAAACTTCAACCATGGTCAACAAGTCAACCATGGTCAACAAGTCAACATAAAAAACCAACCATGACACAATTTCATTTTATTAATATTATTAATTGATATAACATAAATCCATTAGGGTTTGGAAAAAGACGACTGTCAACTGTGCATACGCACCCGTTCCGAAACCCTAATGAAAGTCCTCTTCCTCTTCCTCAAATAACTGTGCATACACAGCTGCATCCTTGTTCCGAGGAACATGAATACTGAGAGATAAAAATCAACCCCAAAACATATACCAGTATCTGACTCAAACCAGAGCCAGCCAGTAATATCCGTCCGGACTCCAAACGTGCACAAGTGCGCGGATGAGAACGAACCCTGTCACAAAACCATGCGACCTCTACTCTGTTTTGCCCAGAGGCGAATACCCTCTGTGTGGGACTCTAAAGACTCGACACTACGCTGGCAGTGGGTTTAACCACAGACCGCAAGCGGCACTAGCTGTGCGTAACGGTCCCCAGGTAGATGCCGACAAGAAGGCTGATGAGGTGAACCCCATCTGAACTCCTACTGAGTCAGAATGTGACAGTCTCCGTACAGTCCGGTCTGTTCGTCTGATACATCGCATGTCGGGCCTAGGGGCGGTAAAACGTCAGTCCCCTAATAGCGGTACAAGTCGTGTCGGAGTGAAGCCCAAAACACCCTGAGATAACACTGGAAGCCTACCAGTATATCTCGCTTGCCCTGGCCAGGGACTACTCGTGTAATGGCTCTCCTAGACACTGCGCGATGTCAACCCCCAATACCGGGAGAGACGAATCCTGTCTAACCGTCACTGCCTCCAAGTGCTTCGGGACTGCACCCAACCACCACCTGTTTGCACGACTCCTTTGAGCCGTGGTAGGGTAGTGATCAAAGTGCAGTGGGAACACACTCGAGGCGAAGTGCCAGTGTCAAGTCAGCGGACTAAGCTGTACTCATGTCACCTGGGAACTGATAACTGACGATAGGTATAATACCAACCTGTCAGTTCCCGACGAGTCCTGTCCAGTGTACTCGTAACCCAACGAGCACCCGTATACTATCTCCAGTAGGACGTACTGATGGCTGTGGGACAGACCATCTCCCACACTGGGATGAGAAGCGCATACGCTAGTCTACTCCGGAGTATCGATGCCCTGTCTCGATAGTCCTGCGACTAGGGACCTGTATAAGGAAGTGCTTATAGATTACCCAGCCCCTACTAGTGTGACTGCCATCACAACGCTGGTAATCAAGCAAAGATCCTAAGGGCTCCACTAATGCGTATAAGTGATATACTGAAATAAACACAAGTACACATTGAAGTAGAAACAAACCAAGTAGCATACTACTATATTTAGCAAGATTGTTTATACAAGGTGAATATCCCAAGCTTCCATCAAGTAATATACAAACTAGTATGATACAGTAATGGCCTCTAGGGCATATACACTAACAGTTTTTTCTCATTGTATTCGTGTTCCTCGGAACACGGATGCGGGTGTGTATGCACAGTTGACAGAGGCAGAGGCAGAGGATTCTCATTAGGGTTGTTGACCGTTGACTTTTTCCGAACCCTAATGAGAATGAGAAATATGATTAATGGTATTAATTAAAAATAATTGTGTCATGATTAGGGTTGTTGACCTTTTGACTTTGGTTGACTTGTTGGCCTATGTTGACATATTGACCAGCATCATTTCACATGAAAGATGCTCCTTGATTCTTGCAAAATCCATTTAATGTGAAATGATAATGGTCATTCCAAATGAACCATCACACTTTTTCTTTAATTATTATTGTTATTTTCATATTATCTCATATGTGAGCATGGTTGCAAAATGAGAGTTCTATCATATTCTTTCTCTCTCATGAAAAAGCTCTCCCTCTTCCTCTCTCAAAGCTTAAGTGTTCCATGTGTTGGAAATCATAAGCTTTTGAGACTAAACCATCAAAGCATCTCTCTACTCATTCTAGAGTTCTAGGTTTAGCAAGCAAAGCACTTTAGTTACCTCTAGGTTGAGGTAGGAGCTCAAGGTAGAGGCCCTCGGGTGGATCCATCTTCGGCAAAGAGAAGACGACGAGAAGGAGCCGTTCAAACCACTCCAAGGAGCAAGAAGAGAAGGAGTTAAAGACCTAGGTATAACCATTCTACATAGTAGCTAAACTTATAGTTTATGTGTTAGTTTTGTTTAGCAAAGATCCATCATGGATGGTCCATGTCCCCTTGTTAGAAAAATTTGATTTTTACCTATTCCTCCTCCCCGAAAGAACCGGGGTGGGTAACGTGGACCTAACATGGTAATCCCCAATTTCCTGCTCTGTCTTATAACAATTATAAGTTGGAGCGGGACCAACGTTCCCTAGCGCAGTATAACAAGCGGGTTCGGTCAATACATCCATGTTATTATCTTGATTATAGGGTGACATGGTCGCTGCCTGGAGAGAGATAGAAGAAAACACTCAGCGTATGCTCTTGCAAGATTAGATTGGTTATTAATATATCTAATCAGGATGTCTCCCACTGTTTTAGTCAAATCTTCCTTCAACCCCTAAAAGGAAAGACTAGCCGGGATTAATTACACTCTACAAGTTTGGCAATCATTCAGCCAGGCCAGTGCCGGTACTTTGAGGGAGGTTCGTGATTTGTCTAAAAATACTTGTTAACCGTAATCAGAAACGGCGTCGCTTTACAGCTAGCCGGTGAGTACGGGTCGATCCACAGAGATGTGTAATTTTCTGATTTGTGTTTTTACGAGTTGATTCCGATGGTGGTTTGGATTGATTTATTAAATCTAAAACCAAGATCTATCAATAAACTAAATTAATCTAAATTAAAGTCTTGCTAGGGTTAGGCTTAGGGGAAGTTGGGAGATTAAAGGTTTTCTCACCACTTTCAATGCCTTATTTTAGATCTATTAGATGTTATAGTAATTATCAATAAAGTGGATTAGAATCTTTTGGGAAGATGTTTCTTCCTCTAGATTCTTATCCTTCCTTTATCGATCCTTACCCTAACCTCCATGGTAAACACGCGCAACCGGTCCTTTATACTACGGTGTCACCATTACCTCGAGGGATAAGGTGCCGTAGGGAGCGGTTGTGCGTGCATGCATGGAGTTCTAATTCTTAGTTGTGAAGGGGCATGAAAGGGGTGAGAGATCTCATCTCTCAAACCTTTCCCTAAGGCTAACCCTAACAAGCGAGAAGATTACTCGCTCGTTAGGGGATTAAAAGACATTCTAATTAATAGAGAATTAAAACAAAGAATTAAAAATAACTTACTAGTTTTTATTGATGGCTCTCTCCAAGCAATAATACAGACCAGATCTGAATTTGTGAAATGAAAAGAGGCATAGCCTTTACAATCTTATGATTACAATTTATAAGTAAACAGGGAAAATTAGGGTTACAGAGTCTCGCGCATGTGCAATTACAGATATGCCCATGAAAAATCAAAAACCCCGCACCGACGCACCGACACCAGAAGTTTCCACCGACACGGGCTTTAAATGGCCGCGGAACCGCGGCATTAGTGGGCTTGGGCCGCGGTTCCGCGGCCCTTTGGTGAGATCATCTCACCATCTTTTCTGGGCTTGTTTGTAGTTATCTGGGCTTGTTATTTCTTCATCTCATTTCTCTGTTTGGCTCATTATTCTTCTCCAGATCTTCGGTGAAAATTCGTATTGGTCTTTTAACCGTTTCACTTTGACATGTTTGGACCTTGCGTCGCCTTGTACCTATGTGAACTGTTATTAGTCTGAGCTTGACTAGGATCCGTCTACTTGTTGGTCAAAAGTCCCTTTTCTGTATCTACTTTCGTCTTTTTCACTGTATTTGCTCCAAGAGCCTGTATCCTGTAATATGCAACAAACGTGCGTCAAGAGTACCTGTTTATTTATAAAATGAATAAAAATGGGGAGTACAATAATGCAATTTTATAGTATGAACAAATACCCCCAAACTTATCTTTTGCTCGTCTTCGAGCAAACTTATTATTTTATTCTCAATAAAACCTAACCGCACTTTCGCAGGGAAACGCGATTGCACAGAGCACGTGCAACAAGCCGTTAAACCTCTAGGTTTCCCTAGTAGGAGGAGTGTTGTCTCCTGAGGGTTTTCAGCGGATTACACCCATAAAATCCTATCAACTCGGCCCATTGACTTTTGTTTTCCAATTAGGTTTTCTAACAAGGAATTCTATTATCTCTTGACTCGCAAATTATCCACCCACATTCTTCACGCTTCCTCATTATTTAAGTTAAGATTATATATGTTATATAGACCATTTAGCTTTCGGCATCTCTTAAATCTTCCTTCTAGGGTTTCATCTCCACTTAGGAAGTTCTATCAACTCTATTAAAGATATAAGTTCTATTCTTCATCCCTTTCTCTTATCTAAACTTTAATCACATATCCCCACGTGTGTGTATAGATCACCCCTACACTTGGAAATTCAAATCAAGCAATCATGCTCTTGTCCGTTGTCCAAAGTACTTATCAGTAGGTGAATTTTTAATTGAATTTCGCTTACACATCCTTCATGCGACCGTTAATACTTCTTGAGGTACCAACGACCGATTACAAGATGCGTTAGCACTTTAAAGTGTACTTCCTAGTTTTGCAACACCCAAGGCTTTAGCAGTGACTCCCAAACCAGTTGGTCTAAGGCACTAGGTGATGAAGCACTCTCGCTAAATATTTTTTTCTATTTTTACAGCCTTAAGTAATCACAAAAACCAGTGTCCATTTTTTTATTCTTTATTCACACTTGTATATTTTTTTTTCTTCGTACTAAGGACTTTAGATAAGTGCATTTCAAGGTTTCTTCTACTATTCCAAGTTTCAAGGTGCGTGAGTGTGCAAATTATGGGGTATACATTTTCAGAATCTAGACTTAAGCTAGGAACTATTTTTCAAACTTATACTCTAATAAGAACATCAATACTCTTCCCTCATTTTGACTTAGCCCAAAAAGTGAACCCAAAATTTGCCTATTTCTAAATAAACTACAAGGCATATACTTTCTACCGTTAAACTTTAAGGAAGGTTATTTTTAGGGTTTTTAATTTACTAAGTCTAAGATCTAGTTGTTCCTAGCCAGTAAACCTATCTGTCAAACTCAAATCAAATATGGCCAAAATTGAATACAATAATTTTTATAATTTTTGAAATTTTTCAAATTTTTATGGGTTTTCAAATAAATATGCAAATGCAAAAATATGTACAAATGAATGCGAAGGAAGAAGACGTACCGAGCATACCCCCAAACTTGAACTTGATAGTGTCCTCACTGTCATACTAAACCAAGAGGATCAAAATACCGGCACTTCCCTGTTTATTTATTTATAATTTTTTTTATTGTTAAGAAAAACAAAAATATATACAGAAAGGCCCTCCCCCAAACTTCATTTAAACTATGTTAGACATTACAGCCAAACCTTGCATAGACCAAACGTTAACACCAACCAGTTGAAAAATTTATCAGTAAAGAGTATCAGTTGGTGGAAGAATAAGTCGTAGCGATCCATAAAGAATTAGGGAAGATAGAAGTGGTGGTATGGAAGGTATGGAAGTGAATAGACAGGAGGAGGTGATGAATCAAAACGAGAATACGAATGATCAGCAATCAGTGGAATGTTGGCATTCTCGTAGCTTATTAAAAGAAATGGGGGTGGTTCAACTTCTAAAGGAGGAGGTTGACTCACCACAATACCCCCAAAATGTTTCTGTGGGTCCTCTATTGACTTGGCATCATCCATCAATTGCATATGATATTCAATTATAATGGAACTGATCTCCTCGATGTCCGCCATAGTCCAACCGAAAACTTGCCGCCTATCTTGTAAGACTTTTAAAATAGCTTTCTCTTGCTCGAAGGCTAGAGAGGCTGATATTATAATGGGAAAAGTCTCATTCTCACCTATGTAAGCATATTTAAGGTGAGGCGGTAAGGACATGAGTTCGAGTTTCGGAGGCAAAAGAATCATTGCGGAATCTACCTCGAACTCAAAGGACTCCAACACAGGTTCGAAATCACTACAAACAACCGATTCGGATGGCTCAACTAACTCATCCAAAAATTCAAAAGACTCATATTCGGGCTGTGAGTCGTCATCATCCGAAAAAGTGAAACATTCATAATCCATATCGGTTGTGTCAACTGTGGTAGGCTCAAGGAGGGACGCACTAGTGACGTCAAAACTGTTTTCATCAAACAAGAATTTTTCAAGCTCGCAGTCCTCCTGCGTGATTTCGTGAACAAAGCAAACTTCTCGTGTAGTAGTTTTAGGCACGGGGGGAAGACTTCCCATCTTATAAATATTGAACTCACTAGACATCTTCTCATAGGATAGAGTCATGGAGCCATTGCGACGGTTTATTACAGCATTGGAAGTGGCCAAAAATGGTCGACCGAGGATCATCGGAATTTGGTTCCATGGGTTAGCAATAGGTTGTGTATCCATAACAATAAAATCAATGGGGAATATGAACTCCCCAACTTTGATCAACATATCCTCTAGCTCACCCCTTGGATAGGTGATTGATCGATCAGCCATTTGGAGAGTACAACGAGTGGGTTTCAACTCTCCAACCCCTAATTGTTCGTACACGGAGTAGGGAAGCAGGTTAACACTAGACCCAAGATCTAAAAGTGCTCGATTAATTTTCCTATCCCCAATTGTGATTGAAATCGTAGGACAGCCAGGGTCCTTTCGTTTTTGGGGTAAGGTTTGAGGGTGGTTAATAGCATTGCTCACTGCACTAGCCACTAGCACTTTCTTGGGTACTTGAGATGACTTTCTCTTCGAGGTGCATAAGCTTTTTAAGATTTTCGCGTATGAAGGGACTTGTTGGATTGCATCCAAGAGAGGTATATTTATTCTAACCTGCTTAAATAACTCCACAATCTTCTCCACTTGTGCAGTTGGTTTATTGGGACTCAACCTGTTTGGAAATGGAGCATTTTGAAAATTTGTTGAGTCAAATGTCTGTGGAGTAGAATGTGGAGTAGGAACGGATCCCAGTGTGGGTCCGTTCGGACTAGAAGAAGAAGAGCCTTTTGAAGAATGGAGAATAGGCTCTAGCGGAGGAGATGAGGGTGAAAAAGAAGGAGGAGAAGAAGGAGAAGATGACGATGGAGCAGAAGAGGAAGAAGAAGAACCACCGGCGGGAATGTCATCACTAGTACCCACATTATTCTGCAACACTCTTCCGGATCTCAACGTGGTCACCGCATTTACATTGTGATTGTTATATGCGTTTTGTGTGTGACCGGGATTTGGCAATGGCTGAGATGGAAGCTTTTCATTTTCTCTCTCGCTCAACGCAGCAGTTAATTGTGCAATTTGTGCCTCAATAGATTTGATACTTTGATCGTGTGAAGCATTGTTATGCATCAAAGATTGAACATAATTTTCAAATCTTGCTGCGGATTCTGTAGATTGCTTGAAAAATGCATCTAGACTTTTTTCGAGCGAGATAACCTTATCATCATTTGGTTGAACCAAATTGTTCGTTTGATTTGTATAAGCTTGTTGTTGGAAAGGTTGCTGGTTTTGAGTTTGTGAAGGTGCTTGTTGTTGTTGTGGAGGAGGAGGTCTTTGAAAATTGTTATTTTCTTGGACTTGTTGATTTTGGTTCCAAGCGAAATTTGGGTGACTCCTCCACCCCGGATTGTATGTCAAAGAGTACGGATCGTTTCTTTGTCGTTGCTGAAATGCAGCATTGACTTGATCCTGTCCTTGAGTAGATGCATTATAAGGACACTCTTCGGTTAGATGCGATGGATCCGTACAACAAGCACAAACAGTTCGTGGAGGCATAACAGGGGCAGGAGAAGGCGATGAGATTTTGGTCTCATTGGCTTCTAGCTTTTTCATAAGTGCGGCCATCTCGGCCTTCATAGCAATCGACATATCTACTTGATGTATGCCTGCACTAGATTGACCAATAGAAGAAGATGATGTGGTCTTGGTACTCTCCCACTGAATTGTTTGCTCACTAAGATCCTCAAGAAACTGCCACGCTTCGTCGCTAGACTTGGAGAGAAAATGACCTTGACATATGGTTTCTAGCAACTGCTTCGTTGCCGAGTTCAATCCCTCGTATAATGTTTGGCAAAGTTGCCAACTTTCGATCTCATGATGAGGGCATTGAACGAGTAGGTCTATAAATCTCTCGAAGCACTTCCAAAATGGTTTGGAAGGAAGCTGTGAAAATTGTATAATCTCGTTACGGATTCTAGCAGTTTTGTGATGAGGATAGAACTTTTTCAGAAAAGCTTTCACAAACTCGTTCCAATTTCTAATGAAATGTGATGCGGTGCTGTATAGCCACTTCTCGGCTAGGTCACATAAGGTAAAAGGAATGACCCTTAGCCTTATAGCGTCATCACTTAATTGGGTCGTTTTCATCATAGCGCACACATTTTGGAATTTATTGATAAAGATATATGCATCTTCAGATTCCAAACCATGAAATTTTGGCAGCATATTGATGAATTGTGGTTTTATTTCAAAATTGTCCCTATTTGCCGGTGGGGGTGAAAGACATGTAGGTAAAGAAGTGCGGACGGGGTAGAAGAGATCCTGGAGCGCGATTCGTTGGGGCGCTACAACAGGCGGAAGATTCGGGTTATTCGCACCTAACAGAGGTGGAATCATTCCCATCGGTAAGGTATCGTTGGGGTTGAATCCCGACATATCTTCGAAAGAAGAATTTGAAGGTGGAGGTAAGGAAATGGAAGGAATTTCGACTTCGGTGTCGAAAGGTTCGTCGGTCGGTACCAACGAAACACGGACTAATCGGGCGTTAGTATCCCTAGTCCAAAGTGACATACACTAAAAGGGTAGTGTAGTCAGAAAAAAGAAAAAAACAGAATGTGGGGGGTAAGATAACGTCAATGAGAAGAAGTGGTGGAAGTGAGGTGCAAGATTTCTTTAGCGACAAGTTGCAAGTTTTGAAAAGATTTTTCTCTTTTTTTTTCTTTTTTTATTTATGTGAGAGTTTTGCAAAGAGGTTTTTGAAAAGAGACTTATGACACAAATGTATCAACCACACATGCACAATCAGGCCTAGATCTAGGGTCACCTAGGTCTGCTAGACAGCTCCTAACTAGGGCTAGAAATAGGACCTCAAACCGCCTCTTTACCGACACTTGCGGCCAGGCAAGTGCCAGGTAAGTGGGAAGGAACCACAATAGTGGGCCTAAGTAATAACCACTAGCCTAGACACACTTGCCTAGACACCGCAAAGTCAGTTAGGCTAAACGGTCGATGCCTATACTAGTCCTTTTTCCTATTGAGCTCGACGTCCTTAGGGCCGAGTCTAGTATTTTTTAATTAATTGTGGTCAATGCAAATGCTTTAAGTGTTTTCTGGGATCCTGGGAAGGGTTATGAAATCCCCACCCAATCTGAGTTTGGTCAATTAGCCCCTTAAAGTCCGATTAAATTATGCAAAACAATAAATTCACTTGCAATCAAATTTTTAGCGCGGCGCAAAGAAACCTGCAGAAAATCTGTTATTTAGAAGGGAGAGAAAGAATTTTTAGCACAAAGAAATCCTGCAGAAAATTTTCACAAAAGATATATGGGGATTTTCAGAGAGGAGAATGAGGAAACAGACCAGAAAATTTGGTGCGCTGACGTGGCAGTCAGAGCGCGGAACCGCGGCAAATGTAGGGATAGGGCCACGGAAGGGCGGCGGAACGGTGGGATCAACGCTCTGTAAAAATTGTGCTATTCTGTACTTGCAATTCCTCTATGCTCGGATATTATTTTTTCTATTTTGCTCTCTGTAAATCTCCAGATCCGCGATTCTTAGCTGTTCCTGCAAGATTCAAAAGATACACCCTTCAAACAGATAAAAATTGATAAATTTTTTTAATTTTTATTATTTTCAGATTTTTATAATTTTTAAAATTTATATCAACCCGAAATCACACAAAAGAAATTTTACTCCATCCCCGGCAACGGCGCCATTTGATTTGTCCAAAAATACTTGTTAACCGTAATTAGAAACGGCGTCGCTTTGCAGCTAGCCGGTGAGTACGGGTCGATCCATAGAGATGTGTAATTTTCTGATTTGTGTTTTTATGAGTTAATTCCGATGGTGGTTTGGATTGATTTATTAAATCTAAAACCTAGATCTATCAATAAACTAAATTAATCTAAATTAAAGTCTTGCTAGGGTTAGGCTTAGGGGAAGTTGGGAGATTAAAGGTTTCCTCACCGCTTTCAATGCCTTATTTTAGATCTATTAGATGTTATAGTAATTATCAATAAAGTGGATTAGAATCTTTTGGGAAGATGTTTCTTCCTCTAGATTCTTATCCTTCCTTTATGGATCCTTACCCTAACCTCCATGGTAAACACGCGCAACCGGTCCTTTATACTACGGTGTCACCATTACCTCGTGAGATAAGGTGCCGTAGCGAGCGGTTGTGCGTGCATGCATGGAGTTCTAATTCTTAGTTGTGAAGGGGCATGAGAGGGGTAAGAGATCTCATCTCTCAAACCTTTCCCTAAGGCTAACCCTAACAAGCGAGGAGATTACTCGCTCATTAGGGGATTAAAAGACATTCTAATTAATAGAGAATTAAAACAAAGAATTAAAAATAACTTACTAGTTTTTATTGATGGCTCTCTCCAAGCAATAATACAGACCAGATCTGAATTTGTGAAATGAAAAGAGGCATAGCCTTTACAATCTTGTGATTACAATTTATAAGTAAACAGGGAAAATTAGGGTTACAGAGTATCGCGCATGTGCAATTACAGATATGCCCATAAAAAATCAAAAACCCCGCACCGACGCACCGACACCAGAAGTTTCCACCGACACGGGCTTTAAATGGCCGCGGAACCGCGGCATTAGTGGGCTTGGGCCGCGGTTCCGCGGCCCTTTGGTGAGATCATCTCACCATCTTTTCTGGGCTTGTTTGTAGTTATCTGGGCTTGTTATTTCTTCATCTCATTTCTCTGTTTGGCTCATTATTCTTCTCCAAATCTTCAGTGAAAATTCGTATTGGTCTTTTAACCGTTTCACTTTGACATGTTTGGACCTTGCGTCACCTTGTACCTATGTGAACTGTTATTAGCCTGTGCTTGACTAGGATCCGTCTACTTGTTGGTCAAAAGTCCCTTTTCTGTATCAACTTTTGTCTTTTTCACTGTATTTGCTCCAAGAGCCTGTATGTAACGTTTTGAAAATCGTTTCGTTGAAATTTCGAAAAATCGGTAAAATAAGGGAGTTTTCTGTAAAAAGTCAAAATACAAATATCTTATTATAAAAATTAAATATACATATTCTAGCTATGTAATTGCTATTATTTGGTGTTTATTGAGCCGCTGGTGAAATTTCAAATTTTCTGAAAAAAATATTATTTTATTATTATTTTAAGCCGTCACTAATACATTTAATTAGGGAAAATTACAAATTGGAATGAGTTGAAACAAATTTTGTGCATCATAAAACATTAAATAAAATTTTATCATGTGGTTTTTGGAACGAAATCATTTGCCAAAACGGTTTAGAAATTATTGAAGAAATAAGGCTTTTTTTTAGCGTAAATGGATATTTGGGGTATTGTATTTATCATTTTTCATCACCCCACACCCGTACCCACACCCACACACCCCCACTTACTCCTCCCCATGGCTGAATTCAGCACCCACCATAATTTTTCCCCACTTGATTTCAAAGAAAAAGAAATGAAAGAAAAGAAAAGAAAATGGGTGAATTAGGTGGACCTTGACTTTTCTTTGACCTTGACTTTGCCCCACTTTCTTTACCTCCCTCTCTCTCCTCCCCCACTCCCAATTCCAGCCGAAATTTCCCTCCCCTACTGCAGCAACAGCCCCCCCCCCCTCAATTTCCCTTCTCTTTTCTCTTCAAACTTCATCAAAAATTGCCCCAAAATCCTTCGAAAAAATCCCAAAACCCAAATCCGACTCCTACCCATTTTAGCTTAGCCCGTATAGCATGGATCCTTGTGAAAAGAGAGCATTTTGGGAGGCCATGGATGCTTGTGGACCTTCATATATTTTTGGGTATAATTCTAAAACTTTTTGCTTAAAATGTTACTTGTTTCTTAAAGCTAATTTAAATTAAGTTTTAACTTGGATATGTGAGTTTAATTGCAAGTTTTGGATTTCAAGTTAGGGTTTGTTGTGGAAATGAGTTGTGTTTGATTGTGCATGGTTTAGTGAAGTGGTTTAACATAATTAGTTTTGTAGAAAACTAATCTAGTTGTTAATTACAAGTTGTTACTTGAAAAATTGTGTTAATTTGCTAATTGCTTACTAGGTTTTTGAAATTTGTTAAATTCTTGGGATTAAAAATGTGATTAGGGTTTTCTTGGCTTCATTAACTTTATTAAGTGTGGTTTAATGCTTTGGATCATGCAAATCTAAGCTAGATTGTAGTTTGTGCATTTTTGCTTTGAAATTGTTAAAAAAGGGTATTTTTGTAAACTAGAATATTAGGATTTTTGGAATTCAATGAGATTAAATTCCGGAAATTGTTTATACGACTTATTTAAGATATTTAATAAATATATTGGCCGCTACATTCATTTAAACATCGTGTTTTGTACAAAAACGGCGAATTGTGCTTGCTAGATTTTCGGAAAAATGACTTTTTAAGTGAAATTGGCGTTTTTGTGAGTTTTAACCTAGTTTATATTAAAATTAGTGTTCGTGAATGTGCAAATGAGTGTGATTGGATTTTTCTCGATGGTTTGACGTTTGTACATCGACATCGAGGGTTGGTTTTACTATTCTTGTATGCGTAGGCGATAGGTTTGGACCTATGCGTGATACGCGTGCCGATTTGATTTTCGTATGCCGTTTCGATCTCGAATTTAGTTTTAATGCGATATGGTGCGTTATGATATGTAGGTACCCCCACGTGGACTTCGAGACGACAAGCAAGCGCGTGGCGACGTCGGCACCGGCGAGCGAGGACCAGGTGAGTAGATTTATATCTACGGGGAGAAGTCGGGTGGATGGCGTATAGCACCCCCGCAGTTTGTGGTGATGTATACGAATACGTATACACACATATATATATATTTTGACTATAATTTGTTTGATATTATCGATGATATAGGTATTTGGTGTTCTTGGATGATTTAGTGTCGCGAAACCCTAGAGTAGTGGTCGCACCACACATGCACACACACACCCATACTTGCATACTTTCTTCTTTCATTTGCGCTTATACGGGATTATATAGTTATGTGTTCACATGGGTATGGGACTATGTGTTCACATACGGATTGAGGATGATAGTACTTGGGATTTATGATGAGTCGATGAGATTTGATTTGAGGCCGTGAGATCGGTGATATAGCAGGGTTCGTATCTTAGATACGACATGACGTTGTAGCGGGTCCTTGACGTAGTGTTTCACACACGTCCATGCATACGTAGGCTGTATCAGTATGGTACTAGACGTAGATCAGTACCCCGACCATGATATTTGATAAAAGAGAATACCCGGTGAATAGTATGATGAATGTGATATTGACCCGTACCCAGATTGGGATGCCGTACGACGGATTTACGTACGAGCTATATTGATGATTGATCAGCACTCTTGACTTGGGATGCCTGATTATAGATATGGTATCGGATATGATATTATTGAAGCGAGATCACCGACTATACATATATAGGTATGTATATGTATCGACTCAGATGATAGGCGGTTTCCTTACCTGTAGTTCAGCTTGTAGTTCAGCCGTATAGTTTAGTGTAGTTGTTAGATTAGATTAGACTTCTTACCTATTTCAAAAACTAACGAATCGTGGGCATTTTTAAAGACAGCTCAAGGGAATCAACGGATATTTCAAAAACGACGTATCTTTTCATAAAAAACACCGTAGCCCCTATTTTCAAAACCCCATGATTCGTGTTATTTCAAAAGGCACCATTTGTAGGACTTATATTAGATTATTGCAGATTAGTTATCGTTGTGTCTAGTATTCAGCTCCCGCACATTATTGCTGTTCGCTCTGCCTCGCATATTTATTTTGCTGCATATTCCATTATTGATATCATGCTGTTAGGACACCAGCACCATTACCGATGATGCGTATGTACCACGTACACCTACTTGCCGGCTCACACACATCTTCATCGGTAATTGCCATGTCACGTACACTTTAGAGAATATAATTGCTTGACTTAGATTGTTAGCTAGTAGTGTTGACATGATATTAGTGTGCTTCCCTTATATGCCATATTAGACATTGTAGTTATTACCTACCACTTCATGCATACTGTTATTCAGTTGTTCATGCCTAGTTCATTATCATTGACATATGCACTTGTGATGATTTCTTGAGATTTATGATATTTCTGGATTTCGGGGAAAGCCGCAAAATTTACAACTTATGATCTTTTAAAATATAAAATGTTGCGGTTTTCTAGTGATGTAAAGTGTCGTCCACCATGAGTTTACTGTGGTTTTGGAGATCCGTGTCGAGGAGTGAAGGAACCGTCACGGGTACATGGTGGGCCCGGTATGGTACCCACGGGCAAGAGGAATGTGGTGTTGACGTTGAGCCTGGCTGGGAGCACTACCTACCGGTGATATTACCCGACACGTCGGATATCCGGAGGATACCGTCGTGGTCTTGAGATAGATGGTAGGGGCCGGTCTGGACTGACGGTGCCCTAGATATTGAGATTGAGACATTGATATTTCGAGACAGTGAGATTTATGTTTTGTGTCGATGCTAGACACTGTTGATACTGATTTTAATTATGATACCTCAGTTTAAAATACGAAGGAAATCTCACTAATTTATGAAAACAGTTTCTTCATTTACATGTATTCTGTTTTCATGCATTCATACCTCATTCATATGATATATTGCTACCTGAGGCACTGACACGGGCACATAAGTTTACACTCGGGTTAGATATTTACCCTAGCCATTGTTATAGGCTGCATGTTATATATATTTGAGGATATATTATGATCATTGACCTAGGATTGCGTTATTTATGCGATTTCTGTGCGTAGATGTTTTTCTATTCACGAGTTGGCAACTCACCCCCGTTGTGCCCCAGTTTCTTGCAGGTTGCCGTACAGGTTCATTACGGCTTTGCGGGCATAGTTTCATTCGGGTGATTTGCTAGTAGGTGGGTTTACTTGTATCATACCCCCATTATTTATCTTGTATATCATTATTCTGTTGTATCTAGAATTCCATCAACCAAACATGCATTTATTGAGATAGAGACCAGTGTTGTTTATTCTTTCGACCTTAGAGTCGCTCGTTATATTTCTGGTGGTTTTGAGTTTCCTTTTGAGTTTTGATCCTCGCCGTTGGCGTTGTATATTATATTGCTTGTGTGGTTGTGACCGTCGATTGACGAAGAGCTAGCTCCCGCTTGGGGATGCCTTTTTATTGTTTTCGTATACTATTCATGTTGTATCCCGTTTGGGGGCCAGTTTTTACAAAGGAGACTCTGCCGAAATTTTCAGTAAATTTTTGATGTTTTAAAAACCGCATAATTCGGCTTATGCTATTGAAATTACTTGCTTTAAGTTGTTTTTCCTGCACTCTACTATTTTCTTGGTTTGGATTTCTGGGTTTTCGGTTTACTTAGATTACGTACGCCTCGAGACGTTCGTAGTTTAAGTGCCGGTCATGTTCCGTACTTTCGGGTCGTGACACTGTATCCTGTAATATGCAACAAACGTGTATCAAGAGTACCTGTTTATTTATAAAATGAATAAAAATGGGGAGTACAATAATGCAATATTATAGTATGAACAGTTCCCCGCGCTTTCGCACGGACCTAATTAAAATAAACCTCGTTTTCCCATGGGGGGTAACCCCATTAACACCTTTCTAGACACCTACTTGATCGACTAATTGTAATGTGTAAAACTCTTCCAGGAGTAACTCTTACTCGCAGCGGGTATCGGGATCCAACTATCTCATAGAAGGTATGCAATCTCATTGCAAATTTCAACCCTTGAAATTCCCAATAATATTTTGCCCCTAGCAACTTATGACCTTGGCTAAGGTCAACAAATCATAAGCGCTAGCCGAGTTCAACCCGTCATTTCCCGATTGAATTAAACCCACCCGCACGACCCTTGGCTAAGGTCAACAAAGTCGCAAGACTACCCTAACTCAATCGCATCATATGCTTATACAGATAAGCACTAATTAGCTACCGCACACTACGCCTTGGCTAAGGTCAACAAACGTTGCACGAATACTAAGTAGTACTTATCTGAAATGACGGAGGGCTACGACAGGTTTTTAAGAAAACCCTTTGCGTAATGAACTTGATATCGTTGTAGAATCGATTGATTTTAAATGGAATGTTTTTGAAGCCTTTTCTAGTTTTGCTAAAGAGGTCACTCCCGGTGAAGGGATCTCGGCTCTTTCCTTATCGAATAAGGTGCAGGATATTTCACAAATACCACTATGCAAAGCAAAAACTATAGAAACAATCAAAAAACAAATCGAGTTTGTAGCATCTGCTAGTTTCGCAAAAAAGGTCACTCCCGGTGATGGGATCTCGGCTCTTTCCTTATCGAATAAGGTGCTGGATATTCTGGGCCCAAACAGAACATACCAAAAACCCTGTTTCCAACACAGAAGCCCACTGTAAAAATTTGGTGCATTGAATAGTCAAAGTGGCGGCGGAACCGCGGCCAAAGCATGGGTTTGGCCGCGGTTCCGCGGCTGATCAGTAAAACCATGCGACTAAATTTTTACAGAATGCATAAAAAACCTTGCTCGTATTTTTCAATGTACCAAATAATTTTTAGAGCATTGGAAAAATTCGACAGAAACTTTTCTTGAAAATACGGTTTTTGGAAAATCCGTTCGATCGAACTTGTAAACACGTTAGAGCAAGCTAGACTAGGTTAATGGCGTGGCTCTGATACCATGTAAGACTACGGTAGCACCCCGGCCGTCTATCCGAGGCCAAAATGCGGAAACGAAAAATTTTCTTGATTTTAAACCGGTACTACGGCATCCTAAATACCCGGATCGGACCATTAACCTATACCTAGCTAGCAAACTAGAAGATGGGTAGAAAGCTATACCGAGCGATCCGTGTCCTTCGGTCTTCGGCCTCCACTCCGATCTCCTCGCGGAATCTCCGGTCTTCATTTCCTCGTCGGAACGGGCACCACATCGCCGGGTTCTTTTACGGGCTCCCACCTCTGGACCGAGGCAACTCGGGCACGAAGTTGGCGAGCCGACGTGCCCAAGGGTGCTGTAGGATAAGTGTAGAATGTTTTGTCTCTTGGGGTTTGAAGTTGCCATTTTGATGGAGGAATGAACAATGAGAAATGAGCTTAGGATTTTTGGTGTATGTAAAAATGAGAACAAGAATTTTTCCCACACCTAAAAATCATTCTCCCCTCCCCAAGAGTGGCCAGCCATAACAATGTGGAGGAGAGGAAAAAGCAAGGGAGGTGAGCACAAGAGAGTTTGGAGGTAACCATAAAGAAATGGATGATAACAAGGAAATTATATCACATCAATTTCTAAATCAAATCCAAATCAATTCTCATCTCATTAATGCAAGCCATCAAGAAAGAAAAAAGCAAAGATGCTAGATTTATCATATTCTCTCCATTTACAAGAAACCCCCTCCACAAAGCTAATTTGCATACTTGCAAATAACCCCCTCCATCGGAAAAATCCGGCCATGAAAGAACAAAGGAAATATGGCTGAAACGGAATGCAAACTGGCAACTTCAAAAAACTGATCCCGTAATAAATTACAGGAAAACCCCGCGACCGTATATACATACCCGCATTTGTATTCCGACCGAATACAAATGCAAAGAGACAAAATCTACACTGTACAATACTAGGATCCGGCTTAAACCAAAGCCTGCTAATACTATCCGTCCGATCATGATCCGTGCAATACCGCACGTATCTGATCGAATCCTGCCATATCTCTATACGTCCTCTACAGAATTTCGCCCGAAACTTGAGCAACTGTCTGTGGGGGACTCTAAAGACTCGTCAATACTTTGGCTGTGGATTTAACCACTAGCACGTCAGAGGTATTAGCCGTACGTAACGAGCTACCAGGTATTGACCAAAAGGGAGGTCAATGAGCGAACTCATCCAGACACCCTACTGAGCCTGTCAGTGACAATATCCGTACAGTCCGGTCCGTTCGTCTATGAGCATCGCATGGCGGGCCTAGGGGGTTGGTAAAAGTCAGACCCCTAAAAGCGGTACAAGTCATGTCGGAGTGTAGCCCAGAACACCTTGAGATACTACTGGAATAACTATCAGTAAATCTCCTGCCTCGGCCGAGAGCTTTGTGTAATGGCTCTCCTAGACACAGCGCGACCCCACCCCTAATACCGGGAGAGACGAACCCCTACATATCCGCTCATTGCCTCCATGTGGCTCGGGACTGTATCCAACTAAAACCTGTTTGCACGACCCCTTTAAGCCGTGGTAGGGTAGTAATCAAAGTACAGTGAGAACTCATAGGAGACAAATGACGATCTCAGGTCGATGAACTAACCTGTACACATGTCACCAGGGAACTGGTATCTGACGTCTGGTATAAGACCAACTAGCATGTTCCCGGCGAGTCCTGTTCGGTGTACTCAAAACCCAATAAGCACCTGTATACATCTTAGGTGAACCAACTGACACCAGTGGCTTGTGAGACCGGCCACCGCCCCTCGTCGGGGTCTCAACTGTATACTGTTCATACCAGAATATTGCATTTTATACCGCCCATTCTTATGTTTATAGGTAGGTGCTTGTAATCCGTGTTTGTTACATATTTACAGAATACAGGTTTCCAGTACAAATATTGCAAATCAAGACAAAATCTCCACAGTTACACCAAATACAGAACATCTGTCACAGCAGATAAAAGCCGGGTTCCAGTCATCCATATCCGTCCAGTGCCGAGTACCAGTTCCAGAGACAAGACATATGACAGTGGTCATTCGTGTCTCGGACATGCACAGAGCACGAGGGGGGCTGCACAAGAATCAATAGGTGCGCGGAGCTCGAGGGAGATAAAGTCAAAAGTAAAGAAAAGAAAGCAATCTTGGACTAAGAATTCTAAAGATATTCTGGAAAGATTATCAGAAAATACATGTACCAAACAAAAGGGGACAGCAGATCAGGGCAGTACAAGAAAGCCCATGCCCTGACTCCACCATAGGGCCGCGGATCCGCGGCCAATAGGGGGTATAGGCCGTGGATCCGCGGCCGTACCGGCGCCTCACATGATGAAATTTCAGGGGCTATTTGGTCTTTTTATGTAGGTTCTGAATGTTGCCCTAGATTTCCAGCTCCCTGCCTATAAATACTCCAGAATTGAGCTAAGCCAAGAGTCCATTTTTTGGTGTTCATTCTTTGTTCCTCTTTTGTAGTTTTTTGTGTAGTTCTTCTTCTTCTTCTTCATTCTTTCTCCATGAAAATTGTAGTGAGAGCTTTTTGAGCGGAAGATCAATGAAGATGAAGGTTTTTGTATCATTCTCTTTTCTTTAGTTTCCCCTTGAGATTTTTGCTTCCTCTTAATCTTTCAACCTCTTCATTGAGCTTGAATGGTTAAGGGATAGTTATTGATCTCAAGGGTCGTATTTTCTTATGGAATTAGCGCTTCATTTCACATGCGTTCTATACCCTTCTCTTGATCTTGCAACCTCTTGATTGAGCTTGCAAGTTTAAGGGTTGGCTATTGATCCCATGCTTGTCTTGAGTTCTAGTTTCTTGTTCTTTTCATCGCTTTTTATTACTTGCTTATTATTATCTTGCTTTACTTTCTTGCAATTTAATTCATGCACTTAATTACTTGTAATCTTTTCTTTTCTTTTCTTTGTTCTTTTCTTTTGCTCTCTTTTGTTCATTTTGTGAATGGATGTAATTATCGTTGTTAAGAAGAAATACGGTATTGTAAGTTAAGATTTTCTTTTCTCATTTCCTTTTCCCATTATTTTCCATTGAACTCCGCCCGAACCATACGCAAGCGCTCCGTTAGGCACCCTACCCTGACAAGGTAACGGTGATTCCTAACCGCGACCGGTTGCGTTCGGTTTGGCCGGAGGCGAAAGCAAGAGACAAGAACGGAAGGACAAGGGTAAATAAGCCGGATTCCACGAATACCGCGCTTAAATCCCCTAATCCACGTTGTTTCCGATTGCTATAGCTTCAATCGGTCAAGACTCGGCTCAAAGGTTTTGAGTACGGATATCTTTAGCTTACACTTTCGTATATTTTCTTAACAACTTCATACTTGCAAATAAATACACATAGGTTAGCTTGAACAAACTCATACTCATTCTTTATTGACTCGTCTAAGACAAGAACAGACATACAACCATCTCCCTGTGGATCGACCCGTGCTCAACCGGCTAGCTGCATAGCGACACCGTCCTGATCGCGGTAAACTTTAGAACTTTGAACATCCGACACGCTTTTGGCGTGCGATCAAATGGTGCCGTTGCCGGGGAGACGGTAGCGTATTTTCTTTCTTGTTATTCGGGTTAATATTCTTTTTTGTAAATATTTATAAAAAAAATTCTTTTTGTTTTTTTTGATCATTTTTGTGGGCAAGTGTGCAGATTTTTGCGTATTTGCAAACTGCATTTGTGGGGAGCAAAGTGTACGTTCAAGGTTAAGGTGATTACGAAGTACATTGCCGAAGATCTGGGTAATTTGACCCGCGCAAGCGAACCTTTAAAGCTTACCGGATTTGATTCAACGGGGGTTTCCTAACCCAAAACTTAACGGTACGTATTTTACTAACACCTTCTTCTCAAATCCGACGCATCCAATATTCTATTCTTTGCAGGATTCTTTGCAAGTTCGCTAGCAAACGCTAAAAATTGACTAACCCGTATTTGTTGCAGTGCCGCGCTTAAACTAAAAAACGATTGTTTGATTCTTTATAGAATTTTTATTGAATTGCGCATTGCATACATTAATACGGACTTAAGGGCAAGCGAACCCCACAACATACGGTAAAGGATTTCATCACCTTTTCCGTGGCCCACAAATCACGAACTTGAGCATAACGTTTACCCGCACAAAATTTAAAAGAAACTAGACTTTAAGCCTTAAGGACTTCGCGCTCACTAGGAGAAGTTAACTGTGTTTAGAACCTTGCTTAACGGTATATTGTTTACGGGGTGTCTAGGAAAGTGTTAACGGCGAAACCGCCAAAAGAGAAAGGGTTATTTAATTAAGGAACTTCGCGAAAGCGTTGGAAAACCTCCCCTTATCTCTGCACTTACCTGGCCTCGTGATCAGTGTATCTTGAGCCCGTTTCTCGACACAGTTTTACTTCGAAAATCAAGTTCTGGCGCAGGTCTAGTTGACCTAGGTGAACCCTAGAACGATTAGGTGTGTGGTATTTTTGTGTCGTGATTGTTTTTGTCCATATTCTTTTTGTGTGTATATTTCATTCTTCTGTTAATATATAAACTATAAAATATATATATATATATACCACATTCTTTTTCCCCTCCTTTTCTCTACCTTTCTTTCTCTCTCTTCATATCATGGGTACCCCCAACCAGACATTACTTCTTACGGTTCTTGCTTTGGCCGAACTTCGAACGATCCATCCATGCCAAAAATTTCATTGAGAGATCGGATAGACGCGTCTAGGACAAACAATTTGACTCCGCAATCCACTCGTATCAACCATTTCATACATTCACCCCTTCTTACGTTGATACCCCTTCTTCGAGTCATGTTGCAACACCAAGACCTTTGTCTATTGCAGAACGTATTGAACAATCTCGTAGCCGATCTTTCACTCCTTTCACCGCTTCAAATTCTTGGGATCAACAATTCCATTCACCTTCTTATCCCAATGTTGATCCCACTCCTGTCCAACCATTCAATTCCTACCAATCCTACCCTACTTTTGCACCTTCCCTAGACATTGTTTCAGAACCGCCATTTGGGAATTTTCAGTATCCAAACAACTTTGAATCTTTTACTGAAACCCCTTCACAACCAATGTCTAGTCTAGAACAGTCCTTGGAAGACTTTAGGGTAGCATCAAGCCAACAGATGATGGATTTGAATGCGTCCATGGCCGCTCTCATACAACCTACTGACCCGGTAGCTAGTTTCCAGCTAGCTCTAAATTTTCCAATGTATGATGAGGCGGTAGGACAGGCTGTGAATTTGAGTGGAGAGAGTGAGCTGTACCCCCTTCCGAATCAAGCCTACCTGGTCCAAATTGAATCCCACAACTCCTGTGTTGAAAGTCTATCAAGTGTCCCAAATGAATTATCAGTTGAAGATAGAATGTTTAATGAGTTGTGCGACTTTGTAGTATTTGATTTGCCAGATTGTGAAGGGACCTTGCCAAGTGAAACCACACCCAAACCTTTTGACCTCTACACCTCCACTCTAGGACCTGAATTGATTGATATCCATGCTTTTGATGAGGTGTCTGAGAATATTGATTTTCACTTGATTAAGGATATTGACGCGGGGAATAATTTGGATGATGAACCCATAAATTTGGCTGAGTTTTTCTCTTCAAATCATCATCCCGAGTCATTAAATGTTGTTCCCGAACCCCATATGCGTCTTGATTTTGTTGAAAATTGCATGGATGAGATAAATTTTGGGGAGAATATTGAGGATAATACTAAGGATGAAGCAGTTTTAATTGATGAGTCGGATTTTCCAATTCATCATTTCCCTTCCACTGACTGTGTACACCCTCCTGAACCTTTAACCGATAACCTGAGTTGATATATATATATATATATATAATAGTTGGTGATCCCGCCTCAATAGTATCCCATACGATATAATATTCTCGAGTCATGAGTGCGGATCTATCATCAATATATATAGCTCGTACGTAAATCCGTTGTACGGCATCCCAAATCTGGGTACAGTCAATAACACATCGGTCTTATCAATTATCTGGTATCCTTATTATCATGTCACATGATCTGGGGTACTGATCTAAGTCTAGTACAATCGATACCATCTATATATACATGCACGTGTATGAAATACTTCGTCAAAGGACCCGCTAAATCATCATGTCTTATCTCAAATACAAACCCTGTCATATCGCCGATCTCACGGCCTCAAATCAAACCTCATCGACTCATCTCAATCCCACGTATCATCCTCAAATCCAGTATATGAACACATAGTCCCATACCCATGTGTAACTATACACACCTCCATATGCGCACATGTAAAAGAAAGAATGTATGCAAGTATGTGTGTGCGTGTATGTGTGGATGCAACCACTACTCTAGAGTTTCACACTACACTAAACCAATCCATCCTTATCATTAATAACCCAATTTTACCATCAATAATCTTAAACAATATATAAAATCTATATGTGTGTATACGTATTCGTATACATCACCACGAACTGTGAGGGTGCTATACGCCATCCACCCGACTTCTCCCCGTAGATATAAATCTACTCACATTGCTTCTCATGTGTCGATGCCGATGTCGCCATCCTGAACTTTAACGCCTCAACGTCACGTGGGGTACCTATAAGGATATCACAAACGCTAAAGCATATGAAAATCACATCGGAAACCAAAACAGCACACGCTACGCCTATAGTAAAAACCTATAGTCTCGCATGCAAACACGACTAATAACCCTTTGCCGTTGACGTTCAAACGCCACCCGACAGAAACGAATCATCAAATACCAAAATCCATGCTAAAACAAGTCATAAATCATACGCCAACACATGAAAATCAACCCAGATTTTACCCTAAATGGAATCAGACAAAATTGCACATGCTAGAGGTCAAGTTTACTGGAGATAGGGCTATGGAACAAAAACGAGATGATGTTAGTGTATATGCCCTAGAGGCCATTACTGTATCATACTGGTTTGTATATTACTTAATAAAAGCTTGGGATATTCACCTTGTATATACAATCTTGCTCAAAATAGTAGTATGCTACTTGGTTTGTTTCTACTTCAATGTGTACATGTGTTTATTTTATCATATCACTTATACGCATTAGTGGAGCCCTTAGGATCTTTGCTTGATTACCAGCGTTGTGATGGCGGTCACACTGGTGGGGGCTGGGTAATCTATAAGCACATCCTTATACAGGTCCCTAGTCGCAGGACTATCGAGACAGGGCATCGATACTCCGGAGTAGACTGGCGCATGAGCTTCTCATCCCAGTGTGGGAGACGGTCTGTCCCACAGCCGTCAGTACGTCGTACTTGAGATAGTATACGGGTGCTCGTTAGGTTACGAGTACACTGGACAGGACTCGTCGGGAACTGACAAGTTGGTATTATACCTATCGTCAGTTATCAGTTCCCAGGTGACATGAGTACAGCTTAGTCCGCTGACTTGACACTGGCACTTCGCCTTGAGTGTGTTCCCACTGCACTTTGATCACTGCCCTACCACGGCTCAAAGGAGTCGTGCAAACAGGTAGTGGTTGGGTGCAGTCCCGAAGCACTTGGAGGCAGTGACGGTTAGACTGGATTCGTCTCTCCCGGTATTGGGGGTTGACATCGCGCTGTGTCTAGGAGAGCCATTACACGAGTAGTCCCTGGCCAGGGCAAGCGAGATATACTGGTAGGCTTCCAGTGTTATCTCAGGGTGTTTTGGGCTTCACTCCGACATGACTTGTACCGCTATTAGGGGACTGACGTTTACCGCCCCCTAGGCCCGACATGCGATGTATCAGACGAACAGACCGGACTGTACGGAGACTGTCACATTCAGACTCGGTGGGAGTTCAGATTGGGTTCACCTCATCAGTCTTCTTATCGACATCAACCTGGGGATCGTTACGCACAGCTAGTGCCGCTTGCGGTCTGTGGTTAAACCCACTGCCAGCGTAGTGTCGAGTCTTTAGAGTCCCACACAGAGGGCTATTCGCCTCTGGGCAAAACAGAGTAGAGGTCGCATGGTTTTGCGACAGGGTTCGTTCTCATCCGCGCACTTGTGCACGTTTGGAGTTCGGACAGATATTACTAGCTGGCTCTGGTTTGAGCCAGATACTGGTATATGTTTTGGGGTTGATTTTATCTCATTGTATTCATGTTCCTCGGAACAAGAATGCGGGTGTGTATGCACAGTTGATTGAGGCGGAGGAAGAGGATTTTCATTAGGGTTTCGGAAAGGGTGCGTATGCACAGTTGACAGTCGTCTTTTTCCAAACCCTAATGAATTTATGTTATATCAATTAATAATATTAATTAAATGAAATTGTGTCATGGTTGGTTTTGTTGACTTGTTGACCAAGGTTGACTTGTTGACCATGGTTGAAAGTTTGACCATCATCATTACATATCAAAGATGCTCTTTGATTCTAGCAAAATTCATTTAATGAATGTAATGATAATGGTCATTCCAAACCTTCCATCAACTATTTCATTTTTATTATTATTGTTAATTTGATAATTCATTTCATTTTGTTATGGTTGCAAAATGAGAAGGATATTATTCATTCTATCATAACACTTCTCTCTCCTCACTTCTTCTTCTTCCTCCTCTAGTTCAAGGAGATTCCTTCTCATGTGTTGAGAATCCCTCTCCTTGAGATAAAAACACCCCAAAGCCTCTCTCTACTCACTCTAGGGTTAGAGGTTTAGCAAGCCAAAGATCCTAGTTCTCTCAAAGTTCGAGAAAGGAGCCCGAAGGTCGAACCCTCAGGTGGATCCATCTTTGACGGAAGAAGGCGATGAGGAAAGCACCATCAAACCCTACAAAGTTTTCAAGAAGAAGGAGTTCAAGTTAGGTATAACCTTTTATCCGAGTAGCTAACTCTCTTTAGCATGATAGCTAGTTTAGTTAAGAAAAGATCCCGACTTTGGTAGTCCATGTTTCCCTTTGCGCTAAAAATTTGTTTTTTATACCGTTTCCGCCTCCACGCAAGAACCGGGGACGGCAATGTGGACTTACAGTGGTATCAGAGACTAACTAAACTTAAACTAGCTTAGTAGTAAAGTGTATCGAAGTTCGAAACGGAAAAATCGCAAAAACCGGAAAAACCAAAACCCTAAGTTTCTGTTGAATTTTTTTGTGCTCTAAAAATAAAATGTTTTACTCCTAAAATCGGCTCAGGGTTTTGTGAGAACACTCACCAAAGACGATCCCCTGATTCCCTCAAACCGCCGCGGTTCCGCGGCAATAGGTATGCATTTGCCGCGGAACCGCCGCCGTTTGGGCTCCTCTCGTGATCGGGTTTTGTGCAGTGTTCTTCTGGTAGGGTTTTGGGATTTTTCAGATGGTTTATTTGTGCCCAGGTTTTCCAGAAAAGAAATTTGTTTTTGGGGGCCTATAAATCCGTATTTTTGTCGAACTTCACTACACTTTGACTATATTGGTTATATCTGTGATGTTTATATGTATTGAACGTCGGCTAATCGCTATATGTCGATTAGTCGGGGTTATACATATCTGTGATCTGTGTTTGATGATGGTTTGTGTATATGAATGCGTTGGACTGTCGCGGGTGAATAGCCGGGGTGGATGTGAGATGAGTGTTTCTTTTTCTTTCATTCATGTAAAATGTAAATTGATGTAATATTATTATTTGTATGGCCGCACAACCGGGTCGGGGTTGTAGCCGTCATTGTATAATTCTTTTTACTGTTTTTGCTCCTAGGATAGACCCATGGAGGGGTGCACAAACTACCGGGTATCTCGAAGTGCCGAGTGGCCTACTCACGGCATTGAGGGAGGTTGCTCCACTTCGGGTACTTGGCGGGTAGTTTGCCGCACCCGTAGGGGTCTTCGGTGGGGTATTGGCTATTCACCGCGACCGTGTAATCCGCTTTTCGTTGCAGGCTCGAAAGGATTGCGGATTCCTAGTATATCCAATGTATTCATCTGTGATCTGTAATGTCTATCATTGCTATATATATTAATAACTATTTAGGCGTTGCTTATATTTTACAGCCGCGCTAGCTCAGCCCCCGCTCTGTCGTTAGTTAAGTAACCTAACGGGTGATGACGGGACCCCGTGGCGAATGCGAATGGCATAAGCGTACGTCATATTTTGGTTGTTTTCTGCAATGGTAGGATTAAATGATGGGACGCATTAAAAGAACTAATGCAAGAATATCACGCATTAAAAGAACTAATGCAAGATAATAAACCAAGCTAAAGTCGTTGGAACACTTTCGAAAAACCACTCGGTTCTTTTCAAAACTAACTTTTAAATGCGGAGCTTGAGCCACTCCTTTTAAAAGCTATCTCGTTCCATCGATTATATCAAGTTCACTACGTTCACGGTTTAGCCAAAACCATTCGTAGCCCTCCGTCGTTTCACATAAATAGTCAATAGTATTCAAGCTGTGTTTGTTGGCCAAAGTCAAGGCATAGTGATTGGTAGCTATTGGGTATTCATGTGCAGCATAGATAGATGCGTTGATTTGAAACAGTCGTACTGCCTTGTTGGCCAAAGTCAAGGGTAGGTACCGGTGGATTCAAATTAACCTGGAGAATGACGGGTAGAACTTGACATGTGACTTATGATTTGTTGGCCAAAGTCAAGATCATAAGAGCATGGGGCAAAAATCCACATCGGGAGTTTCATAAGTACTGAAACTTGCTAGATTTGCATACCATTTAGAGTGTGATGATTCTGGTAGGATTCCTTCAGTTTCGTCACGCGATGATATTTGGATCCCGATCCTACTGTGAGTATATGCTACTCCTCGGGAAATTTCTCACTAAACGATCAATGCTATAAACCTAGTAGGTGCCTAGAAAGGTGTTAGCGGGGCTACGCCCCCAGGGAAAAGAGGTTCTTAAATTAAGGAACTTCACGAAAGCGTTGGAAAACCTCCCTCGAAGTACCGACACTGGCCTGGCTGAACGGTTAAGCAAGTATTGTGCGATGGGATTGATCCCGACTAATTCTTCCTTTATGGTTTGAGGAGGGATTCGAGAGACAGTGGGAGCCATCCTGTTTAGACAAATTAAAAACCACTCTAAACTTGCAAGAGCATCGTGCTGAGTGTTTCTTCTCTCTCTCCTAATTGCAGCGACCAATCAACATGACTGGACTTAAGTTACTTCTAGATAAAAACATACTGACATGGCCAAACTACAAAGATTGGCTCAGGAATATCAAGATGGCAATCACTTACGACAAGCTGGGGTATCATCTTACCACCAAAGCTCCCCCCGTCCCAGGTCCCACCTCCAGCGTCGCGGATAAGGAAATCCGTAAGACTTGGGAGATTGATTGCGCGAAGGCCAAGTGCCTCGTGCTTGCCTCTATGGACAACGAACATCAGAGGAGGCACGAGAATATGGACCTGGAATCCATATTTCTCCATACAAAAGAACTGTATGGAGAGCAGTCTCGTATCGCAAGATACGAAATATCGAAAAAGTTATTTTCGGCAAGATTGGCCGTCGGATCATCGGTAGCGGAACACATGCTTAAGATGATTGGCTACATTGAGGAGCTCGCAGAACTTGGGACCACGTTGGAGAGTGAGCTCTATACGGACTTGATTCTCCAGTCCCTTCCTTCCACTTATGCTCAGTTTATACTGAACTTCAACTTACAAGAAAAAGAAGTTGAACTTTCAGAACTCCTCAACATGCTGAGGAGCGCAGAGGGCACCCTACAGAAAGGTAGGGAAACACCCACTTTGTTTGTAGGAGGATCTTCTTCTTCTAGGTCCAAGGCGAAAGCCAAGAGAAAGAAGAAGAAAGCCCCCGCCAAACCAAGGGGCGGTGTTAGTAAAGTGGATACGAAGGGAAAGGTAAAGGCAACAAAGATAGCGGGGAAGCTTCTGGGTAAAGAAGAATGCTTCTATTGTCATAAGAGTGGACACTGGAAGAAAGATTGCAGGGCTTGGAAGGCCAGGACACAGGAACTGAAGCAGCTTGCAGCTTCAGCTTCAGGTGTGTATGTTATTGAAAACTGTCTTTCGATAAACTCTACTTCCTGGGTATTGGATACCGGATCAGGATCTCATATCTGTAATTCTTTGCAGGCGTTGAGAAACCGTAGGGTTTTGAAGGCAGGTGACATGACCCTCAGAGTTGCGAACGGAGCTAGCATGGATGCTAAAGCCGTGGGGGACTATCACCTGGGAATGTCAGATGGACATGTTTTGGTTTTACGTAATTGCTTTTTTGTACCCAACGCAACTTGTAATATCATTTCTGTATCTTTGGTTTCAAAAGAAGGTTATGAATTTGCGTTTGTAAGTAATGTTGTAAACATTCACCTTAATCAAATTCTGATTGGGTCAGGTACACTGAGCAATGGTATATACGTATTAAACCAACCACAGATTTTCAATGTCCAGAATACACACAAAAGAAAGTCTCCAGATATTAATCAGACTTTCTTATGGCATTGTAGACTGGGTCACATCAATGAGAGAAGGTTGACTAAGTTACATACAGAAGGATATTTGGATCCGTTCGAATATCAATCATATGCCACTTGTCAATCCTGTCTTAAAGGAAAGATGACAAAGACTCCGTTCACTTGACACGGAGTAAGAGCGAGCGAGCTCTTGGGACTCGTACACAGCGACGTGTGCGGTCCAATGTCTACACATGCGCGAAGCGGTTATTCTTACTTCATTACTTTTACGGATGACTTTTCAAGGTACGGTTATGTCTTCTTGATGAAACATAAGTCCGAAGCTTTTGAAAAGTTCCAGGAATATAAGAATGAAGTAGAAAAAAAAAACCGGCAAAAGTATCAAGATTCTAAGATCGGATCGAGGTGGTGAATACTTGAGTGTCGAGTTCCTGAACTATTTAAAAGAGAACGGAATTCTCTCTCAGCTTACTCCTCCATACACTCCGCAACATAACGGTGTATCGGAGAGACTGAACCGAACCCTATTGGATATGGTACGGTCCATGATGAGTAACGCTGAGTTGCCACGATCTTTCTGGGGGTATGCGCTAGAATCAGCTGCATACCTTTTGAACCGAGTTCCTACTAAAACTGTGCCTACCACACCATTTGAGATGTGGTGTGGGAAGAGGCCCCATCTTAATCACATTAAGACATGGGGATGTCCAGCTTTTGTCAAAAAGCAGCATGCGGACAAGCTCGAGGCACGCTCAGTACGGTGCAAGTTTGTGGGATATCCAAAGAACTCCAAGGGATATTTCTTCTACTGTGAAGAGGAACAAAAAGTTCTTGTTTCTCGTCATGCCTACTTCTTGGAAACTGAGTTTTTGGAAAACCAGATAAATGGGAGCACAGTAGAACTGGAAGAAATTCCAGAACCACAGACTATTACTGAAAGTTTAGTGGAACCAGAAGGTTCAAAAGAAAAGGACATTCCTACGCCGCTCCGCAGGAGTAGTAGGCAGTCTCATCCGCCCGAGAGATACTACGGTTTTCTCATAGACGGGGATAGAGAGGATTGCATCATAGATTATGATGAGCCTACTAGCTTCCAGCAGGCCGTTCAGAGCGTTGACTCGGTAAAATGGCTGGATGCAATGCGGACCGAAATGGAGTCCATGTACACCAACAAAGTATGGAAGTTGGACATTGCTCCAGACGGGGTAAAACCCGTAGGATGCAAGTGGATCTTCAAAAGGAAGATTGGTGTAGATGGACAGGTTGAGACCTATAAAGCTAGACTTGTAGCAAAGGGTTTTCGTCAAAGACCTGGTTTGGACTATGACGAAACCTTTTCTCCAGTGGCTATGCTGAAATCCATTCGGATCCTTCTTGCCATTGCTGCCTTCCACGATTATGAGATTTGGCAAATGGACGTAAAGACCGCTTTTCTAAATGGAAATTTAGAGGAGTGTGTCTATATGGACCAGCCAGAGGGTTTCATTCAGAGTGGGAGCAGCGGAAAGGTGTGCAAGTTGCTTAAGTCTATTTATGGACTAAAGCAGGCATCGCGGAGTTGGAACATCTGTTTTGATGAGACGGTCAAGGAATTTGGCTTTATCAAAAATACAGATGAACCATGCATCTATAGTAGATTTGTAGCGAGAACTGTAGTATTCCTCGTTTTATACGTGGATGACATTCTCTTAATAGGAAATGACATTCCTATGCTACAATCTGTCAAGGGATTCTTGTCACACAGGTTCTCCATGAAAGACTTGGGTGATGCCTCATACATCCTGGGGATCCGGATCCATCGTGATAGATCCAAGAGGATATTAGGACTTTCACAGTCCAGGTACATCGACACTATACTGAAGAGATTCAGTATGGAAGATTCCAAGCGCGGTAACCTACCGGCTTGTCACGGGATCACCCTCTCTAAAGAGATGTCTCCCAAGACTGATTTAGAGAGGGATCGCATGTCTATTATACCCTACGCTTCTGCGGTAGGCTCTATAATGTATGCGATGTTGTGTACCAGACCGGATGTGGCTTATGCACTAAGTGTGGTAAGCCGGTATCAGTCAAACCCTGGGGAGAAACACTGGATAGCAGTAAAGAACATTCTCAAGTACCTGAGAAGGACTAAGGAGATGTTCTTGGTGTATGGCGGCAAAGACCTCCAGATCGAGGCCTTTGCTGACTCCAGTTTCCAGAGTGACAAGGATGATTCCAAGTCCATGTCAGGTTTTGTCTTTACCCTCAATGGAGGGGCGGTGTGTTGGAAGAGTTCCAAACAGGAAACCGTTGCAGACTCGACGATGGAAGCGGAATACATCGCTGCATCTGATGCCGCAAAAGAAGCTGTCTGGATGAGGAAGTTCTTGCAAGAACTTCAGGTGGTTCCGTCCATTGTTGACCCAATACCTCTGTATTGCGACAACAACGGGGCTATAGCTTTAGCGAAGGAACCCAGGTCCCATCAGAGATCCAGACACATCTTGAGGCGGTATCACCTAATCAGAGAGATCGTGGATCGCAAGGAGATCGAGGTTCGGAGGGTTGCTTCAGAAGAAAACACTGCAGATCCATTCACCAAGGTCCTACCCCAGACACAGTTCGAGCGGCTGATCGAGATGATAGGTCTTCGATACGCCAGTACATGGCCTTAGTGCAAGTGGGAGATTGTTAGTGTATATGCCCTAGAGGCCATTACTGTATCATACTGGTTTGTATATTACTTAATGGAAGCTTGGGATATTCACCTTGTATATACAATCTTGCTCAAAATAGTAGTATGCTACTTGGTTTGTTTCTACTTCAATGTGTACATGTGTTTATTTTATCATATGACTTATACGCATTAGTGGAGCCCTTAGGATCTTTGCTTGATTACCAGCGTTGTGATGGCAGTCACACTGGTGGGGGCTGGGTAATCTATAAGCACATCCTTATACAGGTCCCTAGTCGCAGGACTATCGAGACAGGGCATCGATACTCCGGAGTAGACTGGCGCATGCGCTTCTCATCCCAGTGTGGGAGACGGTCTGTCCCACAGCCGTCAGTACGTCGTACTTGAGATAGTATGCGGGTGCTCGTTAGGTTACGAGTATACTGGACAGGACTCGTCGGGAACTGACAAGTTGGTATTATACCTATCGTCAGTTATCAGTTCCCAGGTGACAAGAGTACAGCTTAGTCTGCTGACTTGACACTGGCACTTCGCCTCGAGTGTGTTCCCACTGCACTTTGATCACTGCCCTACCACGGCTCAAAGGAGTCATGCAAACAGGTAGTGGTTAGGTGCAGTCCCGAAGCACTTGGAGGCAGTGACGGTTAGACTGGATTCGTCTCTCCCGGTATTGGGGGTTGACATCGCGCTGTGTCTAGGAGAGCCATTACATGAGTAGTCCCTGGCCAGGGCAAGCGAGATATACTGGTAGCCTTCCAGTGTTATCTCAGGGTGTTTTGGGCTTCACTCCGACACGACTTGTACCGCTATTAGGGGACTGACGTTTACCGCCCCCTAGGCCCGACATGCAATGTATCATACGAACAGACCGGACTGTATGGAGACTGTCACATTCAGACTCGGATGGAGTTCAGATGGGGTTCACCTCATCAGTCTTCTTATTGACATCTACCTGGGGATCGTTACGCACAGCTAGTGCCGCTTGCGGTCTGTGGTTAAACCCACTGCCAGCGTAGTGTCGAGTCTTTAGAGTCCCACACAGAGGGCTATTCGCCTCTGGGCAAAACAGAGTAGAGGTCGCATGGTTTTGCGACAGGGTTCGTTCTCATCCGCGCACTTGTGCACGTTTGGAGTCCGGACAGATATTACTAACTGGCTCTGGTTTGAGCCAGATACTGGTATATGTTTTGGGGTTGATTTTATCTCATTGTATTCATGTTCCTCGGAACAAGAATGCGGGTGTGTATGCACAGTTGATTGAGGCGGAGGAAGAGGATTTTCATTAGGGTTTCGGAACGGGTGCGTATGCACAGTTGACAGTCGTCTTTTTCCAAACCCTAATGAATTTATGTTATATCAATTAATAATATTAATTAAATGAAACTGTGTCATGGTTGGTTTTGTTGACTTGTTGACCAAGGTTGACTTGTTGACCATGGTTGAAAGTTTGACCATCATCATTACATATCAAAGATGCTCTTTGATTCTAGCAAAATTCATTTAATGAATGTAATGATAATGGTCATTCCAAACCTTCCATCAACTATTTCATTTTTATTATTATTGTTAATTTGATAATTCATTTCATTTTGTTATGGTTGCAAAATGAGAAGGATATTATTCATTCTATCATAACACTTCTCTCTCCTCACTTCTTCTTCTTCCTCCTCTAGTTCAAGGAGATTCCTTCTCATGTGTTGAGAATCCCTCTCCTTGAGATAAAAACACCCCAAAGCCTCTCTCTACTCACTCTAGGGTTAGAGGTTTAGCAAGCCAAAGATCCTAGTTCTTTCAAAGTTCGAGAAAGGAGCCCGAAGGTCGAACCCTCAGGTGGATCCATCTTTGACGGAAGAAGGCGACGAGGAAAGCACCATCAAACCCTACAAAGGTTTCAAGAAGAAGGAGTTCAAGTTAGGTATAACCTTTTATCCGAGTAGCTAACTCTCTTTAGCATGATAGCTAGTTTAGTTTAGAAAAGATCCCGACTTTGGTAGTCCATGTTGCCCTTTGCGCTAAAAATTTGTTTTTTATACCGTTTCCGCCTCCCCGCAAGAACCGGGGACGGCAACGTGGACTTACAGATGATTACCCCCTGCTCTGGCCGCAAATTGCGGCCAGAGGGATTAAATCTGCGGCCTGAACACGGAATTAGGGGCTAGGGTCTGGTGTGGTGGTTTCTATTTGCCTGCACATCTCTCTGTCAACTCAATTTTATTTTCAGATGTCTCGGGTTAAAGCAGATTTTCAAAAACAGTGACAGATTTACAGTTTTTCCTGATATCGATTCACTAAATCCGTATTCTGGGTTAAATTCTCTGGTTTGGTCCAATATAACATCACACCAGGGGTTATAGTCTCTAATTACACCTCAAATCACCTTTGATTTCAGATCAAAGTCTAAACCTTATCTTGAATTTTCCAAAGTCCACAAAAGGACACAATATCGACATGAAACAAGTATAGATGCACAAGAAATCGAAATACTACTCTAAAGGTGCAGAATTTACCTCCTTTGGCAACTCAAGAAAATTCTTGAGTTGCTCTAAGTCCTCCAAATCCATTCTTTCTAGGTTCAATGTGTAGCTAGTGAGCTTGGGAACATTTTTTGTGAAATGGGAATAGGATTTTGGGTTTGTTTTAATGGTGTTTTGGGGGAATCGAAGAAGGAGGAAGAAGAAGAGGGAGCAGGAGCAGCAGCAGCTCTAAGAGAGGGGAGACAGAAAAGGGGTTGAAGAAATGATGGGGGAGGCATGGTTCAAATGAATGTTGACCTATTCTACCCCTCTCTCTCTCATAATCATGATACCTTTATCTTTTCTTTCCTTTTTCTTTTCCCACCATGGTGAACCCTAAGCAACCATACACCCAAAACATGTAACAAGTGTAACAAGTGTGGAAAATATGATATGTGCATGTTTTGCACAAAAACGCCAAAAATCCGATTAGCGATTTTTAATTGCGATTAACACTAAAATAGCATATAATCAACCATAAAAACTTTAAAATGGCAAAATTCCTCAAAATACCCTATTTTAGAATTTTCCATTATTTTTCCAAAATTTTCCCCATTTATCGGTATTTAATTATACCGAAATATTAAAATATTCATTAAAATAATATTAAATTATAAAAATTCCTAAAAAATAATATTTTATTTTTTTGAAATGTTACAGATAATTTAATGTATAATTATATATTTAATATATTAAATTACATTAACTAATATAAGCTCACTAAAAGATTCTTTTTCTCACTCGGGTAATACATTGATATATATGTGATATATGTTAATTGTATTATTTTATTTTGTTATAATAAATATTGTATATATGATATATAATATTGTAACATGTTACGGTTATTAATGCAATATGTTTAGTGGAGATTAAACATGGTTAGGGTTTGATTTGGGTTAATCTTTTCTAGAACCTTCTAGAAGGTTTTGTTTTGTTTCGTGCAAAGATATTTGTTTTGATATTTTGCAAGATATTTGTTTTAACCCAACCCTTTAACCTTAGTTAAATCTCTACAAAGGTTACATATACCATGGTTGCATTTCTAACCTCACACCACAATTCATTATTCATCACAAAAGAAATGGTGCTTCTTCTTCCTTCTCTTTTTTCAATGGAAAAGCTTTCTAGCTTTTTCATTAGTGATGATTTTGAGTGAGATTAAGAAAACAAATGAGAGCTAAAATCCTACTTCATCATCCTAATCTATCCTAACCATTTAGATTAGGTTTTTTACTTCATTAGTGAGTGAGAGCTTGTGTTGAAGAAACTTCAAGGTAGATCATCTTTGTTATCGAAGATCGGAAGCAAGCTTGCATCTTTCTCTTTGTGGAGCCTCTCTAGAGTCCGGGTACTCGATGATCGCAGTGAAGGGACCTCAACACGGAGCTTTAGAAGTGAAGGACTGGCTACAAAGGTTGTAATCCAAAACTCTTAGATGTTAAAGTGTTTAACATGCTTTGTTTCGCCTAATCTCTAATTTAAAGATCTTGGTTAGGGTTTTTCGGCACGTCTAAATTTTAAATCGGGCATGGTTGATGCCTTATAGACCTTTGTGAGAGTGCCTAGTAACCCTACAGTGGTATCAAAGCCAATCTAGAGCTTTAGGCGAAATCTAGACGAAGTTTAAAGTCCGATCGAACTCCGAATACCCGTAAAACCCTAGTTTCTGGAAATTTTTCAAAAAGTTGATTTTTTTTCATATTAAAAATACTCAGAAAATTCAACAGGTAATTTTATGGAACTGTGTGAAAAACGACATCGTAATTCGCTGAAGGCGCCGCGGAACCACGGCATGAGCATGGGTCGCGCAGCGGTTTCGCGGCCGTACAGGGTAATTATTGTTAGCTTTTCCTACTGTAACTTCCGTAGGTACTTCCTGATATTTCTGGGAATTTTTAATTATACTCAAGTGTTGAGTTTTATGGGTTGTATTGGGAACTCATTGATTTGATCGGAAAGTTTAACTTCGTCTATTTTTTTCGGGGTAATTTTAGAACGTGTTAAAAAGTTCAAACGGATATCAATAACTCACTTTTTCCTCTGTCGGAATTTTTTTCAAAAGTTGGATTTTTTCTCGAGTTTGAAACATCCGGAAAATCATGCAAGTAACGCGGTGGACCCTCTATAAGAACACAAACCTTAACTCGATTATATGACCGTCTGAACCGCCTCTGAACCTTAGGGTTTGGCAGTACAGCGTTGCCACATGTGAGGCGTTGGCTTGACCCTTCTACGGCTGGACCATTGGTACTGTGGCATGTGATGGATGTTTTTAAACTAATTTCAAGTGTTGAGAATTATTTGGAAAACTTGGGTGTTTGATTATTCGATTGGAAAGTTTAACATTGTCTATTTATCTGGAATGTGATACAATATTTGGAATCCATAAGTAGTTATGAGATAACTAATTTGAATGTTATAAATCTAGCAGTTCAGTCTCAATTGATCGGTTGCCACGGAATTTTGATATGATCAAATGTCCGTCGCAATCACGTAGCGTACGCGGATACTCGCCGGGTAAATTTAATAGACAGCCACGCTCCATAGCCCCGACTAAGTGACTGTAGGAGAAGCCCATCGCCAAAAGCATCCATTCGGGTGCTCGCGGCAGCGGTGTTCCGTCTTAGTGCACTTCGTCGACGGCATCCAGGGGTGCGGCCGTCTACTAAAGTTTGCGATGAGCATTCGATCAGGATGTCGGGAATCTTGTTGAATTGCCCGACAAGACATTGAAAAGTGTTTTCGAGATCGAGACTAAAATGCGGGGTTTATAATTATTAGGCATGCGATGTCTAAGGAATTCATTTGGTTAGGCATGAGATGTCTAAGGAGGTTGCGGATTCCAACTGTTGTAGTTTTACACTTTCTTTTCTGTGACCGTAAGCGTAGTATGTGGTGTATCGCCGACTTCGTTGCTATACATCAACGACAATCGGGATACGCATACTTGCTTACGTTGATGATATGAGATATTATGTGTTGCTGTGATATGTTATATTGGATTGTCGCGTTCTGAATAGCCGGGGGTTTTATGTGAGATGAGAGTTTTTCTTTTTCGTTCATGTAAAATTCATTTGTATGTAATATTCTTTTATTGGGGCACTTCCGGGCTGAGGATGATGTCACCATTGTATATTATTTACTTTTCCGCATTAGGTAGACCCAAGGCGGGGAGCACAAGTAACCGGGTTCTGGGGTCCAGTGGGAGGCCATCTCGAGGAGTCGAGACCGGGTCTCCTAACCCCAGAATTGGCAGTGTTGCTTGCCGCTCTCGTAGGGGTCTAGGGATGTGGGTTTGGCTATTCATCGCAACCGTGGAATCCGTGTTTTATACAGGCTCGTACTAAAACACAGACCTCCTAATGTATCCAATATTTCATATATATTTCTTCTGCTGCAATGTTCTGTGATAAGATCATATTACTACCTGAGACGAATGTTTATATTATATATATATGAGATATATGTTATATTGCAGATTTCGTTTCAAATGTGATGCTTATGAAGCATAATAAAATGGGACTTCATTAATGAGATTAATGAAACTAAAAGAAACCTAAAAATGTTGTAGAAACTTGTCTCAAAAACAGGTAGCTCTAGTTCTTGCTTTGCATAGCGGTGTTCCTTATAGAACATCCAGCACCTTAATCGATAAGGAAAGAGCCGAGATCCCTTCACCGGGAGTGACCTCTTTTGCGAAACTAGCAGATGCTACAAACTCGGTTTGTCTTTTGATTTTTTTTATAGTTATTGCTTTGCATAGTGGTATTTGTGAAATATCCTACACCTTATTCGATAAGGAAAGAGCTGACGATCCCTTCACCGGGAGTGACCTCTTTAGCAAAACTAGAAAAGGCCTAAAAAACATTCCAATTAAAATCACTCGATTCTACAACGATATCAAGTTCATTACGCAAAGGGTTTTCTTAAAAACCTGCCGTAGCCCTCCGTCTTTTCAGATAACTAGTCTTTAGTTTTCGTGCTGCGTTTGTTGACTTAGTCAAAGAATAGTGTGCGGTAGCTGATTAGTGCTTATCTGCAAAGCATATGATGCGATTGGATAAGGGTAGTCATGCGGCCTTGTTGACTCGGTCAAGGGTCGTGCGGGTGGGTTTAATTCAATCGGGAAATGACGGGTTGAACTTTACTTGTGGTCTATGGTTTGTTGACTTAGTCAAGGTCATAGATCGCTTGGGGAAAAATATTATTGGGAATTTCATGTGTTGAAATTTGCAACGAGATTGCATACCTTCTATGAGATAGTTGGATCCCGATACCCGCCGCGAGTAAGAGTTACTCCTGAGAGAGTTTTACACATTACAATTAGCCAATCAAGTAGGTGTCTAGAAAGGTGTTAACGGGGTTACGCCACTGGGAAAACGAGTTTTACTTTAATTAGGTCCGTGCGAAAGCACGGGGAACCTCCCTCAAAGTACCGGCACTGGCCTGGCTGAAAAATTGGCGAACTTGTAGGGTGTAATTAATCCCGGCTAGTCTTTCCTTTTAGGGTTTGAAGGAAGATTTGACTAAAACAGTGGGAGCCATCCTGATTAGATAAATTGATAACCAATCTAATCTTGTAAAAGCGCACGCTGAGTGTTTTCTTCTCTCTCTCTCCAGGTAGCGACCATGTCACGCCTTAATCAAGATAATAATATGGATGTATTGACCGAACCCGCTTGTTATACTGTGCTAGGGAACGTTGGTCCCGCTCCAACTTATAATTGTTATAAGACAGAGCAGGAAATAAGGGATTATCAGGATTCCCGTGCCGCCCAAACGAAGAAAGTACTTGTTAATGCATCTTCTTCGGGTGTGTTCATTACACAGAACTGTTTCTCAATATCATTTACGTCCTGGGTATTTGATACCGGATCAGGATCCCACATATGTAATTGTTACATGGGCTACAGATAGGTAGAGAACTGAGAACGGGTGATAAGTTTCATGAGATAAAAACGGTGCAAGTGTTGCAGCCAAGTCTGTTGGTAGTTATCACCCTGTATTACCAGAATACATTGATTCTGAATGAATGTTATTAGATACTGAACCTGATATACAACATCATATCAGTCTCTTTATTAGTAAAGAAGGATATAATTTTGTATTGTTGGATAATGCTTTGAACATTTCCTATATCAAGAGTTGATCGGTTCAGGCACGTTATCTAAAAAGCATTGACGTTCTAAATCAAACCACAGTTCTTAACGTACAGAACACACACAAGAGGAAGAGTTCAGAAATGAACGAATCCTTCTTGAGGCATTGTAGACTAGGTCATATCAATGCGACCCGACTAGCTGAAGTTACATATAGATGCATATTTAAATTAGTTTGAATTTACATCTTGTGAAACTTGCCGGTCATGTCACAGAGATAAGATGACCACAGCTCCGTTTATTAGAAACAGAGAAAGAGTTAGTGAACTTTTGGGATTGATACATGATGATGTATGTAAGGTTCCCTGTCTACAAATGTCAAGACCGGTTCTTTGTACTTTATTATATTCACTGATAGTCTCTCAAGATTCGCACATGTGTTCCTGTTGAAACACAAGTCTGAACCTTTTGAGAAATTCAATAAATATAAGTCAAAAGTAGAGAACCAAAAACGGGTAAAAGTATTATGTCCTTTGATGAGATCAAGGAGGAGAATACTTGAGCACGGAATTCCTGGACTATTCTAAAGGAGAATGAGATTCTCTCTCAGCATTACTCCTCCGTATACACCACAGCACGTCGGTGTATCGGGGCGGAGCAATCACACCCTATTTGATATGGTACGCTCTATGATTAGTACTACTGAGTTTCCTATTTCCTTTTGGGAGTTATGCACTTGTGAAGCTGCATACCTATTGAATAAGGTTCCAATCAAATCAGTTGCCTACCACTTCATATGTGATATGGAATGGGAAGAGCCCATATATTAAGTAAGTTAAGATTTGGGGTTGTCCGGCCTATGTCTAAAAGCAAAATCCAGACAAGCTCGAGGCAAAGTCAGTTCTGTAGAAGTTTGTTGGATATCCCAAGCATTCGCAAGGGAATATCTTCTACCAAACCGAAGAATAAAAGATGTTTTGTTTCTCAGCATGCCACCTTTGTGAAAGGGAATTTCTTGTGAAGAAATTATTGGTCATGAGGTAGAACTGGAAGGAGTTCCAGCTATATAAACTGCAGCTGATGATTTGGTAGAACCAAAGGATTCAATAGTTTCCAACGAATATCAGCCTCTCCGCCGATCTAGTAGGGTTCCTCACCCACCTGAGAGATACTTCGTTTTACTCTATGACAGTGGGAGCGAGGATTGCATCATGAGATGATGACCTAACTAGTTTTGAGCTGGCCATCAGGAGTGGGGCTCTATAAGAATGGCTGGATGCTTAGCGATCTGAGATGGAATCCTTATACACCAATAAAGTATGGATATTTGTTGCTTTATCTGAAGGGTTAAATCCCTATCAGGAGCAAGTATATCTTGAGAAGATTACTTGGTGTACATGGAAAGGTTGAGACTTTCAAAGCTATGCTTAAGTCCATCCAGATCCATTTGCCACGGCTACATACCATGACTACGATATCTGGTGGTTGGGTGCCATGACTTCTTTTCTAAATATTGATTTGGAAGAGAGCGTCTATAAGTACACAGCCAGAGGGCTTTGTAGACAGTAGGAGCAGTGGAAAAGTGAGCAAGATGTTTTATGTGATAAATCAGGCATCGCGGAGTTGGAACGTCTATTTTGATGTGTTAGTCAAAGAGTTTGACTTCATCAAAATGGTAGATGAACCTTGTATACACAAAAAGGTAGTAGAGATAATGGTGGTGATCCTCGTAGAGTACATGGATGACATACTCTTGATAGGGAAGGAGTTTCCTATGCTACGCTCGGTCAATCTCCGCTTATCACAAGGATTCTCCATATAGGATCAAGGTGATACCTCCTAAATCCTGGGTTATGGATCTATGAGATAGATCTATATGGATGTTAGGATTCTCACTAGTTGTAGTGAGATCGTATCAAACGATCCTGGGGAGAATCACTGGAAAGGTTCCAGGGTGATAAGGACGACTGAATGTCAGTCGCAGGCATTGTCTTTACCCTCAGTAGAGGGACGGTATGTTGGAAGAGTTCCAAGCTAGATACCGTGACTTACTAGACGATTAAAGGTAAGATACGTCGGTACCAAGGATGCTACCAAAGTGGCAGTCTGGATATATATAAGTTCATGAGATGAACTTCGTTCCTGCCATTGTGTGACAATGGAGTTATGGCTTCGGCCTAGGAACCCCCGTCCCATCAGAAATCCAGATATAATTCTTAGGTAGAATCACCTGATCATGGAGATGGTTGATCTTCAGGGAGATTGAGATTAGGAGAGTAGACACAGAGGACAACAGCGCAGATCCACTTACAAAGGCCTTTTTTCCCTGTAGAGACTTTTATGGGATGGTTGAGTATGAGATACTTCAACCACAGCTAATTGTTGGGTATGTGATACCACAACAGATGGCCCTAGTGCAAGTGGGAGATTGTTAGTTATATGTATGCCCTAGAGGCCATTACTGTACATACGATGTATATTGTAATGGATGCTTGGACACATATAGGGAGGACTTTCTTGCTCGACATGATAGTACGCTATCTGGTTGCTCTTTATCTTAACATGTACTCTGATTGTCTCTATGTTACATGTTGATAAAGCCCTTAGGATATGTACTCCACTACTGGGACTATGATGAGATCATACTAGTAGGGCCACGGTAGTCGACGAGTACATCCTATAACTGTTCCTAGTCGAGCGTGTATCGAGACAGGGTATCGATACACCAGAATAGACTAGCGTATATGCATCTTGACCCATATGATGGGCGATGGATGATCCCATATCCATCGGTGTTTGACATCAAGGATGGTGTATGGGTGCTCAGTGTGTTAGTTATATGTATGCCCTAGAGGCTATTACTGTACATGAGATGTATATTGTAGTGGATGCTGGGATATATATAGGTAGGACTTTCTTGCTCGACATGATAGTACGCTATCTGGTTGCTCTTTATTTTAACATGTATACTTGCTGTCTCTTTATTACATGTTGATAAAGACCTTAGGATCTGTGCTCGACTTCCAGGACTATGATGCAGATCATACTAGTGGGGCCTGGGTAGTCAATGAGTACATCCTTCATTGTTCCTAGTCGTAGGAATATCAAGACGGGGCATCGATATTCCAGAGTAGACTAGCATATATCTTCCCGGTCCATGTGATGGGCGATGGATGATCCCATATCCATTGGTGTTTGACATCAGAGATGGTATGCGGGTGCTCAGTGATGACTGGGTACACTGAACGGACTCGCCGAGAACTCCCAGATGGTATTATACCTCACGTCAGATGGCAGTTCTCTGGTGACACTGGTATAGCTTAGTCTGTTGACCCGAGATCGTTATAGAGTCTTGTGTGTCTCCCACTGTGCTTTGATTTCCACCCAACCACGGCTCTACTGAGTCGTGCAAACAGGTGGTTTTTGGGTACAATCCCGATTCACATGGAGGCAATGAGCGATAGGAGGGGATTCGTCTCTCCCGGTATTGGGGGTTTGTTAGTTATATGTATGCTCTAGAGGCCATTACTGTACATTGGATGTATATTGTAGTGGATGCAGGGACATATATAGGGAGGACTTTCTTGCTCGACATGATAGTATGCTATCTGGTTACTCTTTACCTTAACGTGTATACTGAATGTCTCTCTGTTACATGTTGGTAAAGCCCTTAGGATGTGTACTTGACTATCTGGACTATGATGCGGATCATACTAGTGGGGACATGGTAGTACATAAGTACATCCTTCAAGGTCCCTAGTCATGGGTATATCGAGACGGGGCATTGATATACCAGAGTAGACTAGCGTATACCTTCTCGACCCATACAGATAGGCGATGGATGATCCCATATCCATTGGTGTTTGACATCAGAGATGATATACGGGTGCTCAGTGGAGACTGGGTACACTGGACGGACTCCCCGAGAACTCCCAGATGGTATTATACCTTACGTCAGATGGCAGTTCTCTGGTGACACTGGTACAGAGTAGTCTGTTGACCCGAGATCGTCATAGAGTCTTGTGTGGTTCCCACTGTGCTTTGATTTCCATCTTACCACGTCCAAGAGGGCGTGCAAAACGGTGGTTTTTGGGTACAGTCCCGAGTCACATGGAGGCAATGAGTGATAGGAGGGGATTCGTCTCTCCCGGTATAGGGAGTTGATGTTGCGCTGTGTTCGATTGGCTATAACCGGAAATCCCTGGCCAGGGTTGCAGAGATTTACTGGTAAGTGTTACCAGTAGTATCTCGAATTGTTATAGACCTCATATCGACACGACTTATCGAGCTATTGGGGTCTGACGTTTACCACCCCTAGGCGAGATATGCGACATATCAGACGATCAGACCGGACTGTACGGTAAGTGTTACTGGTTGGATTCACAGGAGTATGAGCGGGCTTGCTCGTTGATCTTCTGATCGCTCAATACCCGGGTGGCCGTTATGTTTAGCAGACCGCTTGCGGCTTGTGGGTGTTTGATATGATCATCACCTGCTGCCGGCGTATTGACGAGTCTTTAGAGTCCTACACAGAGCTTTCCTGGCTCAAGCGAAACGAAATAGGAGCGCATATGAGATATGTGCGGGACCGAGAATAATGCGTGTATGTGATACCGTATTCTATTCTCGCGATGGATTGTATCGAATGGTTGTATGCGATATAACCTAGTTATCGAATCGAGGATTGATTCGATAAGCCGATACATTGTATATTAGTCGGTTATATACGATATGCCCGGATCGTTAAATCAAGTGTTGATTTGATGATTTAATGCATAATTATATATTTGATATATTACATTGCATTAACTAGTATTTGTTCACTTTAAATGGATTTTCTCACTTGGATTGTGCACATTGTATATGTGATATACTTTTGTACACAAGTTTGTATCATGTTTGATGATTCTTGCTCACTTGAGTTTGTGTAAAGATTAAACCATGGTTATATGAATGGTTAGGGTTTTGTTTTCTTTTTCATTTATCTTATTTAGTTATTCATTTGGAAAATGAAAAGCATTAAGAGAAAATGGTGGCTAACTTTGTTTTCTAGTTGAAGCTTCATGAAGCTTTGACCAAAGTGACCATTTTGTCTCATGCTTAACCCTAACCACTCCATTTTAACCCTAGTTTATTCTCTACACTTGACCATGGTTATATGATGATAAGTTTTGATTTTCTTTTCTTTTATATAACAACTTATCATAATATTATCTTTATCTTCTTCTTCTTCTTCAAAGAAGAAAGCTTGCTTCAACAATGGCAACTTGAGCAAATGAGTGAGAAATCCAATTCTAAAGTGAACCCACTTCCTATTTCTTCATCCTCTACCTCTTGCCAAGTAGTAGAGTGTGTTTTCTTCACAAGTTTCATGACTTGGTGAAGTGAGAGCTTGATCTAGCGATGCCTCGACGTAGATCATCTTCGGCATCGTCGTCGACGACCTAGCCCGCCCATTCTCCGATAAAGCCGACGCTAGAGCCCGGGATTCGATCTGGACAGCGGAGAGGACTTCATCACGGAGCCGTGGAGGTGGAGGACCGGATCTACAAAGGTTGTATTTCCGCACTCTTAGTTAAAGTAGTTAACTAGTTGCTTTGTCGCCTAAACTTCTAGCCAACGATCCGTAGTCGGGTTTCTCGGCACACGTAAAATTTGAAATTGGTATGGTTGATGCCTTGTGAGACCTCTTGGGAGTGCCTAGGAACCCTACAGTGGTATCAGAGCCTAGCTAAATCCTTAGGCGAAGTCCCGACGGAATTAGAAGTCCGATCGACCCAAAACCCCGACTTTAAAAATGCTCTCTGGACATTTTTGATATTCAGGGTTTTTTCAAAATTAAAAATATGCAGAAAATTTAGCAGGAAATTCTAAGAATTACGATGCAAAAATTACCTAATGATCTTTCTAAAGTGCGGCGGAACCGCGGCATTAGCGTGCTAATGCGGCTGTTCCGCGGCCCTTTTGTCTCTTCTCCCATTAAATTTTGCACAGTAATTCCTATTTGGCAGTGCTGGTTTTCCTGGGAATTATTAATCTGAAATCAAGAGTTGAGTATTTTGGGTTGTATTAGGAGTTCGTACATTCGATCGGATTGTCAAACTTTGTCTATGTGTTTTTCCGGATAATTTTAAAATATGTTAAAAAAGTTCGACCGGATATAAATAACCAATTTTTCCCTGCCGGAAAATTTCCAAGTGTTGGATTTTTCCGAGGTTTAAAGACGTTCTAAGTAGTGCAAGTAACGCGATGGTCCCTCTAGAAGACAACAAACCTTAACTCGATTATGTGACCGTCTTGAACTGCCCTTTGAACCTTCGGATTTGGGGCAGTACGGCGTGCCACATGTGAGGCGTTGGCTTGACCCTTCTATGGCTGGACCGTTGGTACTGAGGCATGAAGTGAATGTCTTTGAACTTATTTCATGTGTTGAGCTGTTTCGGGAAAACTTGGGTGTTCGATTGTTCGATCGAAAGGTTTAGCATTTTCTATTTATCCGGAATGTGATACAATAATTGGAATTCACAAAGAGTTATGAGATAACTAAATGAATATTATAAACATAGCAGTTTAGTCTCACTTGATTGGTTGCCACGGAATTTTGATGTGATCAAAAGTCCGTCGCAATCACGTAGCGTACGCGGATACTCGGCGGGTAAACTTAATAGACAGCCTCACTCCATAGCCCCGACCAAGTGACTGTAGGAGAACCCCGTCGCCGAAAGCATCCGTCCGGGTGCTCGCGGCAGCGGTGTTCCGCCTTGGTGCACTTCGTCGACGGTATCGGGGGTGCGGCCGTCTACTGAAGTTTGCGACGAGCATTCGATCAGTATGTCGGGAATCTTGTTGAATTCCCCGACTTGATATTGAAAAGAGTTTTCGATTATGAGACTAAAATGCGGGGTTTATAATTGTTAGGCATGCGATGTCTAAAGAATTCATATGATTAGGCATGCGATGTCTATGCAGATTGTGGATTCCAACTGTTGTAGTTTTACACCTTCTTTTCTGTGACCGTAAGTGTAATATGTGATATCGCCGGTTTCGTTGCTATATGTCAACGACAATTGGGATGCGCATATTTACTTACGTTGATGACATGTGATGTTATGTGTTGCTGGATATGTTATATTGGATCGTCGTGTTTGAATAACCGGGGGTTTTTATGTGAGATGAGTGTTTTTCATTTTCATTCATGTAAAAACTTGTATGTAATATTCTTTTATTGGGGCACTTCCAGGTTGCGGAAGTTGTCACCGTTTGTATATTATTTACTTTTCTGCACTAGGATAGACCCAAGGAGGGGAGCACAAGTAACCGGGTTCTGGGGTCCAGTGGGAGACCAACTCGAGGAGTCGAGTCCGGGTCTCCTAATCCTAGAATTGGTAGGGTTGCTTGCCGCTCTTGTAGGGGTCTGGGGGTGTGGGATTGGCTATTCATCACGACAGTGGAATCCGTGTTTTATACTGGCTCGTATTGAAAACACGGACGTCCTAGTATATCCAATATTTCATATGTTTCATCTGCTGCGATATCTGTGATGTGATCATGTGATGTTCTGTGATAGATACAGTATATAGTATATATGATATATTATATAGGCGTTACTTATGTTTTACACCCGCGCTAGCCCTGCCCCGCTCTGCCGTTAGTTACCTAACCTAACGGTGTATGAAGGGACATCGAGGCGAATGCGGATGGCATAAGTGTACGTCTTATTTATCTGTGATGTTTAGGTATTTAAATGATGGGACTTCATTAATGAGATTAATGAAATAAAAGAAACCTAAGATGTTGTAGAATCGAATTTCAAAATTAAAACAGGCAGCTACAGTTCTTGCTTTGCACAGCGGTATATATGATATATCCTGCACCTTATTCGATAAGGAAAGGACCGAGATCCCTTCACCAGGAGTGACTCCTTTAGCAATAACTGGCAGATGCTACACACTCGGTTTGTCTTTTGATTGCTTTTAAGAGTTTTTGCTTTGCACAGTGATATATATGATATATCCCGCACCTCTTTCGACGAGGAAAGGACCGACGATCCCTTCACCGGGAGTGACTCCTTTAGCAAAACTAGAAAAGGCCTCAAAAACACTCCATTTTAAAATTTATTCGATCCTACAACGATATCAAGTTCATTACGCAATAGGTTTTCAGAAAAACCTGTCGTAGCCCTCCGTCATTTCAGATAAGTCATGTTTAGTATTCGTGCTGCGTTTGTTGACCTTGTCAAGGCGCAGTGTGCGGTAGCTAACCAGTATTTATCTGCTTATGCATATGATGCAGATTGAGTTAGGGTAGTCATGCGGCCTTATTGACCTTGTCAAGGGTCGTGCGGGTGGGTTTGATTCAATCAAGAAATGACGGGTTGAACTTGACTTGCGGTCTATGGTTTGTTGACCTTGTCAAGGTCATAGATCGTTCGGGGCAAAATATTATCGGGAATTTCAAGTGTTGAAATTTGCAATGAGATTGCATACCATCTATGAGATAGTTGGATCCCGATACCCGCTGCGAGTAAGAGTTACTCCTGGGAGAGTTTTACACATTACAATTAGCCGATCAAGTAGGTGTCTAGAAAGGTGTCAACGGGGTTACGCCTCTGGGAAAACGAGGTTTACATTAATTAGGTTCGTGCGAAAGCACGGGGGACCTCCCTCAAAGTACCGACACTGGCCTGGCTGAAAGATTGGTGAACTTGTAGTGTGTAATTAATCCCGGCTAGTCTTTCCTTTTAGGGTTTGAAGGAATATTTGATAAAAAGCAGTGGGAGCCATCCTGATTAGATAAAACATAACCAATCTATTCTTGCAAGAGCGCACGCTGAGTGTTTTCTTCTCTCTCTCTCTACAGGTGGAGACCATATCACGCCTTAATCAAGATAATAATACGGAATATTGACCGAACCCGCTTGTTATACTGAGCTGGGGAACGTTGGTCCCGCTCCAACTTATAAATGTTATAAGACAGAGCAGGAAATTGGGGAATACCAGATTTCCTATGCCGCCCAAACGAGGAAAGTGCATATGATGCATCATCTTCGGGTGTGTTCGTTACACAGAACTGTTTCTCAGTATCCTCTACGTCCTGGGTATTTGATACCGGATCAGGATCCCAGATATGTAATCTGTTACATAGGGCTACAGAGAGGTAGAGAACTGAGAAAGGGTGATAAGTTTCATGAGGCAGAAAACGGGGAAAGTGTTGCAGCCAAGTCTGTTGGTCACTGTCACCCTGTATCCCAAATACATTGATTCTGAACGAATGTTATTAGATACCGAACCTGATATACAAAATCATATCTGTCTCTTTATTAGTAAAGAAACGATAAAATTTTGTATTGTTGGATAATGTTTTGAACATTTCCTATATCAAAAGTTGATCGGTTCAGGCACGTTATCTAAAGCATTGATGTTCTAAATCAAACTACAGTTCTTAGTATATGGAACACACATAAGAGGAAGAGTTCAGAAATGAACGGATCCTTCTTAAGGTATTGTAGACTAGGTCATATCAATGCGACCCGACTAGCTGAAGTTACATTTAGATGCATATTTAAATCAGTTTGAATTTACATCTTGTGAAACTTGCCAGTCATGTCACAAAGATAAGATGACCATAGCTCTATTTATTGGAAACAGAGAAAGAGTTAGTGAACTCTAGGGATTGATACATGCTGATGTATGAAAGGTCCCCTGTCTACACATGCCAGGACCGGTTCTTTATACTTCATTACATTCTCTGATGATCTCTTAAGATTCAGACATATGTTCCTGTTGAAACACAAGTCCGAACCTTTTGAGATATTCACAGAATATAAGTTAGAAGTAGAGAACCAAATACGGGTATAAGTATTATGTCCTATGATGAGATCAAGGAGGAGAATACTTGAGCACGAAATTCTTGGACTTTTCTAAAGGAGAATGAGATTCTCTCTCAGCATTACTCCTCCGTATACACCATAGCACGATGGTATATCGGGGTGGAGTAATCACACCCTATATGATAAGGTGTGCTCTATGATGAGTGCTACTGAGTTACCTATTTCCTTTTTGGGAGTTATGCACTTGAGAAGCTGCATACCTATTGAATAGGGTTCAAATCAAATCAGTTGCCTACCACTTCATATTTGATATGATAAGGGAAGAGCCCATATCTTAAGTTGGTTAAGATTTGGGGTTGTCCGGGCTATGTCTGAAAGCATAATCCGGACAAGCTCGAGGCAAGGTCAGTTATGTAGAACTGGAAAGGTTCCAGCTATACAAACTACAGCAGATGATTTGAAAGAACCAAAGGATTCAGTAGATTCCAACGAACCTCGGCCTCTCCGCCGATCTAGTAGGGTTCCTCACCCACCTGAGAGATATTTCGGTTTCTCTATGACAGTGGGAGCGAGGATTGCATCATAAGATGATGACCCAACTAGTTTCGAGCTGGCCATCAGGAGTAAGACTCTGTAAGAATGGCTGGATGCTTAGTGATCTGAGGTGGAATCCTTATACACCGACAAAGTATAGACTTTAGTTGCTATATCTGAAGGGTTAAATCCCCATCAGGAGCAAGTAAATCTTGAGAAGATTACTTGGTGTACATGGAAAAGTTGAGACTTTCAAAGCTAGACTTGTTAAAGGTTTTCGTCATCGACCAGGCGTGGATAATGATGAAACCTTTTCCAGTGGCTATGCTTAAGTCCATCCGGATTCTACTTGCCACGGCTACATACCATGACTACGATATCTGGTGATTGGGTGTCATGACAGCTTTTCTAAATGATGTTTTAGAAGAGGGAGTCTATAAGTACACAGCCAGAGGGCCTCATAGACAGTGGGAGCAGCGGAAACGTGTGCAAGATGTTTTATAGGATAAAGCAGGCATCGCGGAGTTGGAACGTCTGTTTTGATGAATTAGTCAAAGAAGTTGACATCATCAAAATGGTAGATGAACCTTGTATAAACAAAAAGGTAGTAGGGAGTATGGTAACGATCCTCGTAGAGTACGTGGATGACATACTCTTGATAGGGAAGGAGTTTCCTATGCTACGCTCGATCAATCTCCGCTTATCACAATGATTCTCCATATAGGATCAAAGTGATACCTTCTAAATCCTGGGTTTTGGATCTATGAGATAGATCTAAATGGATATTAGGACACTCACTAGTAGTAGTGAGATGGTATCACTTGATCCTGGGGAGAATCACTGGAAGTGTTCCAAAGTGATAAGAACGACTGAATGTCAGTCACAGGCATTGTCTTTACCCTCAGTAAAGGGACGGTATGTTAGAAGAGTTCCAAACTAGAAACCGTGACATACTAGACGATAAAGGCTGGATACATCGCTACTTAAGATGCTACCAAAGAGGATGTTTGGGTGTTTATTGGTTCATGAGATGAACTAAGTTCCTCCCATTGTGTGACAATGGAGTTGTGGCTTGTGCCAAGGAACGCCCGTCCCATCAGTGACCCAGGCGTATTCTGAGGCAGCATCACCTGATCATGGAGATAGTTGATCTCCAGGGTGATCGAGGTTAGGAGAGTAGATTCAGAGGACAACACAGCGGATCCACTCACAAAGGCCTGTTCCCAGAGAGAGATTTTTATGGGATGGTTGAGTATGAGATACTACAACCACTGCTATCAGATGGCCCTAGTGCAAGTGGGAGATTGTTAGTTATATGTATGCCCTAGAGGCCATTACTGTACATTGGATGTATATTGTAGTGGATGCTGGGACATATATAGGGAGGACTTTCTTGCTCGACATGATAGTATGCTATCTGGTTACTCTTTACCTTAACGTGTATACTGAATGTCTCTCTGTTACATGTTGGTAAAGCCCTTAGGATGTGTACTTGACTATCTGGACTATGATGCGGATCATACTAGTAGGGACATGGTAGTCCATAAGTACATCCTTCAAGGTCCCTAGTCGTGGGTATATCGAGACGGGGCATCGATATACCAGAGTAGACTAGCATATACCTTCTCGACCCATACAGATGGGCGATGGATGATCCCATATCCATTGGTGTTTGACATCAGAGATGATATACGGGTGCTCAGTGGAGACTGGGTACACTGGACGGACTCCCCGAGAACTCCCAGATGGTATTATACCTTACGTCAGATGGCAGTTCTCTGGTGACACTGGTACAGAGTAGTCTGTTGACCCGAGATCGTCATAGAGTCTTGTGTGGTTCCCACTGTGCTTTGATTTCCATCTTACCACGTCCAAGAGGGCGTGCAAAATGGTGGTTTTTGGGTACAGTCCCGAGTCACATGGAGGCAATGAGCGATAGGAGGGGATTCGTCTCTCCCGGTATAGGGAGTTGATGTTGCGCTGTGTTCGATTGGCTATAACCGGAAATCCCTGGCCAGGGTTGCAGAGATTTACTGGTAAGTGTTACCAGTAGTATCTCGAATTGTTATAGACCTCATATCGACACGACTTATCGAGCTATTGGGGTCTGACGTTTACCACCCCTAGGCGAGATATGCGACATATCAGACGATCAGACCGGACTGTACGGTAAGTGTTACTGGTTGGATTCATAGGAGTATGAGCGGGCTTGCTCGTTGATCTTCTGATCGCTCAATACCCGGGTGGCCGTTATGTTTAGCAGACTGCTTGCGGCTTGTGGGTGTTTGATATGATCATCACCTGCTGCCGGCGTATTGACGAGTCTTTAGAGTCTTACACAGAGGTTTCCTGGCTCAAGCGAAACGAAATAGGAGCGCATATGAGATATGTGCGGGACCGAGAATAATGCGTGTATGTGATACTGTATTCTATTCTCGCGATGGATTGTATCGAATGGTTGTATGCGATATAACCTAGTTATCGAATCGAGGATTGATTCGATAAGCCGATACATTGTATATTAGTCGGTTATATACGATATGACCGGATCGTTAAATCAAGTGTTGATTTAATGATTTAATGCATAATTATATATTTGATATATTACATTGCATTAACTAGTATTGGTTCACTTTAAATGGATTTTCTCACTTGGATTGTGCACATTGTATATGTGATATACTTTTGTACACAAGTTTGTATCATGTTTGATGATTCTTGCTCACTTGAGTTTGTGTAAAGATTAAACCATGGTTATATGAATGGTTAGGGTTTTTTTTTCTTTATCATTTATCTTATTTAGTTATTCATTTGGAAAATGATAAGCATTAAGAGAAAATGGTGGCTAACTTTGTTTTCTTGTTGAAGCTTCATGAAGCTTTGACCAAAGTGACCATTTTGTCTCATGCTTAACCCTAACCACTCCATTTTAACCCTAGTTTATTCTCTACACTTGACCATGGTTATATGATGATAAGTTTTGATTTTCTTTTCTTTTATATAACAACTTATCACAATATTATCTTTATCTTCTTCTTCTTCTTCAAAGAAGAAAGCTTGCTTCAACAATGGCAACTTGAGCAAATGAGTGAGAAATCCAATTCTAAAGTGAACCCACTTCCTATTTCTTCATCCTCTACCTCTTGCCAAGTAGTAGAGTGTGTTTTCTTCACAAGTTTCATGACTTGGTGAAGTGAGAGCTTGATCTAGCGATGCCTCGACGTAGATCATCTTCGGCATCGTCGTCGACGACCTAGCCCGCCCATTCTCCGATGAAGCCGATGCTAGAGCCCGGGATTCGATCTGGACAGCGGAGAGGACTTCATCACGGAGCCGTGGAGGTGGAGGACCGGATCTACAAAGGTTGTATTTCCGCACTCTTAGTTAAAGTAGTTAACTAGTTGCATTGTCGCCTAAACTTCTAGCCAACGATCCGTAGTCGGGTTTCTCGGCACCCGTAAAATTTGAAATTGGCATGGTTGATGCCTTGTGAGACCTCTTGGGAGTTCCTAGGAACCCTACAGGGTTGATGTTGCGCTATGCTCGACTGGCCATGACTGGAAATCCCTGGCCAGGGTTGCAGTAATTTACTGGTAAGTGTTATCAGTAGTTTCACGCTTGTTATGGACCTTACATCGGCATGACTTATCAAGCTGTTGGGGTCTGACGTTTACCACCACTAGGCGAGATATGCGACATATCAGACGAACAGACCGGACTGTGCGTTAAGTGTTACTGATTGGATTCGAAGGAGTGTGAGCCGGCTTGCTCGTTGATCTTCTGATCGCTCAATACCCGGGTAGCCGTTACGTTTAGCAGACCGCTTGCGGCTTGTGGGTGATTGATATGATCACCGCCTATTGCCGGCGTATTGACGAGTCTTTAGAGTCCTACACAGAGGTTTCCTGGCTCAAGCGAAACGAAATAGGAGCGCATATGAGATATGTGCGGGACCGAGAATAATACCAGTATGTGATACTGTGTTCCATTCTCGCGATTTGTATCATCAGACGGTTATATGTGATATAGCCGAGTTACCGAATCAAGTATTGATTTGATACATTGATACACTAGATATTAGTCGGTTATATTCGATATGACCGGATCATTAAATCAAGTATTGATTTAATGATTTAATGTATAATTATATATTTGATATATTATTTTACATTAACTAGTATTTGTTCACTTAAGATTGATTTTCTCACTTGATATGCACAAGTTGTATATGTGATATATGTTTGTGCACTAGTTTGTATCATGATTGATGACACATGCAAATTTGGGTGTGTGTATGACTTACACCATATTTAAGTTAATGATTTAGGTTTTTAATTATTTTGGTAAAACAAAATGGTGGCCTTCTTTGTCTTTGCTTGAAGCATCATGAAGCTTTCAAGCATCTTTGACAAAGTCCAACCATTTTGTTTTGGATGAGATTTTCATAACCTAACCATTAACTTAAACTAGGTTTTAGTCTCTACAAAGGTTAACTCACCCATGGTTGCATTATGATATACTTCACTTGATTATTCATTTTAGTTAATTCATTATTCATTCTTATTCTTTTCTTCTTCTTCATCTTCTTCAAGTGAAGAAAAACCTTGGTAGAAAAATTTCAAGTGAAGAAAAAGAGTGAGAAATCCAAATCCAAAGTGAACCCACTTCCTATTTTTTCATCCTCTACCACTTGCCATGTAGTATAGGGTGTTCTCTTCATAAAGTTCATGACCAAGTGAAGATGGAGCTTGAGTTTGAGTCTTCTCGACGTAGATCATCTTCGACCTCGAAGTCAACGACCTAGCCCGCTCATTTCTCTGAAGAAACCAACGCTAGGGTCCGGGATCCCGATGATCGCAGCGAAGGGGCGTCAACACGGAGCATTAGAAGTGAAGTACCGGATCTACAAAGATTGTAATCCCTTTCACTTAGTAGTAAAGTAGTTTACTTGCTTGTTTTTCGACTTACCTCTAGTAAACGATCTTGCATAGGGTTGTTCGGCACATAAAAATTTGATTTTGGCATGGTTGATGCCTTGTAGAAACTCATGAGTGTGCCTAGGAACCCTACAGTGGTATCAGAGCCTAGCTAGAGCTTTAAGCGAAGTGTAGACGAAGTTAGAAACCCGATCGAACTCCGAAACCCTAATCAAAACCCTTCTCTGTATATTTTTTAAAACTGTGGATTTTTCCTAATTAAAAATACTCAAAAAATTCAGCAGGATTTTCTAGGAATTACTGTGCAGCTGTAGGGTTCCTAGGCACTCTCAAGAGGTCTCACAAGGCATCAACCATGCCAATTTCAAATTTTAGGGGTGCCGAGAAATCCTAGACTACGGATCGTTAACTAGATGTCTAGGCGAAAAATGCAACCAGTAAACTACTTTACTAAGAGAACGGAAATACAACCTTTGTAGATCCGTTTCTCCACCTCCATAGCTCCATGATGATGTCCTCTCCGCTGTCCAAATCGAACCATGACTCTAGCATCGGCTTCATCGGAGAAAGAGCGGGCTAGGTCATCGACGACGATGCCGAAGATGATCTACGTCGAGGCATCACTAGATCAAGCTCCAACTTCACCAAGTCATGAAACTTGTGAAGAAAACACACTCTACTACTTGGCAAGAGGTAGAGGATGAAGAAATAGGAAGTGGGTTCACTTTAGAATTGGATTTCTCACTCATTTGCTCAAGTTGCCATTGTTGAAGCAAGCTTTCTTCAAGTGAAGAAGAAGAAGAAGAAAGAAAGAATATGATAAGTGTTAATTCAAAATGGAAAAGAAAATCAATCCTTATCATATTCAAACCATGGTTATGTGTAGAGACTAAACTAGGGTTAGTGGGAATGGTTAGGGTTAAGCATGAGACAAAATGGTGACTTAGTCAAAGCTTCATGAAGTTTCAACATACAAACAAACAAAGCCACCATTTTCCCTTTATGCTTTTCATTTTCCAAAAAGAATAAATAAATAAATAAGAAAATGAAAACCCTAACCATTCTACAACCATGGTTTAATCTTCACTCAAACCCTAGTGAGCATGTATCATCAAACATGATACAAACTTGTGTACAAAAGTATATCACATATACAATGTGTACAATCCAAGTGAGAAAACCATTTAAAAGTGAACCGATACTAGTTAATGCAAAGTAATAAATCAAATATATAATTATACATTAAATCATTAAATCAACACTTGATTTAACGATCCGGTCATATCGCATATGACCGACTAATATCCAATGTATCGATCTATCGAATCAATCCTCGATTCGATAACTAGGTTATATCGCATACAACCATTCGACACATTCATCGCGAGAATAGAATACGGTATCACATACACGAATCATTCTCGGTACCGCACATATCTTATATACGCTCCTATTTCATTTCGCTTGAGCCAGGAAACCTCTGTGTAGGACTCTAAAGACTCGTCAATACGCCGGCAGCAGATGATGATCATATCAAACACCCACAAGCCGCAAGCGGTCTGCTAAACGTAACGGCCACCCGGGTATTGAGCGATCAGAAGATCGACGAGCAAGCCCGCTCACACTCCTGTGAATCCAACCAGTAACACTTACCGTACAGTCCGGTCTGATCGTCTGATATGTCGCATATCTCGCCTAGGGGTGGTAAACGTCAGACCCCAATAGCTCGATAAGTCGTGTCGATATGAGGTCTATAACAGTTTGAGAAACTACTGGTAACACTTACCAGTAAATCTCAGCAACCCTGGCCAGGGATTTCCGGTCATAGCCAATCGAACACAGCGCAACATCAACTCCCTATACCGGGAGAGACGAATCCCCTCCTATCGCTCATTGCCTCCATGTGACTCAGGACTGTACCCAAAAACCACCGTTTTGCATGCCCTCTTGGACGTGGTAAGGTGGAAATCAAAGCACAGTGGGAACCACACAAGACTCTATGACGATCTCGGGTCAACAGACTACTCTGTACCAGTGTCACCAGAGAACTGCCATCTGACGTAAAGTATAATACCATCTGGGAGTTCTCGGTGAGTCCGTCCAGTGTACCCAGTCTCCACTGAGCACCCGTATATCATCTCTGATGTCAAACACCAATGGATATGGGATCATCCATCGCCCATCTGTATGGGTCGAGAAGGTATACGCTAGTCTACAATGGTATATCGATGCCCCGTCTCGATACACCCACGACTAGGGACTTTGAAGGATGTACTTATAGATTACCATGTCCCCACTAGTATGATCCGCATCATAGTCCAGGTAGTCAAGTACACATCCTAGGGGCTTTACCAACATGTAACAGAGAGACTGTCAGTATACACGTTAAGGTAAAGTGCAACCAGATAGCATACTATCATGTCGAGCAAGAAAGTCCTCCCTATATATATGTCCAAGCATCCACTACAATATACATCCTATGTATAGTAATGGCCTCTAGGGCATACATATAACTAACAGCAGCATGTGACCCCAATTCAATCAAGGCGCCGCGGAACCGCCGCCGTACCCTAGGTGGCGAGGCGATTCCGCGGCCATTCTGTAGCTTTATGCTACACTGTTTGCACAGTAATGTTCTTGTATAGTTCCTGTGTTTTATGGGAATTTTTAATTTATACTCAAGTGTTGAGTTTTTTGGGTTGTATTGGGAGTTCGTTGATTCGATCGGAAAGTTTAACTTTGTCTGTGTTTTTTTCGGGTAATTTAGAAAGTGTTAAAAAGTTCGACCGGATATCAATAACTCATTTTTTCCCGACCCGGAAAATTTCCAAGTGTTGTATTTTTCCGTAGTTTAAGAACGTTCTAAGTCGTGCAAGTAACGCGATGGACCCTCTAGAAGACAACAAACCTTAACTCGATTATGTGACCGTCTTGAACTGCCTTTTGAACCTTAGGATTTGGGGCTGTACGGCGTGCCACATGTGAGGCGTTGGCTTGACCCTTCTACGGCTGGACCATTGGTACTGTGGTATGAAATGGATGTTTTTAAACCCCCCTCAAGTGTTGAGCTATTCGGGAAAACTTGGGTGTTTTGATTATTCGATCGGAAAGTTTAACATTGTCTATTTCTCTGGAATGTGATACAATATTTGGAATCTACAAATAATTATGAGATAACTAATCTGAATGTTATAAATCTAGCAGTTTAGTCTCACTTGAACGGTTGCCATGGAATTTTGATGTGATCAAAAGCCCATCGCAATCACGTAGTGTATGCGGATACTCGCCGGGTAAACTTAACAGACAGCCACGCCCCATAGCCCCGACCAAGTGACTGTAGGAGAACTCCCGTCGCCAAAAGCATCCGTTCGGGTGCTCGCGGCAGTGGTGTTCCTCCTTAGTGCACTTCGTCGACGGCATTCGGGGGTGCAGCCGTCTGCTAAAGTTTGCGACGAGCATTCGTTCAGGATGTCGGGAATCTTGTTGAATTGCCCGACTTGATATTGAAAAGTGTTTTCGATAATGAGACTAAAATGCGGGGTTTATAATCGTTAGGCATGCCATGTCTAAGAAGGTTGCGGATTCAACTGTTGTAGTTTTACACTTTCTTTTCTGTGACCGTAAGTGTAATATGTGATATCGTTGGTTTCGTTGCTATATGTTAACGACAATTGGGATGGGCATATTTACTTACGTTGATGACATGTAATGTTATGTGTTGCTGGATATGTTATATTGGATCGTCGTGTTTGAATAGCCGGGGTTTTTTATGTGAGATGAGTGTTTTTCATTTTCATTCATGTAAAAAACTTGTATGTAATATTCTTTTATTGGGGTACTTCCGGGTTGATGATGATGTCACCATTGTATATTATTTACTTTTCCGCATTAGGATAGACCTAAGGAGGGGAGCACAAGTAACCGGGTTCTAGGGTCCAGTGGGAGAACATCTCGAGGAGTCGAGTCCGGGTCTCCTAACTCTAGAATTGGTAGAGTTGCTTGCCGCTCTCGTAGGGGTCTAGGGGTGTGGGATTGGCTATTCATCACGACCATGGAATCCGTGTTTTATACAGGCTCAAAATAAAACACGGACGTCCTAGTATATCCAATATTTCATATGATATTTTCTGCTGCGTTATCTGTGATGTGATCATGTGATATGTTCAGATACATATTGTATATAGTATATATGATATATTATATAGACGTTGCTTTTGTTTTACACCCGCGCTAGCCCTGCCTCGCTCTTCCATTAGTTACCTAACCTAACGGTGAAGACGGGACATCGAGGAGAATGCGGATGGCACAAGCGTAGGTTGTATTTATCTGTGATGTTTAGGTGGACTTAAATGATGGGACATACATTAATGAGATTAATGAAAGAAAATAAACCTAAATGATGTAGTGGAATCGAATTTCAAAAATCAGGTAGCTCTAGTTGTTGCTTTGCATAGCTGTGTTCCTTGTAGAACATCCAGCACCTTATTCGATGAGGAAAGAGCCGACGATCCCTTCACCGGGAGTGACCTCTTTAGCAATAACTAGCAGATGCTACAACCTTCGGTTTGTCTTTTGATTGATTTTCTAGTTCTTGCTTTGCATAGTGGTATTGTGAATATCCTGCACCTCATTCGACGAGGAAAGAGACGTGATCCGTTTACCGGGAGTGACCTCTTTAGCGAAGCTAGTAAAAGCCTCAAAAGCACTCCATTTTTAAAACCATTTGATTCCGCAACGAGATCAAGTTCAAAGTGTTAAAGGTTTTCATAAAAACCATCTGCAACCCTCCGTCATTTTAGGAAGTAGAGTACTTAGTATTCGTGCTGTGTTTGTTGACCATAGTCAAGGCACAGTGTACAGTAGCTAAGTGATGTCTTCCTATACCGCATATGATGCGATTAGTTAGGACATTCGCGCGACTTTGTTGACCTTAGTTAAGGGTCAAGTGGATGGGTCTAATTAATCACGAAATGACGGGTAGAGCTTGACTAGTGCTTATGATTTGTTGACCATAGTTAAGGTCATAAGTGCTAGGGGTAAAAACCTTTATCGGGAGTTTCAAGTGTTTAAATTTGCAATGAGATTGCATACCTTCTATATGATAGTTGAATCCCGATACCCACTGCGAGTAATTGTTACTCCTGGGAGAGTTTTGCACTTTGCAATTAGCTGATCAAGTAAGTGTCTAGAAAGGTGTCAACGGGGTTACGCCCCTGGGAAAACGAGGTTTACTTTAATTAGGTCCGTGCGAAAACACGGGGAACCTCCCTCAAAGTACCGACACTGGCCTGGCTGAAAGATTGGCGAACTTGTAGAGTGTAATTAATCCCGGCTAGTCTTTCCTTTTAGGGTTTGAAGGAAGATTTGATAAAAACAGTGGGAACCATCCTGATTAAATAAAATATATAACCAATCTAATCTTGCAAGAGCGCACGCAGAGTGTTTTCTCTCTCTTTCTCTCCAGGCAGCGACCATGTCACGCCTTAATAAAGATAATAATATGGATGTATTGACCGAACCCGCTTGTTATACTGAGCTGGGGAACGTTGGTCCCGCTCCAACTTATAATTGATATAAGACAGAGCAGGAATTAGGGGAATATCTGATTTCCCGTGCCGCCCAAACGAAGAAAGTGCATGATGATGCATCTTCTTCGGGTGTTTCATTACAAAGAACTATTTCTCAGTATCCTCTACGTCCTGGGTATTAAATACCGGATCAGGATCCCGCATATGTAATTTGTTACATGGGCTACAAAAAGGTAGAGAACTAAGAACGGGTGATAAGTTTCATGAGACAGAAAACGGTGCAAGTGTTGCAGCCAAGACTGTTGGTCACTATCACCCTGTATTACCAGAATACATTGATTCAGAACGAATGTTATTAGATACCGAACCTGATATACAACATCATATCATTCTCTTTATTTACTAAAGAAAGGATATAATTTTGTATTGTTGGATAATGTTTTTAACATTTCCTATATCAAGAGTTAATCGGTTCAGGCACGTTATCTAAAAGTATTGACGTTCTAAATCAAACCACAGTTCTTAGTATACAGAACACACACAAGAGGAAAAGTTCAGAAATGAACGAATTCTTCTTGAGGTATTGTAGACTAGGTCATATCAATGCGACCTGACTAGCTAAGTTACATTTAGATGCATATTTAAATCAGTTTAAATTTACATCTTATGAAACTTGCCAGTCATGTCACAAAGATAAAATGACCATAGCTCCGTTTACTGGAAACAGAGAAAGAGTTAGTGAACTCTTGGAACTGATACATAGTGAAGTATAAAGGTCCCCAGTCTACATATGCCACGACTGGTTCTTTGTACTGTAAGTGCACGGCGGCGCCCCGGTCGTCAATCCGACGGCCAAATGCGGAAACGGTGATAAACTTTAATTTTGCGAACTTTGCAAACCGGCACCACCGCGCACTAAACCCCGGATCGGGCCATTAAACTTGTCCTAGCTAACTAACAAGATAGGGAAGAGATATACCGAGTGATCCGAGTCCTCCGGTCTTCTCGTCATCGTCCCGATCTCCCGCGGAAACTCCGGTCGTCGCCTCCTCGCCGGAAGGGTACCACATCGCCTGCATCTTTTACGGGCTCCCGCCTCAATACCGAGGCAACTCGGGCATGAAGCCGGCAAGTCGACATGCCCAAGATGTGCTGTAGGAAGTGTAGTGCTTTGTCTCTTTGGGGTTATGTTGCTATGGAGGATGGAGGGATCATGAATGGACTTTGGAATGAAGTGTAGAATTTTTGCAAGCATGAAAATGATATGAACCAATCTTTTCTCAAAATGAACTCTCTCCCTCTCTTCCACAAAATGTGGCCGGCCCCTCATCAAGAGAATGGTGGAGGAAAAATGAAATCAACCATACATAAACCATGAAGGAGAGTGAGTGTAGTAGAAAGCAAGGGGTGACCACAAACAAACATCATGATAACAAAACCCATATCCAAATCAAATCCTTTCAAATCTCATTTAATGCAAGTGATGGATGAAAGATATCATAATCAATACTTTTGCAATAAAACCCTCCACAAAGTGTTATTTGCAAACTTGCAAATAACCCCCTCCATCGGAAAAGTCCGGCCGGGAAAGAACAAAGGAAAACCGGCCGGAACGGAATGCAAACTGGCAACTCCAGAAAACTGGTCCCGTAATAAATTACAGGAAAACCCCGAAACTGTGCATACACACCCGCATCTGTATTCCGTCCGGATACAAATGCAAAGAGATAAAATCTACACTGTACTAAACTAGGATCCGGTTTAAACCAAAGCCGGCTAGTAATATCCGTTCGATCCTGATCCGTGCAATACCGCACGTATCAGATCGAACCCTGCCATATAACTATATGGCCACTAGTACAAAACTGTCCGATCCCGATCCGTGCAATACCGCACGTATCTGATCGGACCCTGCCATATCTCCATACGGCCTCTACAGCGTTTCGCCCGAAAGCTGAGTAACTGAATGTGTGGTGGACTCTAAAGACTCGTCAATACTGTGGCTGTGGATTTAACCACTAGCACGTCAGAGGTATAAGCCAATACGTAACGGGCCACCAGCTATTGACCAAAAGGGACGTCGATGAGCGAACTCATCCTGACACCCTACTGAGCCTGTCAGTGACACTATCCGTACAGTCCGGTCCGTTCGTCTATGAGCATCGCATGTCGGGCTTAGGGGGTTGGTAAAAGTCAGACCCCCAAAAGCGGTACAAGTCGTCTCGGAGTGTAGCCCAGAACACCCTGAGATACTACTGGAATACCTACCAGTAAATCTCCTGCCTTGGCCAAGGACTTTGTGTAATGGCTCTCCTAGACACAGCGCGACCTCACCCCCAATACCGGGAGAGACGAACCCCCGAAGATCCGCTCACTGCCTCCATGTGGCTCGGGACTGTACCCAACTAAAACCTGTTTGCACGACTCCTTTGAGCCATGGTAGGGTAGTAATCAAAGCACAGTGGGAACTCACACGAGACAAATGACGATCCCCAGGTCGATGAACTAACCTGTACACATGTCACCAGGGAACTGCTATCTGACGTCAGGTATAAGACCAACTAGCATGTTCCCGGCGAGTCCTGTCCGGTGTACTCATAACCCAATGAGCACCTGTATACATCTTAGGTGATCCAACTGACACCAGTGGCTTGTGAGACCGGCCACCGCCCCTCCTCGGGGTCTCGACTGTATACACTAGTCTACTCTGGAGAATCGATGCCCTGTCTCGAAACTCCCACGACTAGGGACTATTTAAGGATGCGCTTATAGACTACCAGCTCCCACGTATATGATCGCCCTCATACTGCTGGCAGTCAAGCAAGAATCATAGGGGCTCTATCAACGTGTAATAGCGACCTATAAGGTCACCTGAAATAGTACACGATGATAAAGGTAAACCAGATAGCATACTATCATCTTGAGTAAGACTGTCCTACCGGGACAGGTCCTCCCTCAATCATTGCAATCACGTGCCTGTGATCCAATAATTGACTCTGAGGGCACTATCTCCAACATGTACTTCATTACATTCACTGATGATCTCTCTAGATTCAGACATATGTTCCTGTTGAAACACAAGTCCGAAACTTTTGAGATAATCACCGAATATAAGTCAGAAGTAGAGAACCAAAAATGGGTATAAGTATTATGTCCTTTGATGTGATCAGGGAGGAGAATACTTGAGCACGGGATTCCTGGACTATTCTAAAGGAGAATGAGATTCTCTCTCAGCATTACTCCTCCGTATACACCACAGCACGTCGGTGTATTGGGGCGGAGCAATCACACCCTATATGATATGGTGCGTTCTATGATGAGTACTGCTGAGTTACCTGTTTCCTTCTGGGGGTTATGCACTTAAGAAGCTGCATACCTATTGAATTAGGTTTGAATCAAATCAGTGCCTACCACTCCATATAAGATATGGTATGGGAAGAACCCATCTCTTAAGAAAGTTAAGATTTGGGATTGTCCGGCCTATGTTAAAAGCAAAATCCGGACAAGATCGAGGCAAGGTCAGTTCTGTAGAACTGGAAGTAGTTCCAGCTATACAAACTACAGCTGATGATTTGATAGAACCAAAGGATTCAATAGTCCCCAACGAACCTCGGCCACTCCGCCAATCTAGCAGGGTTCCTCACCTGCCTGAGAGATACTTTGGTTTCTCGATGACAGTGGGAGCGAGGATTGCATCATGAGATGATGACCCAACTAGTTTCGAGCAGGCCATCAAGAGTAGGGACACTGTAAGAATGGCTGGATGCTTAGCCATCTGAGATGGAATCCATGTACACCGACAAAGTATGGACTTTGGACGCTATATCTGAAGGGTTGAATCTCCATCAGGAGCAAGTATATCTTGAGAAGATTACTTGGTGTAGATGGAAAAGTTGAGACTTTCAAAGCTAGACTTGTTAAAGTTTTTCGTCATCGACCAGGCGTGGATAATGATGAAACCTTTTCCAGTGGCTATGCTTAAGTCCATCCGGATCCAACTTAACATTGCTACATACCATAACTACGATATCTGGTGGTTGGGTGTCATGACTATTTTTCTAAATACTGATTTAGAAGAGAACGTCTATAAGTACACAGCCAGAGGGTTTCGTAAACAGTGGGAGCAGCGGAAAAGTGTGCAAGTTGCTTTACAGAATAAAGCAGGCATCGCGGAGTTGGAACATCTGTTTTGATGTGGTAGTCAAAGAGTTTGACTTCATCAAAATGGTAGATGAACCTTGTATATACAAAAAGGTAGTAGAGAGTAAGGTGGTCATCCTCGTATTGTACGTGGACAACATACTCTTGATAGGAAAAGAGTTTCCTATGCTATGCTCGGTCAATCTCCTCTTATCACATGGATTCTCCATATAGGATTAAAGTGATACCTCCTAAATCCTGGGTTTTGGATCTATGAGATAGATCTAAATGGATGTTAGGATTCTCACTAGGTGTAGTAAGATGGTATCAATGGATCCTGGGGAGAATCACTGGAAAGGTTCCAGGGTGATAAGGACGACTGAATGTCAGTCGCAGGCATTGTCTTTACCCTCAGTGGAGGGACGGTATGTTGGAAGAGTTCCAAACTGAGATACCGTGGCAGACTAGACGATAAAGGCTGGTGACATCGCCATCAAAGATACTACCAAAGAGGCAGTTTGGGTGTATATTAGTTCATGAGATGAACTAGGTTCCTACCATTGTGTGACAATGGAAGTGTAGCTTTGGCCTAGGAACCCCGGTCCCATCAGTGACCCAGACATATTCTGAGGCAGCATCACCTGATCATGGAGATAGTTGATCTCCAGCGTGATCGAGGTTAGGAAAGTAGACTCAGAGGACAACACGACGGATCAACTCACAAAGGCCTTTTCCCAGAGAGAGACCTATATGGGATGGTTGAGTATGTGATACTGCAACCACTGCTACAGATGGCCCTAGTGCAAGTGGGAGATTGTTAGTTATATGTATGCCCTACAGGCCATTACTGTACATGATATGTATATTGTAGTGGAAGCTGGGACATATATAGGTAGGACTTTCTTGCTCGACATGATAGTACGCTATCTGGTTGCTCTTTATCTTAACATGTATACTTGTTGTCTCTCTATTACATGTTGATAAAGCCCTTAGGATGTGTGCTCGACTTCCAGGACAATGATGCAGATCATACTAGTGGGGCCTGGGTAGTCAATGAGTACACCCTTCATTGTTCCTAGTCGTGGGAATATCGAGACGGGGCATCGATATTCCAGAGTAGACTAGCGTATATCTACTCGATCCATGTGATGGATGATCCCATATCCATTGGTGTCTGACATCAGAGATGGTATGCGGGTGCTCAGTGATGACTAGGTACACTGAACGGACTCGCCGAGAACTCCCAGATGGTATTATACCTCACGTCAGATGACAGTTCTCTGGTGACACTGGTACAGCTTAGTCTGTTGACCCGAGATCGTCATAGAGTCTTGTGTGTCTCCCACTGTGCTTTGATTTCCACCCAACCACGGCTCTACCGAGTCGTGCAAAAAGGTGGTTTTCGGGTACAGTCCCGATTCACATGGAGGCAATGAGCGATAGGAGGGGATTCGTCTCTCCCGGTATTGGGGGTTGATGTTGCGCTATGCTCGACTGGCCATGACTGGAAATCCCTGGCCAGGGTTGCAGTGATTTACTGGTAAGTGTTATCAGTAGTTTCACGCTTGTTATGGACCTTACATCGGCATGACTTATCAAGCTGTTGGGGTCTGACGTTTACCACCCCTAGGCGAGATATGCGACATATCAGACGAACAGACCGGACTGTGTGGTAAGTGTTACTGATTGGATTCGCAGGAGTGTGAGCGGGCTTGCTCGTTGATCTTCTGATCGCTCAATATCCGGGTAGCCGTTACGTTTAGCAGACCGCTTGCGGCTTGTGGGTGATAGATAAGATCACCGCCTACTGCCGGCGTATTGACGAGTCTTTAGAGTCCTACACAGAGGTTCCCTGGCTCAAGCGAAACGAAATAGGAGCGAATATGAGATATGTGCGGTACCGAGAATAATACCAGTATGTGATACTGCATTCCATTCTCGCGATTTGTATCATCAGGCGGTTATATGTGATATAGCCGGGTTACCGAATCAAGTGTTGATTCGATACATTGATACACTAGATATTAGTCGGTTATATTCGATATGACCGGATCATTATATCATGTATTGATTTAATGATTTAATGTATAATTATATATTTGATATATTACTTTACATTAACTAGTATTTGTTCACTTAAGATTAATTTTCTCACTTGATGTGCACAAGTTGTATATGTGATATATGTTTGTGCACTAGTTTGTGTCATGATTGATGATACATGCAAACTTGGGTGTGTGTATGACTTACACCATATTTAAGTTAATGATTTAGGTTTTTAATTATTTTGGTAAAACAAAATGGTGGCCTTCTTTGTCTTTGCTTGAAGCTTCATGAAGCTTTCAAGCATCTTTGACAAAGTCCAACCATTTTGTTTTGCATGAGATTTTCATAACCTAACCATTAACTTAAACTAGGGTTTAGTCTCTATAAAGGTTAACTCACCCATGGTTGCATTATGATATTCTTCACATGATTATTCATTTTAGTTAATTCATTATTCATTCTTATTCTTTTCTTCTTCTTCATCTTCTTCAAGTGAAGAAAAACCTTGCTAGAAAAATTTCAAGTGAAGAAAAAGAGTGAGAAATCCAAATCCAAAGTGAACCCACTTCCTATTTCTTTATCCTCTACCACTTGCCATGTAGTATAGGGTGCTCTCTTCACAAAGTTCATGACCAAGTGAAGATAGAGCTTGAGTTTGAGTCTCCTCGACGTAGATCATCGTCGGCCTCGAAGTCAACGACCTAGCCCGCTCATTTCTCCGAAAAAACCATCGCTATGGTCCGGGATCCCGATGATCGCAGCTAAAGGACGTCAACACGGAGCATTAGAAGTGAAGGACCGGATCTACAAAGGTTGTAATCCCTTTCACTTAGTAGTAAAGTAGTTTAATTGCTTGTTTTTCGCCTTGCCTCTAGCAAACGATCTTGCATACGGTTGTTCAGCACATAAAAATTTGATTTTGGCATGGTTGATGCCTTGTGGAACCTCATGAGTGTGCCTAGGAACCCTACACAGTGGAGACTGGGTACACTGGACGGACTCGCCGAGATCGTCTTAGAGTCTTATATGATTCCCACTGTGCTTTGATTTCCATCATACCACGTCCAAGAGGGCGTGCAAAAAGGTGGCTTTTGGGTACAGTCCCGAATCACATGGAGGCAATGAGCGATAGGAGGGGATTCGTCTCTCCCGGTATAGGGAGTTGATGTTGTGCTCTGTTCGATTAGCTATAACTGGAAATCCCTGGCCAGGGTTGCTGAGATTTACTGGTAAGTCTTATCAGTAGTTTCTTGAACTGTTATAGACCTCATATCGACACGACTTATCAAGCTACTGGGGTCTGACGTTTACCACCCCTAGGCGAGATATGCGACATATCAGACGAAGAGACAGGACTGTACAGGAGTGTTACTGATTGGATTTGCGGGAGAAAGTACAAGCTTGCTTATTGATCTTCTGATCGCTCAATACCTGGGTGGCTGTTACGTTTAGCTGACCGCTTGCAGCTTGTGGGTGTTTGATATGATCATCACCTACTGCCGACGTATTGATGATTCTTTAGAGTCCTACACAGAGGTTTCCTGGCTCAGGCAAAACGGAGTAGGAGCACATATATGATATGTGCGGGACCGAGAACAATACGTGTATTTGATACCGTATTAGATTCTCACGATATGAGATATCGGCCGGGTATATATGATATAGCCGGGTCATCGGATCAAGTGTTGATTCGATGAACTGATACAGATTATATTAGTCGGTTATTTATGAAATAGCCGGATTATCGGATCAAATGTTGATTCGATAATTTAATGTATAATTATATATTTGATATATTAAATTAAATTAACTAATAAAAGCTCACTAAAAGATTCTTTTTCTCACTCGGGTAATACATTGATATATATGCGATATATGTTAATTGTATTATTTTATTTTGTTACAATAAATATCGTATATGTGATATATAATATTGTAACATGTTAGGGTTTTTAATGCAACATGTTTAGTGGAGATTAAACATGGTTAGGGTTTGATTTGGGTTAATCTTTTCTAGAACCTTCTAGAAGGTTTTGTTTTGTTTTGTGCAAAGATATTTGTTTTGATATTTTGCAAGATATTTGTTTTAACCCAACCCAACCTTTTAACCTTAGTTAAATCTCTACAAGGGTTACATATACCATGGTTGCATTTCTAGCCTCACACCACAATTCATTATTCATCACAAAAGAAATGGTTCTTCTTCTTCCTTCTCTTTTTTCAATGGAAAAGCTTTCTAGCCTTTTCATTAGTGATGATTTTGAGTAAGATTAAGAAAACAAATGAGAGCTAAAATCCTACTTCATCATCCTAATCTATCCTAGCTATTTAGATTAGGGTGATCACTTCATTAGTGAGTGAGCGCTTTTGTTAAAGAAACTTCAAGGTAGATCATCTTTGTTATCGAAGATCGGAAGTAAGCTTGCATCTTTCTCTTCGTGGAGCCTCTCTAGAGTCCGGGTACTCGATGATCGCGGCGAAGGGACCTCAACACGGAGCTTTAGAAGTGAAGGACTGGACTACAAAGGTTGTAATCCCAAACTCTTAGATGTTAAAGTGTTTAACATGTTTTGTTTCGCCTAATCTCTAGTTTAAAGATCATAGTTAGAGTTGTTCGGCACGTCTAAATTGTAAATCGGGCATGGTTGATGCCTTATAGACCCTTGTGAAAGTGCCTAGTAACCCTACAGACTCGAACCTGCTCGCTCGGGCATCCCTGACACTCTGGGAAAGGAAGCGGGCTAGAAACACCGTCACAAACTTGGTCCGGGTCATAGGAGGAAGACCTGCTGCTTTGCCCTTCTCGATCGATTCACACCATTTCTGCGCAAGACCTTCCAGCCGAAAGCTCGCGACCACTACCCATTGCGCATCTGAGCATCTGAGTGAACGACATATCCGGGCCATCCTATCAATGAAAGACTGTGGGTCCTCAGCTGCATCGGTGCCTGTGAAGACCGGAGGCTTTAGCCTCATGAACTCTGATAGCGATACTGTAATCACCTCCGTGGCTGCAGGGTGTCACGACCCAAGTTTGAATGTGACCGGCACTTATATTGTATCATATCTAAAGATATGCACACAGTCCAAGTAAGCCGAAAACCAAGATCATAATCCTTTTTGCGGAATTCTTTATATAGAAAATTTAATTTTTAAGTAAAAATCACATGTTATGAAATTAAAATATTAAACAAGTATAAGGTGTTAAGTTTGGTTGCATCCCTAGTTGGGATCAAAAATATCAACAGCGGAAAATAAACCTCAGTATATAGGCATCAATACGAATCTCAGACATAAAGAAATGAAAGCACAATTTATAGAACTAAACGATCTCAACTGTCAATAATATACATATCATCTCTCACTCTAAGTCATATACAGATCTGATGGAGATTTTCTAGATATAAAATACAATACCAAAAGAGAAGGTTACTACATATGTAACCCACCTATTAAAAGATGTGATAAAGCTGCAAAAGTAGATCTGCACCGCAGCTAACCGTCCACTCTGCCCCTGCAAGGAACTGTGGCACAACGGGGGTGAGTTGCCAACTCAGTGAATATGCCTAACATATAACGGTTAATAATGTAAATATGACGATCATACTAACTGAAATGTGAACAAGTATAATGTATGATTATATGTGAAAATCAAGAATCTATAATAAGAATCTCACAATCCAACTGAAATCTCATCATGTATTCCCAATAAAATTTATTTCCCCGTGTCCATCATCGATACAAAACTTCCATTTCTCACAGGCATCATTCCTCGAATGATCCTGAAATCAACAATACCGGTCGTTATCATCTAGATATACGCCGTATTTTTACCACTATCTCCGGTATCGAGTAAACTCGCTAGGTTCCCCCGCCTCAATGCGGCTATCCTGCCCCTCGGTCTCGACCGGGTCCACCATGTATCCAACTGTATATCTCCCCCACTCGATATGGATAACGTAACCTCCGCGACCGTATATCTCCCTCACTCGGTCCGGAATAAAACCAATTCATAAAACATCTCATGGTGGACATAACACATCAATCAGGAAAATCACTGGATTTATGCAATAGTATTCAAAACTCAAAACCATAAATTCTCAATAATACGTTTACCTCTTATATCAACATGAAATACCCAGATACTAAAAAATGATATTAATGATGCAATTTACTACTATTTATTGGTGTGTATGATACGATATGAATCATTTTAACAAGAATTTTGCTAAGTGTAAAAGTGATATGGTAATATCGACGAGGTGTGTGTAACATATAAGATGTGCACGTGGCATGACTCGTCGATATTTGTGTAGTGTTCTAACAACTAAGCAAGATATGGGTGACTTATGAATACATATTGTTAATTTAGCATATCAAATAATTCATTTATTTAAATACAACTACAGGCGTAAAACGCATCTTTACAAAATTCCCCGGTAGATGTTTAATCTACTCACCGGAAAACGTGAATCTATTCAGGAATTGCCAATCCTTTCCCTTTTCTCGCTGCCTTCGTAAATCCCGTATTCGAATCTAATATCACAATTTAATTTATATAAGTAAACAGCTACTCCGACAGGACAGAAATGAAAAACACCCGTTCCCACGTACTAGTTATATTGTGTACGACTATATCGAGCTATTAAGCACTTAACCTTACTGGATTTTTAACTCAAACCTGTATCGCGACAGAAAACAGTTCGCGATACGCTTTAACCGTGTCATATTTTATGTTTTTAGATATCCTTTCCAATATATGATTCCAGATTTTATCTGCAGTGAAACTAATTTACTTAAGCAATACCAAAATGGCCAAAATGATCTACTGAAACCTACACAATCATCCAAAACACTCTAGCTACCTACAAATCCGGCGACGCCGGATTTCCCATGTTGGTCGCCGGCCCAAATCCGAGCCCTCTGGTTCATGATCCTATGGTTTTCTCTAGGTGTTTCATACATCATTTTAGCATTGTTTTGTTAAGTTAATTATCTTCCAAACAATAGCAGATTTCAACAGAGCTTATAATTAACTAAAATACGATATTATGGAATTTTGTTCAATTCAAATTAACTAAGTACAGAACCTAATTTCCTACTGTGATTAAGAAATTTTACCCACCAAAAAGTTGTTGGAATAACCCCTCCAAAATGCTAAGCCCCTCTTAGCTTGATGGTGATGAAAACCTAGCTTCTTTCTTCTTCTTCTTCCTCTTGTTCTTTCTTTTTCTCTTTATTTTAGTTTTGATTTCGTAAACTTTCAGATTTAATTTTTGTATAGATCTGAACATATCCTATATATGAGAAGAAGGAAGGGTGAGCTGGTATAAGGAGGTGTCAAGGATTAAAGAGTGTTCATTTCATGCAAGGAGGAGGTGTGAGGTGAGTGTTGTGCATGCAAGCATGAGGTGTGCTAGCCTTATCTTCATAATTTGTTTTAATTTGAAACTAAATTCTGAACTGAAATGATTTTCCATCCCATTTTCATTTACACCCTTAACAATTTTCCATTTGCACAATAATCCTAAACTTTACCTAAAAACCCCTCACAACTTAGTTTATTATAAAACACCCATTTTATTAAAATGAAGCTAAAATAGTCACTAAACCCCTTATAACTTATTTATGTTGCATACTAAAATTTTAATTTTAATTGTTTTACATAGAACTTATGAAAATTGACTTATTTGTTTTTAACAACTTTGTGATTTATCATATTATTCTTTAATTAATTAATTTTATTTATTTCTAAATTTTCAGAATGCTACAATATTCCCCCCTTAAGAAAATTCGGTCCCCGAATTTAAAATAATTAACTAGACATACCTTCGAAAAGATGTGGAAATTTCTTTCGCATCGCATCCTCGGTCTCCCAAGTAATCTCCTCGCGATTCTTTCCTTACCAAAGAACCTTTACAGACGGAAGTACCCTCGATCGTAGTTTCTTTGCCTGCCTGTCAAGAATAGCGACTGGCTGCACTGTGTAGGATAAATCCGGCTCAAGCTGTAAGGTTTGATGATGGATCGCGTGAGAAGGATCGTGAAGATACTTGCGAAGCATCGAAAAGTGGAATACCGGATGCATGTCGGGAAAACTCGGTGGAAGTGCTAAGCGATAAGCTACAGCATCTACTCTCTCCAGAATCTCGTAAGGTCCGACATACCTTCTGGAGTGTGATGACGTGTGTGGATTCCATCACGTTATCATGCGATGATAGTTGGATCCCGATTCCTACTGATGAGTAGTGTTACTCCCCGGGTGATTCCGGCTAATTCTTCTTTCAGGTTTGGAGGAGAATTTGAGAAAAACAGTGGGAGGTTTCCTGATTAGATAAAGTGATTAACCATTCTGATGTAGGTTAGAATGCACGCAGAATGTTTCTACTTTTCCTCTCTTTGACTGCGACCATGACCCGACCCTAGACTATAACTCAGTGACCAAGTTAACCGAATTTTCTTAAAACACTGGCTTTTGGATTATCTAGATTGCATACATCATTGCCACTCTTTCTTTAACCCTTTGAGTTTCTCCATAACACCCCGTATTATTACGAATATCCACTTCCATTGGATAAATCCATCGTATGGTTATATACGAACTCAGAGGAACTTCTTCGAGGATGGATTCTGGTTCTGGAGAGATCGAATAGGATTATTCAGTTGTCTTTTCCATTTACCTTCTCTCAAGTTGTGAGGGCTCCTAGGATTAGGAGAGGGTACACCTATTACGCTTATTGGATAGTCTTCTTCCAAACCATAGGCAGGTGCCGAAAGGTAGGGAATGAAGAAAACCAATTAGCCTAAGTTGGGTGTACAGAAGGTAATAAGTAAAGACAAAATAAAGGGATTAGAAAGAGGGCAAAGTAAATTGCGACTGCAATCATTCATGACCAAACCACGTATTTTCATCGCCACTCCTAATTCACCTTTGTATTTCTCCAGAACACCCCGTATCGAACATCCAATTCCATTGGATAAATCTATCGTATGGTTATATACGAACTCGAAGGAACTTTTTCGAGGATGGATTCTGGTTCAGGAGAAATAGGAATAAGGTCTATTCAGTTGTCTTTTATCCTTACCTTCTCTCAGGTTGCGAGTGCTCCTAAGTTTAGGAGAGTACACCTATTATGCTTATTGGATAGTCTTCTTCCAAACCATAGGCTGGTGCCGAACGGTAGAGAAGGAAGAAAACCATTAAGCCTAACGATGGTGTACAGAAGGTAACGACTAAGACAAATAAAGGGAATTGGAGAGATGGCAGGGAAATATACGGTTACAGTCATGAATCTGGATAATGGAAGAGGCATTACTAGGAATACCCGGATACACTTTCGAAACATATTCATGTTTCAGTTTCACTGTGTATTGTTAATAGGAAAACTGATTTCCCAATTAGACCCTTGCTCCAGGGTATATATTTACCAGGTATGATTCTCACATCTGTATGGTTTTACAGATAATGAGTGGGAGTAAGTTATTGGGAATTAGGTGATCATCCTCATTATATCGGAATTCGTTGTAATTGGTGATATTTGAGGAAATCGCCTGGGTACAGTTTTCAACCTACGACGCACAGAGTTTGAGTTACTCAACTCAGGGACTTATACAAAGTATTGTGTGTTGTCCAGTGTCCATTAGGAAAAAGGGGTTGGTCCTCGTACTGTATTCTGTTTACTTGTGTCTTCTCAATTTTTAAACAAGTGTTTCGTAAAAATATAAGGTCTAAATTTTGAAAAGTTATAGGTACAAGAATAAAGTAGAGAACCAGGTGTTGCAAGTATCGGGATTCTTCAAGGTAATCGAAGATGTAGATATTTGTGTTTGGTATTCAGTTGATAGTAATGATTTTGAGAACATGCTTCTCTTTCAGGTTACTCATAATTGGATGCACTCCTAAGTTGAGTAATGCTGATCGGCCTCTCTCCATTTAGTTGACATGCACTGGAGACAGCTGCATAATTTGAATCTGGTTCCAATTAGATCAGTGCCTCTATTTCTATATTGTATATAGAATGGTTCGTATCTTAACGATGTTAAGGTACGGGGAGTTGTCCGGCTTATGCTTAAAACCAGACTCCGGATAATTCAAGGTACGTTTCTGTAATGGCTGTTTGTGGGTTAACCCGGGCTTCGATGAGGGTTGACTTTCTACCATCTGGAAGATCAATATTTATATTGTTCTTGACTCGCCACAGTTTTAGTAAAATGGATTTTTACATAAAACAGTAGTGGGAGTATGGTAGAACTGGAAGTGATTCCAGAACCACAAACGATTACGGAAATTTAATAGGACCTAAAGATTCAGTCAGGATTGACATTCCATTAGCCACTCCGCAGATATGGTGGGTAACCTCAGGCGCCCGAGAGGTACTCCGGTATCCTCAAGGACGGTGACAGGGAGGTTCTTGTTTACCCAGGCTTGACATTGCTGTTGTTCCAGACTATGAGACCCGGCAGGAGGATGAGTATAGCGTCGTTCTAAACTAGTTTTAGAAGTGCACGTGTATATGACTCTGCCAGAGGGTTGTTGTAGTCAGTGGGAGCAGCGGAAGCATAGTGGACAAGTAGCTTATGTCTATTTATAGATTAAAGCATATATAGCGGAGATAGATCATCTATTTCTGATGTGACAGTCATGGGTTTTGACTTCATCAGAATAAGAGATTGATCTGTTAAGAAGGTAGTAGGGTGTGATGTCCTGGTACTTATATGACATACACATTGTAGGAAGTGAAATTCTTACACTACGATCGGTTATACCGTGGTTGTCACACAGTAGTTTGTCCACATAGGATATGGATGTAATATCATATGTTGTTTTTGCACTAGATGCAATAAGTTGATATTAATCCAATCCTGGAGAAACGTTCGGAAGCAGTTTTAGAACATAAGTGGATGTTCAAAGGATTTGATAACGGCAGTATCCTTCGGGAGACGGTTGTCATTCCAGGCTTCTAAGGTGACCTGGATGACAGAGTGACTGTCAGAGTTATAGTTTTCCCTCTGACGAGGGGCGGTAGTTTGGACCGGTAGTCCAGGCGGATACTGAGGAAGGCATGGCTCAGGATACTGATTAATTTCAGTTGACGATACAGTCTAAGAAGTTTGCTGGATTTGAAGTTCATTTATGAACTGGGTCCCATCAGATATCCAGACATATTCTAAGATAGGTATTGCTCATTTTGGGAGATGGTTTTCTCCGCGAACTTGAGATTAAGAGAGACATAGAAAGAAACATCAGGGCGGATCCACTCACTGAGGCTATTTCTCGAACGCAATAGTCTTACAAACGAGCTTTATGAAACTGATTAGTAGAGGAGTTGGATGTTCGGTATCACACGAGCTGTGAGTACGCGACATCGCAATAATTAGCCTTAAGTGCAAGTGGGAGATTGTTGGATATAGTGCCCTCAAAGTCAATTATTGGATCGTAGGTACGTGATTACAATGATTGAGGGAGGACCTATACCGATAGGACAGTCTTGCTCGAGATGATAGTATGCTATCTGGATTGTCTGTATCATAGTATACATGCTTTAGTTCACTATTGCATGTTGATAGAGCCCATAGGATTCTTGCTTGACTGCCAGTAGTATGATGGCGATCATATACGTGGGAGCTGGGGTCTATAAGCACATCCTTAAAGTGTCCCTAGTCGTTGGTGTTTGGAGACAGGGCATCGATACTCCAGAGTAGACTAGTGTATACAGTCGAGACCCCGACAAGGGGCGGTGGCTGGTCTCACAAGCCATTGGTGTCAGTTGGTTCACCTAAGATGTATACATGTGCTCATTGCGTTATGAGTACACCGGACAGGACTCGCCGGGAACATGCTAGTTGGTATTATACATATCGTCAAATAGCAGTTCCCTGGTGACATGTGTACAGGTTAGTCTGTCGACCTGAGATCGTCATTTGTCTCGTGTGAGTTCCCACTATGCTTTGATTACTACCCTACCATGGCTCAAAAGAGTCATGCAAACAGGTTTTAGTTGGGTACAGTCCCGAGCCACATGGAGGCAGTGAGCGGATCGTCGGGGATTCGTCTCTCCCGATATTGGGGGTGAGATCGCGCTGTGTTTAGGAGAGCCATTACACGAAATCCCTAGCCAGGGTAATCGAGATTTACTGGTAGGTATTCCAGTAGTATCTCAGGGTGTTCTGGGCTACTCTCTGACACGACTTATACAGCTATTGGGGGTCTGACGTTTACCAGGCCCCTAGGCCCGATGTGCGATGCTCATAGACGAACGAACCGGACTGTACGGATATTGTCACTGTCAGGCTCAATAGGGTTTCTGGATGAGTTCACTCATCAGCTTCCCTTCCGATCAATACATCGGCAACCGTTACATACAGCTAGTACCTCTGACGTGCCAGTGGTTATACCCAGTGCCAGTGTACTGATGAGTCATTAGAGTTTCCCAAGTTCGGACGAAACGTTGTTTTGGCCGTATGGATATATGGCGGGGTTCGATCATATCCGTGCACTTGTGCACGGATCAGGATCCGACGGATAATACTAGCGGGCTTTGGTTTAAGCCGGATCCTAGTATTATATTATAGGGATGTTTTTGTCTCATTGCATTTGTATTCGGTCGGAATACAAATGCGGGTATGTATTTACAGTTGAGGTGTAATCTCATAATTCATTACGGAATTATTTTCGGAGTTGCCAGTTGCCAGTTTCGTTTTCCGTCTTTATAACACCTTGATCCATGATTATTTTTCTGTGAGCTTTAACCTTCTCCTATGCACTGAAATTCTTGCATTGACCTTCTCCTTTGCACTGTTTTTTTTGGCAGCAAGGGGGCTGCCCATTTCGAGAGAATGTTGTGGGGCACGGGCTTATGCTTGGGTGGCTGATTGGCGAAGGGCGGGCCTTTCTGCAATTGTGCATGAATTGTTAATGTGAGGTGTTTTTTTGCGGTGAAACATTCTACACTCACATTAAAATAACCTTTATCAATTTCTAGTGAGCTTTTAAAGCCCCCCTTCATTGTGGCTGATGTTGGCCGGCCCCACTTGTGTGTTTTGTGATGGATTAATTTATGTTGTTGCCATATTAATTTATATACTTCACTTCACCAATTTTGCTCCTGCTCTCTCCACTGGAAAATCCCCAGAGAAGCTCTCCAATTCTTTTTCCTTGACTGAGAAAATGGCCGACCACAATTTGATTGGGTGAGGAAACTATTTCATTACCAAAAATCCTTAGCTCACTTCATCAATCATCCACGGCAACTCCAATTCACCTCCACCCAATCGTTTAGGTGCCTCGAGACAAGATATCCTACATTTTCTCTACTACATTCTTGGACATGTAGACTAGCAAACTTCATGTCCGAATTGCCTCGGTTCGAGACGGGAGCCCATATAAAGATTCGATGACGTGGTGCCTTCCGACAAGGAGATGGGAGAACGGATTTCACCGGGACAGCCGCAACAAGCTATGGGAGCGGAATGAAGACCGAAGGACACAGATCGATCGGTATAATCTTCTGAACTTTTTTTTACATTAGCTAGTTAACGGTTAATGGAACGATCCGGGTATTTGGGTCACGGTGGCGCCGGTTCCCTAAAAAGCTTTTGTTCCGCATTTGGCGTCGGTTTGACGGCCGGGGCGCCGCCGTATCCCAACATGAATGGTCCGCTCCGACTGACCATCTGTCTGTGGGTGGAAAGCTGTACTAAAACTCAACCGTGTACACAAAGCTTCTTGAAATTTCTGCCATAACCTGCTAATAAACTGGGTACCCTTATCTGAAACTATGCACGTCGGAACTCCATGCAGATGTACAATCTCATCGATATAAATCTGAGCATACTGTGCAAAACTATACGTCGTCTTCACTAGGAGAAAATGAGCTGCCTTTGTCAATCTATCAACAATCACCCAAATAGAATCATACCCTCTGCTAGTCCTGGGTAGACCCACCACAAAATCCATGGAAATCTGTTCTCATTTCCATTCTGGAATGGGTAAGGGCTGCAACTCTCCGGCTTGCCTCTGGAGTTCTGCTTTGACTTGCTGACAAGTCAAGCATCTCGAAACATATTCCGCAACATCCCTCTTCATTCCTTCCCACCAGTAAACATCCTTTAGATCATGATACATCTTGGTGGAACCAGGATGAATACAGTATGCTGGCCTATGGGCCTCTTCTAAAATCTCCCACCTCAATCCGTCAGAATCTGGCACACAGAGACAAGTCCTAAAATGTAATACTCCATGATCATCAATCACAACCTCCGTCTCCCTGCCCTGCCTAACCTGATCCATAATCTCTATTATACGAGTATTGGTGGGCTGTGCCTCTCGAATGCGATCCAATAACTGAGGTCGGGTGCGAACATGTGCTAGCTGGCCTCCTGTCGATGTGAACTCAAACTGTATACGACTATCACATAAAATCTGCCAGTCTGTAGAAGACTGTCTCTGCCAGATGCGCAAATGAGATAAGCTACCTCCAGGTCTCCGACTCAAAGCATCTGCTACAACATTCGCTCTGCCTGGATGATACAAGATCTCACAATCGTAATCTTTCACCAGTTCCATCCATCTACGCTGCCTTAAGTTCAGATCTCTCTGCTGAAAAATATACTTTAAGCTCTTATGATCTGTGAAGATTTGACATGACTCTCCATACAAGTAATTTCTCTAAATCTTCAATGCGAATACCACAACAACTATCTCTAGATCATGAGTGGGGTAGTTTTGTTCGTGCCTCTTCAACTGTCGAGAAGCATAAGCTACAACCCTGCCGTGCTGCATCAGTACACGGCCTAAACCCACTCTAGAAGCATCACAATACACAACAAAACCTCCTGTCCCGGAAGGTAAAGATAATATAGGTGCAGTCGTCAAGCGCGTCTTCAATTGCTGGAAACTCTGCTCACATGCATCTGTCCACTGAAATGGAACCTCCTTCCTCGTCAATCCGGTCAAAGGTGCAGCGATCCGTGAAAATCCTGCACAAAGCGTCGGTAATAACCTTCCAGACCTAAGAAACTCCGAACCTCTGTAACTGACACAGGTCTGGGCTAGTGCTGTACCGCTTCAATCTTCTTTGGGTCCACACATATACCCTCTCTCGTAACTATGTGACCCAAGAACTCCACACTATCGAGCCAAAAAGCACACTTAGAGAATTTTGCAAACAGCTGATGCTCCTTCAAGGTCTGCAATGTAATACGCAAATGCTGCTCGTGCTCCGTCCGACTCCGAGAATAAATAAGAATGTCATCTATGAAAACTATAATAAATTGATCAATAAATGGTCTGAATATACGGTTCATCATATCCATAAAAGCTGCTGGAGCGTTGGTGAGTCTGAACGACATCACCAGAAATTCATAGTGCCCATATCTCGTGCGAAACGCAGTCTTCGGAATATCGTCCTTCCGAACCCTCAACTGGTGATACCCCGACCTCAAATCAATCTTCGAGAAAGAAGCAGCTCCCTGCAACTGATCGAACAAGTCATCTATACGTGGTAGTAGATACCTGTTTCGCACAGTGACGCGATTCAGCTGTCGGTAGTCGATGCACGGTCTCATACTACCGTCCTTCTTCTTTACAAATAAGACAGGAGCTCCCCACAGTGATACACTGGGACGAACAAGCCCTCTATCTAACAACTCTTGCAACTGGCTTTTGAGTTCCTTCAATTTCGTCGGTGCCATTCGATAGGGTGGTATAGAAATAGGCCCCGCACCCGGAATTAAGTCGATGCAAAATTCAATGTCACAATCGGGTGGCAATCCTGGTAACTCAGCAGGAAACACCTCAGGAAAATCTCGTGCGATCGGAACCTGGTCCAATGGAATCTCAGCGACTCCTAAGTCCTGAATGAATGCCAAGAACCCATGACAACCCTTCTTCAAGAGTCGCCCCGCACAAAGAGCAGAAATCATGTTGGCAGGAGTTAATTTACAATCCCCCTGCACAACAAACACCGGTTCACCTGTAAAACCAAATCTAACCGCCTTTCCCTGACAATCTACATAGGCATGACAGGCGGCCAACCAATCCATACCGAGGAGTATATCAAAATCTAGCATATCCAGGAGAATCAGATCAACTAGTGAATCTCTATCACCAATACGCACAGAACATGACCTGAATACGTGCCGAGCTATAAAAGAATCTCCCACCGGGGTAATTACCACTAATGGTAACTCTAACAACGACGACTCTTTCCCCAAAGAAAGTGCAAATCGTGAAGATACATAAGAATGTATAGAACTGGGATCAAATAAAACATGTGCCTCTAACGTGCATACTGTAAGAGTACCTGTCACGACTGCATTTGATGCCTTGGCATCCTGTGGAGTCAGCGCAAATACCCGTGCCTGGCCCCTGCCCGCATCCTGTCGTCCTCTACCTCTATCTCCTCGACCTCTCTGAGAACGTCCTGCAAAGCCTCGACCTCGTGGTACGACTGCCTGGCATGTAGCGCCAACTAGGGGAGGAAGTAAAGCCATCGGCGTAGAAGTTGGAAGGGGTAAAGCAGCCTGTGGAACAACGGTCCCTCCCTGGGATCTACAATCCCGTGCAAAGTGTCTGGGAAGTCCACAACTAAAACATGTCGATGGAGGCCTCTGATCATCGGGATAAGAACTGAACATATGGCCCTGGGTCCAACCTCGTCCGACAATGCGGCCTGGAGTATATCTGCCTCTACCTCTGCCAAACTGTCTAGTCATTGGCCCGATCGGTCTACTCCTCTTTGGCTCTGGAACAACCACTGCCTCGCTCAAACGCTCCTCCACTCGTATCGCTGCATCCATGGCCTACGCATACGTATCAAAATACTGGGATCCTATAGCCAGATACAACTGTGTGTCCAGACTCCTTAGGAAGCTCTTCACCCGAAGCTCCTCCGTAGGTACTAAGTATGGGGCATAGCGCGACAGCTAGGTGAATCGTAAATCATAATCTGCCACCGACATACTTGCCGATTTCCGCAACGCTTCAAAACTGCTAGCTCTAGCGTCCCTCACACTCTGGGGAAGAAATCTGGCAAGAAAAACCGTGGAAAACTCGGTCCACGACATCGGAGGAAGACTCGTGGCTCGCCCTCTCTCCATCGATTCACACCACTCATGTGCAAGTCCCTCCAAACGAAAGCAAGTCAGCTCAACTGACCTCGCATCAGAACATCGCAATGATCTGCCAATCCTCGCCATCCTATCAAGAAAGGAATAAGGATCTTCTGCTACATCGGTCCCCGTAAATACCGGAGGTCTCAATCTCATAAACTCCGGTCCCCGTAAATACCGGAGGTCTCAATCTCATAAACTCCGCAAGCTATACCTCTATCACCCTCGTATCTACCAGTGCCACCATCTGCGTAGGTTGTACCTCGGACTCTGCTACGGTCAGTGCCGGATCCTGTCACAGTACTTAAGTGGCCTCAGCTAACTGTCCTACCACTCGCTGTAATCCCAACATACCCTCCTCAATCCTAGTCATGCGATCTGGAGGAGGAGGATCAACATGCTCATGCACCGCCGGAACATCCGGTGTACCAGTCGTCGTCACAGGCGGACTCGCCCTAGCTGCATCTCTGGCTGTGGCTCGCCTAGCCCGCATAGCCATAGCAACTGGAATAAGAAACGAGAGTTGATAAGGCTTACGAATAGGAACAATCAATGACAGAGAATCAACGGAAGAATAAATCAAGATATACATCCTAAGGTTTGTTAGGCTGAATACGATAACGTAAATATGCCGCGGAACATACGTATGGTATTGCATTCATCCTAATTCACCTACTCCATCAAACCAAAGGTCATCCTAGCTCACGGACTCATGTCAACCTATTTTAATTTCCTACTCAATTCCGTAAGGTTATTCCTAAGCTCTGATACCAACTTTGTCACGACCCAAGTTTGGATATGACAGGCACTTAGATTGTATCATATCTAAAGATATGCACACAGTCCAAGTAAGCCGAAAACCAAGATCATAATCCTTTTTGCGGAATTCTTTATATAGAAAATTTAATTTTTAAGTAAAAATCACATGTTATGAAGTTAAAATATTAAACAAGTATAAGGTGTTAAGTTTGGTTGCATCCCTAGTTGGGATCAACAATATCAACAGCGGAAAATAAACCTCAGTATATAGGCATCAATACGAATCTCAGACATAAAGAAATGAAACCACAATTTATAGAACTAAACGATCTCAACTGTCAATAATATACATATCAACTCTCACTCTAAGTCATATACAGGTCTGATGGAGATTTTCTAGATACAAAATACAATACCAAAAGAGAAGGTTACTACATATGTAACCCACCTATCAAAAGATGTGATAAAGCTGCAAAAGTAGATCTGCACCGCAGTTAACCGTCCACTCTACCCCTGCAAGGAACTGTGGCACAACGGGGGTGAGTTGCCAACTCAGTGAATAGGACTAACATATAATGGTTAATAATGTAAATATGACGATCATACTAACTGAAATGTGAACAAGTATAATGTATGATTATATGTGAAAATCAAGAATCTATAATACGAATCTCACAATCCAATTGAAATCTCATCATGTATTCCCAATAAAATTTATTTCCCTGTGTCCATCATCGACACAAAACTTCCATTTCTCGCAGGTATCATTCCTCGAATGATCCTGAAATCAACAATACCGGTCATTATCATCTAGATATACGACGTATTTTTACCACTGTCTCCGGTATCGAGTGACCTCGCTAGGCTCCCCCGCCTTAATGCGGCTATCCTGCCCCTCGGTCTCGACTGGGTCCACCATGTATCCAACTGTATATCTCCCCCACTCAGTATGGATAACGTAAACTCCGCGACCGTATATCTCCCCCACTCGGTCCGGAATAAAACCAATTCATAAAACATCTCATGGTGGACATAACACATCAATCAGGAAAATCACTGGATTTATGTAATAGTATTCAAAACTCAAAACCATAAATCCTCAATAATACGTTTACCTCTTATATCAACATGAAATACCCAGATACTAAAACATGATATTAATAATGCAATTTACTACTATTTATTGGTATGTATGATACGATATGAATCATTTTAACAAGAATTTTGCAAAGTGTAAAAGTGACATGGTAATATCGACGAGGTATGTGTAACATATAAGATGTGCACATGGCATGACTCATCGATATTTGTGTAGTGTTCTAGCAACTAAGCAAGATATGGGTGACTTATGAATACATATTGTTAATTTAGCATATCAAATAATTCATTTATTTAAATACAACTACGGGCGTAAAACACCATCTTTACCAAATTTTCCGATAGATGTTCAATCTACTCACCGGAAAACGTGAATCTATTCAGGAATTGCCAATCCTTTCTCTTTCCTCGCTGCCTCCGCAAATCCCGTATTCGAATCTAATATCACAATTTAATTTATATAAGTAAACAGCTACTCCGACATGACGGAAATGAAAAACACGCGTTCCCACGTACTAGTTATATTGTGTACGACTATATCGAGCTATTAACCACTTAACCTTACTGGATTTTTAACTCAAACCTGTATCGCGACAGAAAACAGTTCGCGATACGCTTTAACCGTGTCGTATTTTGTGTTTTTAGATATTCTTTCCAATATATGATTCCAGATTTTATCTGCAGTGAAACTAATTTACTTAAACAATACCAAAATGGCCAAAATGATCTACTGAAACCTACACAATCACCCAAAACACCCTAGCTACCCACAAATCCGGCGACGCCGGATTTCCCATGTTGGTCGCCGGCCCAAATCCGAGCCCTCTGGTTCGTGATCCTATGGTTTTCTCTAGGTGTTTAATACATCATTTTAGCACTGTTTTATTAAGTTAATTATCTTCCAGACAATAGCAGATTTCAACAGAGCTTATAATTAACTAAAATACGATATTATGGAACTTTTTTCAATTCAAATTAACTAAGTACAAAACCTAATTTCCTACTGTGATTAAGAAATTTTACCTACCAAAAAGTTGTTGGAATAACCCCTCCAAGATGCTAAGCCCCTCCTAGCTTGATGGTGATGAAAACCTAGCTTCCTTCTTCTTCTTCTTCCTCTTGTTCTTTCTTTTTCTCTTGATTTTAGTTTTGATTTCAGAAATTTTCAGATTTAATTTTTGTAATAGATCTGAACATATCCTATATATAAGAAGAGGGAAGGGTGAGGTGGTATAAGTAGGTGTCAAGGATTAAAGAGTGTTCATTTCATGCAAGGAGGAGGTGTGAGGTGAGTGTTGTGCATGCAAGCATGAGGTGTGCTAGCCTTATATTCATAATTTGTTTTAATTTGAAACTAAATTCGGAACTAAAATGATTTTCTATCCCATTTTCATTTACACCCTTAACAATTTTCCATTTGCACAATAATCCTAAACTTTACCTAAAAACCCCTCACAACTTAGTTTATTATAAAACACCCATTTTATTAGAATGAAGCTAAAATAGTCACTAAAACCCTTATAACTTATTTATGTTGCATACTAAAATTTTAATTTTAATTGTTTTACATAGAACTTATGAAAATTGACTTATTTGTTTTTAACAACTTTGTGATTTATCATATTATTCTTAAATTAATTAATTAATTTTATTTATTTCTAAATTTTCAGAATGCTACACAGGGGCAACTGCCTGTACTGTAGGTACCATCGCGGTCCCCGTGATGGGTGGAGCTATCTCTGGTCGCTGCGCTCGAAGCGTCTCAACTAGCGATCCTATCATCTGGCGCATCTCCTGCATACCGGATCCCATCATCTGGCGCATTTCCTGCATACCGGATCCCATCATCTGGTCTGTCGAAGAAGGAACGGTCTGCTCTGGTGCAACGGGTGTACTGCCCGGGTCTGTCCTCGTCTCAGACGAATCAACTGTAATCTCGGCTCTCATAGCTGCTCTTTGCGCCCTCATAGTTTTTGGCGGCATAATGGCTGAAACGAAAGTAGGATTGGATGAGGATACAAAAATCGAATCATAAGAGTGTATACAATCATGAAGGAATTTCAATCAATAAGTCCTAAGGTCGCTTAGGTGGAGTACCGTGTCGTGTGTATGCCGCGGACCATACGCACGCTACGCCACTCTGCTTCAGCTACCTACTCCATCATACCAAGGTCATCCTACACTCCGAAGGTAAAACCTACGCTCTGATACCAACTTTTTCACGACCCAAAGTTCGGCCCGTGACCGGCACGTAACCACGTAACGTCTACAGGCATAACGCGACTAAGTTAGTCGAAACCCAGAAATCAAAACCATTAAAAGTAATGAGTGTTGAATACAATAATGAAAACATTTAGAAAACCTTAAGTAGTTTAGTAAAATTCTTTAAGGTTCAAGTTATTATCTTAAAAATTTTGGCAGCATTTCCTTTGTAAAAACTAGCCCCGAAATCGGGTACAAGGCAATATATGAGTAAAATTATGTACAATAAGAATAAAGCATCCCAAACGGGAGCAATCACGCCCAACGGCGGAAACAATCACCATGATAATAATATACGACGCCGTAACGAAGAATGAGCAGTATAAGTGAAAACAAATATCATGAAAGATAAAGCTGCATAAATAAAGTCGGCTCCCAACGAGCTCGACACCAGAGTACAAAATAATATACATCGTCCTCACAACTGGTCTCTAAGTCGGTACATGAGTAGTAGATGGAGAGTACTAGATACAATAGTATGTACAACTGGAAATAAACAGACACCGCACAAAAACCCACCTATCAGCAAAAGGGCTAGTACGCCAACTGCAGTGGTATCTGTGTCAAAAGATGCAAGAAAGCAGCCTGCCGCGACTACTCCGAGGGGCAACCTGCAAACACCAAACACTGTGGCACAACAGGGGTGAGTTGCCAACTCGTGAATAGTAGATAACATATAAAGGTAATCGCGAGTATGCACGTGCTGCGATACTCTAACCTATGCCAACAGGTAACATCTATATGATGAGCTAGATGAGTAATAATCATGCAATAAGTGCGATCTGATAACATCTCTATGTGATAAGCAGGGTATGCAATAATCGTGCATAGAAAATGTACTCTATCAGGTACTACAGATACAGGATAAGATGTATAATACTGAATGCTGAGCATGGGAATAAATAACATCTATACGGAATGTCAACGTGGAAAAATAATCGGTGTCCATCAATACACCCAAATCCCAGTAAAACTCAGGCGCCGTCATCCTCATCGGCCCTCAAACCCTGTAAATCTCGTGGAATCGTGAGTGCCCAACATCGGCACTCGAAATATCATAAAATAGCCGTGTCTAGCATCGACACGCAAATCCTCAAGTATCGGGCTCCGTCAGTTGGATCGGCCCACGGGCTCCGTCTGCAGAATCGGCCCTCGGCCCCGGCAGTACGTGTTGTCCCGTATCCATCTATCGACTCTGGTCGGTATCCTCCGGATAATCGCCAGGTCTAACCAATCACCGGTAGGTAGTAGTCCCTCCGCCGGGCTCACCGTCTAACAATACGAGTCTTCTTGCCCCGAGGTACCATACCGGGTCCACCATGTACCCGCAATTGGTGCTTACCGCTCCTCGAATCGGGTATACTCACACAAGCTCTCTGGAACCGAGAAAACTCATGATGGACGCACTGAAATATCATATCAAGAGGAACCGGGTTTTTAAAACAGTGCGTATTTTCTTAAAATAATACCCCGGTCCTCAAATCCAGAAATCATATGAATCCAAAACTCAATGCGTAAATCCATGCAATGTGTCGTATGACACTAAGAGTAAAAAAGGGAAACCGCTCTTTTGAAAAGGATCCAGTTTTGAAAATATCTCATACGGTCCATATTCTCATGTAATCAAATCAATATCATCCATGTATGTAACATATGTATGTATGTAGGTATGGATGTGCAAATGGATATATACGCAAATATGAGTGTAGCACTACTATGAATATACAGTGTGCATGTGCGCAAGTATGAAGATATCAATATATGTGTGCACCGGTATGAATGTACAGTGTGCATGTGTGCAGGTATGAAGATACCAATATATGTGTGCACTGGTATGAATGTACAGTGTGCATGTGCGCAGGTACGAAGATATCAATATATGTTGGCACTGGTATGAATATACAATGTGCATGTGCACAAGTATGAAGATATCAATATATGTGTGCACTGGTATGAATATACAGTGTGCATGTGCGCAGGTATGAAGATATCAATATATGTGTGCACTGGTATGAATGTACAGTGTGCATGTGCGCAGTTATGAAAATATCAATATATGTGTGCACTAGTATAAATGTACAGTGTGCATGTGCGCAGGTATGAAGATATCGATATATGTGTGCTACAGTGTGCATGTGCGCAGGTATGAAGATATCCATATATGTGTGCACTGGTATGAATGTACAGTGTGCATGTGCGCAGGTATGAAGATATCAATATATGTGTGCACTGGTATGAATGTACAGTGTGCATGTGCGCAGGTATGAAGATATCATTATATGTGTGCACTGATATGAATCTACAGTGTGCATATGCGCAGGTATGAAGATATCAATATATGTGTCAATAAGCGACAAGTCATGACATTTATCAATGATGCGGCAATCAAAACGATATGTATAATGCGTAGCAATCCTATAGTGAGAGTGTCATGGCAATCACTAACGGTGTGAGTGTAACATACAAATAGTGCTCGTGCAGCTTGAACTGTTAGTGACAGTGCAGTGTTCTATACTACCATTTCTATATGCAATAAGAAGGTATGCTACTATAGTCCAAATGAACATCTACGACTAAAATCCTATCACGCCCTGACGCTTAACGCCATACGGGCGATTTCCCCATAGATGTTAAATCTACTCACCTGGTCGCGTGCTAAGTGTAGCCGACCACTTGCTTTCCCTTCCTTGCGGCGTCCGAGGTACCCGTCTGCAAACCTGGAATTTACACAAGGAATCCATATAAGCAAATATCTCGCAAAAACACGATATCGAATTCAAACAAGAAACTTGCGTCGCGAACTATACGCGCGTGTATACGTAACGTGTGTGCATATGCCAAAACCCAACGCGACACGCTGTGATACACAGCAAACCAACTCAACACGTATCGTACGTGTCGCGCAAGTCCCGCTACACTAAAAATAAGTAAACGGTCCCAGATTTAATCTGGAGCAAAAACAAGAAAACCAAACAAGACCAAACCCATCAAAATACCTACAGACATCTACCTGACAAAACCCAACACAAAATCCAACCATTGGGCCGGCGGCAAGGGGGTACTATACCGGTCCAAAACCGGTAGGTGGGGTCCAGGTCTCTACACTAGGGTCCTAACACAATTCATAACCTAGTATATATGTTTGCTCACTAAAATTACTACCCTAGTAACAGAAGATTCTATGTATCATATGGGTTTAGCTTCAAAACGTTTTAAAACACCTAGTTGCAACATAGGGTGCACTAGTGAGAATAGGTGAACTTACAAGAGTCAGGTGATACCAACAGAACAATTTAGAGCTAATCTAACCCTAAAACCCTGAGTCATCATATTCTCCAACCAAACCCTCACAATATCGTCAAAGTCCCCGATACACTAAAACTACCCAAACTCTCCCAGATTTCTACCTGCAACATTTAGGGAAAAAATAAATAATACCAAACCCAGACAAACAAACACAGACACCACCCTGCAAAACACCAACACCCAAAGCATTAGGGAGGCCGGCGACGCCGGAAATTCAAGAGGAGGTCGCCGGGATTTTGGGAAGAGGGTGGTCTCGAATTTCAACACACCAGCCTATACTTCCTGCACACTATTCTGAAGTTGTTTGCTAAGCTAGGAAATGAGCAAAGCTATAGCAGATCTCAATATCCTATACACTATATCAAAACCGTATTTTAAGTTTTCAAGTTTTGCGACTTAAGGCGATCTAGCTAAATCTAGTGAAACTAATAGGTTCAACAGCAATACTAACACCTAATCAAGTTATATAACCCAAAAATATCTCATCTTGGCTTAAACCCTACTTAAACCACCAACTAGCACCAAAAGTCCAATTTAAACACTAAGCTAAGCTAACAACTACAAGTCTAGCAAACAAAGAAGTTGGGCTAAGAATTATACCTTCCTTGACCCTAGGTGCAAGGAGAAGGAGAAGAAGAAGAGGAGGAGGAGATGTTGTGGCTGTTGCCGCATTGCTGCTTGTTGCAGGCTGCTGTTGCTACTGCTAATGTTGTTGTTGCTGGTGTTGATGTTGCTACTGCTACTCCTAGTGTTGTTGCTGCTGCGAGTGCTACTAATGATGCTGAAGATGGTGTGGTTGTTGTGCTGTTGCTTTTGGTGTTGCTACTGCTATCCCAGATGCTGCTGCTGTTGTTGCCTCAGCTGCTGCTGCTGATGTTGTGGCTGTGTGTGTGTGTGTGTGTGAGTGAGAGAGAGAAGTAGAAATGAGTGTAGTAAAAGAGTAGGAAATGAGTGATATGAGAGATTCAAACCCTTCTCTCTCTCACCTTATTTAATGCAAGCATAGGCTCATGCCATGATGCCCATCATGCACACACACACTCTCTCTCTCTCTCCCTCCAAGTCAACCCCAATTCAAATCATGTTTCTTTAAAAAAAAAAATTACACACACTTAATTAAAACCAAATAACTTAAAGAAAATGGTTTAAACAAAATGGTTAGTCCACCATGGTTACTAATCATGGTCTAACCTCAATTAAACCCTAGTTTACATGCACATGTGTGTGCAAGCTTAGAAAAATTCTAATAAAATATTCATTAAATTTGATAAATTATTTGAAAATCAATTTAGTAAACTTTTTATTGAAAACCATATATTAAAATATAATTAACCACTAAACACATCCTAAGGTGTTACATTTTGCTCTTGGGTTAGTTTCGTCATGTCGCTACGCACGTTAGCCACAATACGAACACTTGAGAGTATGTTTTGTGTTGTAGCGTCGGTATAATGTAGTTTGTACGTGTTTTGGGTCTATTATTAATATATACTTATTTTGTTGAACTCATGTTGCAGGTTCGCAGGCGGGGACTTCAGACACTGCTACCAGGGGAAAACAGGTGGTAGACTTCACCTAACTTGGAGCGTTGATGAGTAGATTTAACATTTACAGGAGAATCGCCCGCATGGCGTTATCCGTATGGGCTAGAGATGCTACTTTTGTCGCATATTCTATGTCATATTTAGAATTGCCCATTCACCCTAATGCTTTGTTATTGTTGTGCTTGGACTATTATCCTTAGGACACCGCACTATTATTTTCGATTCATGTTGCACGAGCACTGATTGTATACCACACACACCGTCAATAATTGCCATGCCACGCACAACCCACTTATAGATATGATATTGCTTGGTTAGGGACATTGAGACATTGATTAATATTTCTTATCGCATATGACATTTAGCATACATGTATATTCACATGCTTACACATATGCCTTCATATACTTATATGCTAGTTACCTGTATACCTATAGAGTATTGTACCATTAGTGATAGGTACATACATACTTTATGACATAGCTACAGGTATACCTTGCACACATATTTCACTTATACCCAGGGTGTATACTATATCGTTACTTATAGGTAGATACATATATCTTGCTATACCTTATTGTTTACACATATATCTGGTTATAGCTACATGTTTACCTTTACTTGACGTTATTTAGACTTTGATAAATTAGGAACCGCGTTATATTTATATTAACTTGTTGCAGTTAATTAGCAGCTTTTCCTTTATATGCTTACATTTCAGTTTTATGTTGCATATATTATATTCATGGATTTTCGCATTGTGATATGGATTTTTCATGATATTTTCTGGATTTGGGGACCTTGGGAGTTCATGAAATTATGCATTATTTGAAAAACCCGGTTTCCCTTGATATGATATTTCAGCAGCCACCATGAGATTTATCGGTTCTGATGTATATATACCCCACGCGAGGAAAGGAGGGGTCCGTGTGCGGGTACATGGTAGGGCCCGGAGGTACCCCAGGGCAAGAAATTCGTGGTGCAGACGATGAGTTAGTGGGGGAACCATACCTACCGGTGACATTACCTATGACTCGGCGGTAATCATGGGGATACCGTTGGGAGTCATGTATATATGGATACGTGGAAAGACGAGGGTCAGAGATAGGCACTCATGCTTTTCGGATAGCGTGTGATACGTACCTATCAGGGTGCCAGTCTTAGTGACAGCACCTGATAGATCAGCATTTCTGTGTCGATACTTGACACATTGGTTTCATGATATTTCTTTTTACTCCTAGTATATATAACAGTGGAATGGGACGCTGCTATATATGCCTTTACACCAATATTAGTGGAATGGGACGCTAATATATATGTATTGATATCAATTCATATACTTCATCTAATTTATTCATGCAAATATACCTAGATTATAAGAGATTCACTTGATATTGGATTTAGGACATATGACATTTACTTGATATTGTACATAAAGGATATATGAGATTCACTTGATTTTGTACATTCAGGATATAGGAGATTTATTCGTTATTGTACATTAAGGATTTGTGAGACTTATATGATATGAGAGCCAATTTGGGGGCTGATTTGAGAAAATTGGGATTTGGATTGTCTTGATGGATTGTGATCCTACCACGATGTCAGGATTCTGTGGAATGACATATTTCATTCCATACTCTACATTTATTGTTTATGCACTGCTTCATGTAGTAGTTGTACCTGTTAGTGTACCTTTCATAATTGTTGCATATATACATTTTCATATCATTAGTGCATGATTATTGCATACCGATTGTCATATTATTATTGCTTCATGTATTAGTTGTACCTGCTAGTGTACCTTTCATGATTATTGTATTCATAAGACCATTTATTGCTATTAATTGCATATGTTAGATTCACGATGTACGTGCATACTTGCGATTACCTGCATATGTTATTTACTATTCACGAGTTGGCAACTCACCCCCGTTGTGCCACAGTTGTTTTGCAGGGTGTTCCCCAGAGTAGTCAAGGCAGGCTATTCATCTATCTGAGCATCTTTTGCTGCGGATACTGCTTCAGCTCATAGTGTGCAGTTTTGCTTAGGTGGGTTTTGTGGTTATCCGTATTGTTGTATTGTATATTCGTTGTATCCTTCTACTCTACATCTACTATATTTTCTTGTTGACTTAGAGACTTGGTGAGTACGATATTGTATATTATTGTATGGCTTGGTTGTCTTTTATATAGTTTCTCTTTATCGTCTTTTATTTCTTCGCTACAGCGTCGTATATTTGTTGTGGTGGTTGTTTTCCGCCTTTGGGCGTGTTTTTGCTCCCGTTTGGGGATGCTTTATTATATTTATGTTGTACCCATTTTTGGGTCTAGTTTTTACAAAGGAGGTGCTGCCAAAATTTTAAAGAAAGAAAGATGGACTTTTAAAGAATTTGGGTTGTGATTTCAAAGGCTTTTAAAAATGTTTCTTATCTTATCTTGTCTTTTATTGGTTTAGATTTCTGGGTTTTATCTTTCTTTTACTACGTTACGCCTGTAGACGTTACGTAGTATTAGGGCCGTCACGTGCCAATTTCGGGTCGTGACAACGAAGGAGATGGCGAGGATGAGGAGGAGGAGGCTCTGTTGAAGGAGATGGAGTGATGAAGGGATGAAGTTTAGGGTTAGGGTTGAGGAAGAAAGAGAGTTGTGATGGGTTAAAGAAGAGGGGCTTGGGTTTTAAATAGAAGAGAGAGGGAGAGAAAAAAGGATCTCATGAAGAGAGGTGACCGTATCAGCGCATGGTAACCACACTCGAGGAACGCACAGTAATTCCGAGAAGAGAGAGAAAGAAGAGAGAGAAAGAGACACAGTGAAAGGAAAGAGAGAAGAGAGAGGAGAGATGAGAGAGGAGGAAAGAGAGAGAGGTGATTGGCTCGGTGTGTGGGGTCGATGACAGAAAAAAAGAGAGAGAAAGAGAGCTGGGTTGTTTTCAGTTTAGATTTTAATTAAAAAGATTTGTTAGTTAAATTAAATTTAAAATGTCGATTTAAATTAAAGATATTAATTTAAATAATTTTGAATTTTAGCGGGATACAAAAATAACCCAAAACACGCCCGGGTCGGGTCTAAAAATTCAGTTTTAAAATATGAAAAATATATGCGATGACCAAAATTCAAAATGAATGCTCGGGTAACGAAAATGCATAACCCCAAGAACGGATGCACGTACGTGCGTGTAGCCATCCAAACAAGTCCGTTTCACTGAACGGGACGAGAACAAGATGCGCGGATGCTACCATGGGGTTAAGGGTATCATGCAGGCCATGTAATGTATTTTTAAAATATTTTATGTGACTTAAAATATTATATGGTAAAAGATGCAATGCCAGATAAAATGCGAGTATACAGTATTCATGAAGGTGTACCAGTCTACGCAACAAGTCAGGATAAACCATAACATGACTTACGATAAGTTTCAAGTAAGCGGGTCGGGTCGAATGCTGATACTAATGTAAAGATACTATTCATACCCAAAACACGATAAATCAGGAAAATACCATAAAGAAAGAAATACGGAAACTAGAATTGGTATAAATAAACTAGGGTGTTATATTATACCCAACTACAAAAAGAATTTCGTCCTCGAAATTCCAAAAACAAGGAAAGATAAACAATCAAGAAACTAAAAAAAATAGATATGGAAACTTCTGTCGAATTTCGTCTTCTCGTTCCCAAGTTGATTCTCCATACGAGCGATTTCTCCAACAAAAACAAGTATGAGAGGGATAACCTTGTTCTTAAGGACCTTTTCTCTTCGATTAATGATCGACATCGGTCATTCCTCAAAGGTCAAGTCCTCTCTTACAGTCAGCTCCAAATGATCTAGCACGTGTGTTTCATCTCGAACATACTTACGGAGTTGAGATACGTGAAACACGTCATGAACATTCGCTAAAGATTATGGTAAAGCCAATCGATAAGCCACTTCTCCAACACGTTCCAAAATCTCGAAAGGCCCTACGAATCGAGGACTAAGCTTGCCTCGACTCCCAAAACGAATCACTCCTCTAGTAGGTGATATCTTCAAGAACACCAGATCACCAACAACGAACTCTAAAGGTCTTGTCGATGTATCGGCCCAACTTTTCTGTCGATCTTGTGCAGCTTTCATGTGATTCCGTATAGTAGTAACTTTCTCAACTGTTTGCACTATCAAATCCGGTCCCAACAATCTTCGTTCTCCAATATCATCCCAACAAACGGGTGAGCGACACTTGTGACCATACAACGCTTCGAATGGAGCCATTTGAATAGTCGCCTGAAACCTGTTATTGTAGGAAAACTCTACCATATGTAGATGATCCTTCCACGAAGCCTTGAAGTCTAACATGCAAGCTCTTAACATGTCTTCAAGAGTTTGGATCGTTCTCTCCGACTGGCCATCTGTCTGAGGATGATAAGCTGTGCTAAACTTCAATCAAGTCCCCAAACTTTCCTGTAAGCTCCTCCAGAAGTGCGATAAGAATCGGGTGTCACGATCGGACACGATGCTCACAGGTACTCCATGCAATCTCACAATCTCCTGCATGTACCATTCTGCTAACGTTTCCGTTGACTGACCAACTCGAAATGGTATGAAATGAGCTGCTTTGGTCAATCGATCAACAATCACCCAAACAGCATTGTTGTCCTTTGGACTCCGCGGTAAAGCAGTCACGAAATCTATGGTTATATGTTCCCACTTCCAGTGAGGAATTGGAAGTGGTTGTAATAAACCAGCAACCTTTTGATGTTCAGCCTTAACTTGCTGACACGCCAAGCACTTCGCTACAAAGCGGGCGATCTCCCGTTTCATGCCTTCCCACCAGAAATGTTGTCGTACATCACGGAACATCTTCGCGCCTCCTGGATGTACGGAATACGCTGAACTGTGCGCCTCCTTCATAACTTCTTCACGAATGTCTCCTTTTGGCACACACAAACGGCTACCATACAGCAACGAACCATCTTCATGAATCAACAAGTCCGTTCGAAGTCCTGCTTCAACTTGTTTTCGAAACTTCTGCAATCTGTAAGTCCATGCTACCTCTCCCGGTACTTTCGGGAATGCGGAATTTGGTAAAAAACGATTTTCTTAAAGATGGTAACATGGACCTATAACCCGGATCTTGGTTAAACATCTATCTAACATCCTAACTAAGAGATTCTAGCTACTCGGTTAGGGGGTTATACCTAGCTTGTCTTGAACTCCTTCTCTTCAAGCTCCGATGGTGGTCCGATGGCTCCTTCTCGTCGTCGCCGTACGCCGAAGATAGATCCACTTGAAAGCTCAAACCTTTAGCTCCTTCTTCGTTCTTTGAAGAAACTAGTTCACTTGGTTTGCCAAACCTAGTGAACTAGAATGAGTAGAGAGGAAATAGAATGGGATTTTATCTATGGTTCTTGATTCTCAACTCATGAGACAAGAGAACCATAGATCAAGAGAGGGAGCAAGAGGTTGAGGGTGAGAGCAAGAGGAGAGCTCAAGAACAAGAGAGAGAATGAGCAAGAAAGAATGAGGCTCTCTTTTGTCTTTCACCCTCTCATAATCCAAAGTGATCATAACTCATCATATCAAAAAAAGTCTTATGTGATGGTTAGAAGCAACCACAACCATATCATTTCATGCACTCATTTTACACAAATGAGCAAGTAAACAAAAGTCTTTGCCATGAAATGATGGCTATGGTTATCATGATGGTCAACTAGTCAAGCCTAGTCAACCGGTCAACAAGTCAACAAAAGTCAACAAGTCAACAAAGTCAACAAGTCAACAAAAGTCAACAAGTCAACAACCATATCACCATAATACTTAATTAATATAATAGTTAATCACATATCATATTCTCATTAGGGTTGAGCATAAAGTCAAATAGTCAACGGTCAACTGTCAACAACCCTAATGAGAATCCGCTGCCTCTGCCTCCCTGTCAACTGTGCATACACACCCGCATCCGCGTTCCGAGGAACACGAATGCAAACTGGATAAATCCAATCCCATAAGGTACACTAGGATCTGGCTTAAACCAAAGCCCGCTAGTGTAAACTGTCCGGACACTGTACGCGCACAAGTGCACGGATGTGACCGAACCCTGTCGCAAAACCATGCGACCTGTCGCAATACCATGCGACCTCTACTCTTTTGCCTAAAGGCGAAAAGCTTTCTGTGTGGGACTCTAAAGACTCGACACTACGCTGGCAGTGGGTTTAACCACAGACCGCAAGCGGCACTAGCTGTGCGTAACGGTCCCCAGGTAATGCCGACAAGAAGACCGACGAGGCGAAACCCATCTGAACTCCTACTGAGCCTGAGTGTGACATTCTCCGTACAGTCCGGTCTGTTCGTCTGATACATCGCATGGCGGGCCTAGGGGGCGGTAAACGTCAGTCCCCCAATAGCGGTACAAGTCGTGCCGGAGCGAAGCCCAAAACACCCTGAGATAACACTGGAAACCTACCAGTATATCTCGTTTGCCCTGGCCAGGGACTACTTGTGTAATGGCTCTCCTAGACACAGCGCGATGTCAACCCCCAATACCGGGAGAGACGAATCCTGTCTAACCGTCACTGCCTCCAAGTGCTTCGGGACTGTATCCAACCACTACCTGTTTGCACGACTCCTTTGAGTCGTGGTAGGGTAGTGATCAAAGTACAGTGGGAACACACTCGAGGCGGAGTGACAGTGTCAAGTCAGCGGACTAAGCTGTACTCATGTCACCTGGGAACTGATAACTGACGATAGGTATAATACCAACTAGTCAGTTCCCGACGAGTCCTGTCCAGTGTACCCGTAACCTAACGAGCACCCGCATACTATCTCAAGTACGACGTACTGACGGCTGTGGGACAGACCGTCTCCCACACTGGGATGAGAAGCGCATGCGCTGGTCTACTCCGGAGTATCGATGCCCTGTCTCGATAGTCCTGCGACCAGGGACCTGCATAAGGATGTGCTTATAGATTACCCAGCCCCACTAGTGTGACGGCCATCACATCGCTGGTAATCAAGCAAAGATCCTAAGGGCTCTACTAATGTGTATAGGCGATATACAAAAATAAACACATGTACACATTGAAGTAGAAACAAACCAAGTAGCATACTACTATTTTGAGCAAGATTGTATATACAAGGTGAATATCCCAAGCATCCATTAAGTAATATACAAACCAGTATGATACAGTAATGGTCTCTAGGGCATATACACTAACAATCTCCCACTTGCACTAAGGCCATGTACTGGCGTATCGAAGACCTATCATCTCGATCAGCCGCTCGAACTGAGTCTGGGGCAGGGCCTTGGTGAATGGATCTGCAGTGTTATCTTCTGAAGCGACTCTCCGAACCTCGATCTCCTGGCGATCCACGATCTCCCTGATCAGGTGATACCGCCTCAAGATGTGCCTGGATCTCTGATGGGACCTGGGTTCCTTCGCTAAAGCTATAGCCCCGTTGTTGTCGCAATACAGTGGTATTGGATCAACAATGGACGGAACCACCTGAAGTTCTTTCAAGAACTTCCTCATCCAGACAGCTTCTTTTGCGGCATCAGATGAAGCGATGTATTCCGCTTCCATCGTCGAGTCTGCAACGGTTTCTTGTTTGGAACTCTTCCAACACACCGCCCCTCCATTGAGGGTAAAGACAAAACCCGACATGGACTTGGAATCATCCTTGTCACTCTAGAAGCTGGAGTCAGCAAAGGCCTCGATCTGGAGGTCTTTTCCGCCATACACCAAGAACATCTCCTTAGTCCTTCTCAGGTACTTGAGAATGTTCTTTACCGCTATCCAGTGTTTCTCCCCAGGGTTTGACTGATACCGGCTTACCACACTCAGTGCATAAGCTACATCCGGTCTGGTACACAACATCGCATACATTATAGAGCCTACCGCAGAAGCGTAGGGTATAATAGACATGCGATCCCTCTCCAAATCAGTCTTGGGAGACATCTCTTTAGAGAGGGTGATCCCGTGACAAGCCGGTAGGTTACCGCGCTTGGAATCTTCCATACTGAATCTCTTCAGTATGGTGTCGATGTACCTGGACTGTGATAGTCCTAATATCCTCTTGGATCTGTCACGGTAGATCCGGATACCCAGAATGTATGAGGCATCACCCAGGTCTTTCATGGAGAACCTGTGTGACAAGAACCCCTTGACAGATTGTAGCATAGGAATGTCATTTCCTATTAAGAGAATGTCATCCACGTATAAAACGAGGAATACTACAGTTCTCGCTACAAATCTACTATAGATGCATGGTTCATCTGGATTTTTGATAAAGCCAAATTCTTTGACCGTCTCATCAAAGCAGATGTTCCAACTCCGCGACGCCTGCTTTAGTCCATAGATGGACTTAAGCAACTTGCACACCTTTCCGCTACTCCCACTCTGAATGAAACCCTCTGGCTGGTCCATATAGACACACTCCTCTAAATTTCCATTTAGAAAAGCTGTCTTTACGTCCATTTGCCAGATCTCATAATCGTGGAAGGCAGTAATGGCAAGAAGGATCCGAATGGATTTCAGCATGGCTACTGGAGAAAAGGTTTCGTCATAGTCCAAGCCAGGTCTTTGACGAAAACCCTTTGCTACCAGCCTAGCTTTATAGGTCTCAACCTGTCCATCTACACCAATCTTCCTTTTGAAGATCCACTTGCATCCTACGGGTTTTACCCCGTCTGGAGCAATGTCCAACGTCCATACCTTGTTGGTGTACATGGACTCCATTTCGGTCCGCATTGCATCCAGCCATTTCACTGAGTCAACGCTCTGAACGGCCTGCTGGAAGCTAGTAGGCTCATCATAATCTATGATGCAATCCCCTCTATCCCCGTCAATAAGAAAACCGTAGTATCTCTCGGGCGGATGAGACTGCCTACTACTCCTACGGAGCGGCGTAGGAATGTCCTGTTCTGTTGAACCCTCTGGTTCCACTAACCTTTCAGTAATAGTCTGTGGTTCTGGAATTTCTTCCAGTTCCACTGCGCTCCCACTATTTTCCTTTTCCAAGAACTGGTGTTCTAGGAAGTGGGCATTACGAGAAACAAGGACTTTTTGTTCCTCTGCGTAGTAGAAAAGATACCCCCTGGTGTTCTTTGGGTATCCCACAAACTTGCACAGTACTGAGCGTGCCTCGAGTTTGTCCGCATGCTGCTTTTTGACAAAAGCTGGACATCCCCAGATCTTCAGATATTGAAGATAGGGTTTCTTCCCACTCCACATTTCAAATGGCGTAGTAGGCACAGTCTTAGTGGGAACTCGGTTCAAAAGGTATGCGGCTGATTCTAGCGCATATCCCCAGAATGATCGCGGCAACTCAGCGTTACTCATCATGGACCGTACCATATCCAATAGGGTGCGGTTCCGTCTCTCCGATACACCGTTATGTTGCGGGGTGTATGGAGGAGTAAGCTGAGAGAGAATTCCGTTCTCTTTTAAATAGTCCAGGAACTCGGCACTTAAGTATTCTCCACCTCGATCCGATCTTAGAATCTTAATACTTTTGCCGGTCTGTTTCTCTACTTCATTCTTATACTCCTGGAATTTTCCAAAGGCCTCGGACTTATGTTTCATCAAGAAGACATAACCGTACCTTGAGAAGTCATCCGTAAAAGTAATGAAGTAAGAATGTCCGCTTCGGGCATGTGTAGACATTGGACCGCACACGTCACTGTGTACGAGTCCCAAGAGCTCGCTCGCTCTTACTCCATGTCCAGTAAACGGAGTCTTTGTCATCTTTCCTTTGAGACAGGATTGACAAGTGGCATACGACTGATATTCGAACGTATTCAAATACCCTTCTGTATGTAACTTCGTCAACCTTCTCTCATTGATGTGACCCAATCTACAATGCCATAAGAAAGTCTGATTTATTTCTGGAGACTTTCTTTTGTGTGTATTCTGGACATTAAAAATCTGTGGTTGGTTTAACACGTATATACCATTACTCAAAGTACCTGACCCAATCAAAACTTGATTAAGGTGAATGTTTACAACATTACTTACAAACGCAAATTCATAACCTTCTTTAGAAACTAAAGATACAGAAATGATATTACAAGTTGCGTTGGGTACAAAAAAGCAATTACGCAAAACCAAAACATGTCCATCTGACATTCCCAGGTGATAGTCCCCCACGGCTTTAGCATCCATGCTAGCTCCGTTCGCAACTCTGAGGGTCATGTCTCCTGCCTTCAAAACCCTACGGTTTCTCAACGCCTGCAAAGAATTACAGATATGAGATCCTGATCCGGTATCCAATACCCAGGAAGTAGAGTTTATTGAAAGACAGTTTTCAATAACATACACACCTGAAGCTGAAGCTGCAACCTGCTTCAATTCCTGTGTTCTGGCCTTCCAGGCCCTGCAATCATTCTTCCAGTGTCCTTTCTTATGACAATAGAAGCATTCTTCCTTATCCACAAGCTTCCCCGCTATCTTTGTTGCTTTACCTTTTCCCTTCGTATCCACTTTACTAACACCGCCCCTTGGTTTGGCGGGGGCCTTCTTCTTCTTTCCCTTGGCTTTCGCCTTGGACCTAGAAGAAGATGATCCTCCTACAAACAAAGTGGATGTATCCCTACCTTTCTGTAGGGTGCCCTCTGCGCTCCTCAGCATGTTGAGGAGCTCTGAAAGTTCAACCTCTTTTTCTTGTAAGTTGAAGTTCAGTATAAACTGGGCGTAAGTGGAAGGAAGGGACTGGAGAACTATATCCGTATATAGCTCACTCTCCAATGTGATCCCTAGGTCAGCGAGCTCCTCAATGAAGCCGATCATCTTTAGCACGTGCTCGGCTACTGATGATCCGACGGCCATTCTTGTCGAAAATAACTTTTTCGACGCTTCGTATCTTGCGATACGAGATTGCTCTCCATACAGTTCTTTTGTATGAAGCAATATGGATTCCATGTCCATATTCTCGTGCCTCCTCTGATGTTCGTTGTCCATCGAGGCAAGCAGGAGGCATTTGGCCTTCGCACTATCAATCTCCCAAGTCTTGCGGATTTCCTTATCCGCGACGCTGGAAGTTGGACCAGGGACAGGGGGAGCTTTGGTGGTAAGAAGATACCCCAGCTTGTCGTAAGTGATTGCTATCTTGACATTCCTGAGCCAATCTTTGTAGTTTGGCCCTGTCAGTTTGTTTTTATCTAGGAGTAACTTAAGTCCAGTCATGTTGATTGGTCGCTGCAATTAGGAGAGAGAAGAAGAAACACTCAGCATGATGCTCTTGCAAGTTTAGAGTGGTTTTTAGTTTGTCTAAACAGGATGGCTCCCACTGTTTCTCGAATCCCTCCTCAAACCATAAAGGAAGAATTAGTCAGGATCAATCCCACTGTACAATACTTGCTTAACCGTTCAGCTAGGCCGGTGTCGGTACTTCGAGGGAGGTTTTCCAACGCTTTCGCGAAGTTCCTTAATTAGAGAACCTCTTTTCCCTTGGGGCGTAGCCCCGCTAACACCTTTCTAGGCACCTACTAGGTTTATAGCATTGATCGTTAAGTGAGAAATTTCCCGAGGAGTAGCATATACTCACAGTAGGATCGGGATCCAAATATCATCGCGTGACGAAACTGAAGGAATCCTACCAGAATCATCACACTCCAAATGGTATGCAAATCTAGCAAGTTTCAGTACTTATGAAACTCCCGATGTGGATTTTTGCCCCATGCTCTTATGACCTTGGCGTGAGGTCAAAATGTCATAAGTCACATGTCAAGTTCGTCCCATCATTATCCAGGTTAATTTGAACCCACCCGTACATACCCTTGACGTAGGCCAAAATGGCAGTACGACTGTCTCAAACCAACGCATTCTATCTATGCAACAGATAAATATCCGGCAGCTACCAATCACTATGCCTTGGCGTAAGGTCAAAATACATAGCTTGAATACTACCGAATATTTAACTGAAATGATGGAGGGCTACGGATGGTTTTGGCAAAACCGTGAACGTAGTGAACTTGATTTGGTCGATGGAACGAGATAGCTTTTAAATGGAGTGGCTCAAACTCCGTATTTTAAAAGTTTGTTTTGAAAAGAACCGAGTGGTTTTTCGAAAGTGTTCCAACGACTTTAACTTGGTTTATTATCTTGCATTAGTTCTTTTAATGCGTGATATTCTTGCATTAGTTCTTTTAATGCGTCCCATCATTTAATCCTACCATTGCAGAAAACAACCAAAATATGACGTACGCTTATGCCATTCGCATTCGCCACGGGGCCCCGTCATTACCCGTTAGGTTACTTAACTAACGACAGAGCGGGGGCTGGGCTAGCGCGTCTGTAAAACATAAGCAACGCCTAAATAATATCATATATAGATATACTGCAATGATAAACATTTCAGATCACAGATGAATACATTGGATATACTAGGAATCTGTAATTCGTACGAGCCTGTAACAAAAGACAGATTACACGGTCGCGGTGAATAGCCAAATACCCCACCCAAGACCCCTACGGGTGCAGCAAACTACCCGCCAAGTACCCGAAGCGTAGTAACCTCCCTCATCTCCATGAGTAGGCGACTCGACACTTCGGCATACCCGGTAGTTTGTGCACCCCCTCCATGGGTCTATCCTAGGAGCAAAAACAGTAAAAAGAAATTATACAATGACGGCTACAACCCCGACCCGGTTGTGCGGCCATACAAATAATTATTACATCAATTTACAAATTTACATGAATTGAAAGAAAAGAAAACTCTCGTCTCACAACCCCCGGCTATTCACCCGCGACAATCCAACATATTCATATACACATTCCAGCACATTACAGATCACAGATTTGTATAACCCCCACTAATCGACATATAGCGATTAGTAGACGTTCAATACAAATATCACATTACAGAAAACCCGTTAGCTTAAGTCTTTTAGAAGTTCTATCAAAAATACGGATTTTCGGGACCCCAAAATGAAATTTTCGTTCTGGAAAATCTGGGTTGAAAATATATATGCTAAAAATCCCAAAATACCCCCGTGAAAACACTGCAGCAAAAATTTTCCTCGGCCGAGTCGACTCGGCCGCGGATCCGCGGCAGGAGCGTGCTCCCGCCTCGTTTCCGCGGCTCGTTGACTCGAACGTTGGACCATTTTTGGTGAGTGCCCACAGAAAAGCCTGAGCCGATTTTAGGTGTTAAAATAATCAATTTTTGAACAGTGGAAAAATCGACAGAAACTGCAAAAATTTTGGGGTTTGTTTCGGGACTTTTTCGTTGATCGATCTTCTAGTTACTTGCTAACATGCCAGATGGAGTTTAACTAGGCTCTGATACCACTGTAAGTCCATGCTACCTCTCCCGGTACTTTCGGGAATGCGGAATTTGGTAAAAAACGATTTTCTTAAAGATGGTAACATGGACCTATAACCCGGATCTTGGTTAAACATCTATCTAACATCCTAACTAAGAGATTCTAGCTACTCGGTTAGGGGGTTATACCTAGCTTGTCTTGAACTCCTTCTCTTCAAACTCCGATGGTGGTCCGATGGCTCCTTCTCGTCGTCTCCGTACGCCGAAGATAGATCCACTTGAAAGCTCCAACCTTTAGCTCCTTCTTCGTTCTTTGAAGAAACTAGTTCACTTGGTTTGCCGAACCTAGTGAACTAGAATGAGTAGAGAGGAAATAGAATGGGATTTTATCTATGGTTCTTGATTCTCAACTCATGAGACAAGAGAACCATAGATCAAGAGAGGGAGCAAGAGGTTGAGGGTGAGAGCAAGAGGAGAGCTCAAGAACAAGAGAGAGAATGAGCAAGAAAGAATGAGGCTCTCTTTTGTCTTTCACCCTCTCATAATCCAAAGTGATCATAACTCATCATATCAAAAAAAGTCTTATGTGATGGTTAGAAGCAACCACAACCATATCATTTCATGCACTCATTTTACACAAATGAGCAAGTAAACAAAAGTCTTTGCCATGAAATGATGGCTATGGTTATCATGATGGTCAACTAGTCAAGCCTAGTCAACAAAAGTCAACAAGTCAACAAAGTCAACAAGTCAACAAAAGTCAACAAGTCAACAACCATATCACCATAATACTTAATTAATATAATAGTTAATCACATATCATATTCTCATTAGGGTTGAGCATAAAGTCAAATAGTCAACGGTCAACTGTCAACAACCCTAATGAGAATCCGCTGCCTCTGCCTCCCTGTCAACTGTGCATACACACCCGCATCCGCGTTCCGAGGAACACGAATGCAAACTGGATAAATCCAATCCCATAAGGTACACTAGGATCTGGCTTAAACCAAAGCCCGCTAGTGTAAACTGTCCGGACACTGTACGCGCACAAGTGCACGGATGTGACCGAACCCTGTCGCAAAACCATGCGACCTGTCGCAATACCATGCGACCTCTACTCTTTTGCCTAAAGGCGAAAAGCTTTCTGTGTGGGACTCTAAAGACTCGACACTACGCTGGCAGTGGGTTTAACCACAGACCGCAAGCGGCACTAGCTGTGCGTAACGGTCCCCAGGTAATGCCGACAAGAAGACCGACGAGGCGAAACCCATCTGAACTCCTACTGAGCCTGAGTGTGACATTCTCCGTACAGTCCGGTCTGTTCGTCTGATACATCGCATGGCGGGCCTAGGGGGCGGTAAACGTCAGTCCCCCAATAGCGGTACAAATCGTGCCGGAGCGAAGCCCAAAACACCCTGAGATAACACTGGAAACCTACCAGTATATCTCGTTTGCCCTGGCCAGGGACTACTTATGTAATGGCTCTCCTAGACACAGTGCGATGTCAACCCCCAATACCGGGAGAGACGAATCCTGTCTAACCGTCACTGCCTCCAAGTGCTTCGGGACTGCACCCAACCACTACCTGTTTGCACGACTCCTTTGAGTCGTGGTAGGGTAGTGATCAAAGTACAGTGGGAACACACTCGAGGCGGAGTGACAGTGTCAAGTCAGCGGACTAAGCTGTACTCATGTCACCTGGGAACTGATAACTGACGATAGGTATAATACCAACTAGTCAGTTCCCGACGAGTCCTGTCCAGTGTACCCGTAACCTAACGAGCACCCGCATACTATCTCAAGTACGACGTACTGACGGCTGTGGGACAGACCGTCTCCCACACTGGGATGAGAAGCGCATGCGCTGGTCTACTCCGGAGTATCGATGCCCTGTCTCGATAGTCCTGCGACCAGGGACCTGCATAAGGATGTGCTTATAGATTACCCAGCCCCACTAGTGTGACGGCCATCACATCGCTGGTAATCAAGCAAAGATCCTAAGGGCTCTACTAATGTGTATAGGCGATATACAAAAATAAACACATGTACACATTGAAGTAGAAACAAACCAAGTAGCATACTACTATTTTGAGCAAGATTGTATATACAAGGTGAATATCCCAAGCATCCATTAAGTAATATACAAACCAGTATGATACAGTAATGGCCTCTAGGGCATATACACTAACACAATCTTCTCGGGATTAACGGCGATTCCATTTCCAGATACGACATGCCCAAAACTTCACTTCTTCAAGCCAAAACTCGCACTTGCTCATCTTTGCATATAATCTTTCTTGCCTCAATGTCTGCAGTGCGATCTTCAAGTGTTCTCCATGCTCTTCAATGCTCCTTGAGTAGACCAGAATATCATCGATGAACACCACGATAAAATGGTCCAAGAACGGTGAGAAGATTCGGTTCATCAAGTCCATTAATATTGCCGGTGCATTCATGACTCGGAATGGCATCACTAAATATTCGTAATGTCCATACCGAGTTCGGAACGCAGTCTTGCAAATATCCTCTGGTTTTACATCGGACATGATGATATCCGGATCGCAAATCCAGCTTCGAGAGTACCCTCGTGCCATTAAGTTGCTCGAATAATTCGCCAATACGAAGGATCGGGTACTTGTTCTTAATAGTCACTCGGTTTAATTCTCGATATTCGATGCACATCCTCCGTGTGGCATCTTTATTCTTTAATAGAAGAACTGGAGCTCCCCAAGTTGAATTGCTTGCTGCGAATCCAACTCTTCTCAAGTAATTCGGTAACCTGCTTCTTGACTTCTTCCAACTCCACTGGTGCCATTGGGTAGTACGCCTTTGAGATTGGCGCTGCACCAGGAACAAGATCGATCGCGAACTCCACATCTCGTTTTGGCGGTAAACCCGAGATGTCCTCGAACACGTCCATGAAATCTCGAACTACAGCTAGCGCTTCCTCCTTATCAACTTCTATCGACGAAAGAACATTGCTTGTCGGCCTAACCCTAAACTCGACTGGCCCGACAGAATTGCTACCTCCTGTAAGTCTACGGTAGCACCCCGGCCGTCAATCCGAGGCCAAAAGTGGAAACAAAAACTTTTTAGGAAACCGGCGCTATCGTAGTCTTTCACCCGGATCGAACCATTAACGCTAAACTAGCAAACTACTAAGAAGTGAGAGTGGTTATACCGATCGATCTGTAGGGTTCCTAGGCACTCTCAAGAGGTCTCACAAGGCATCAACCATGCCAATTTCAAATTTTACGGGTGCCGAGAAACCCTAATACGGATCGTTGACTAGAAATTTAGGCGAAACAGTAAACTAGTTAACATCTTAACTAAAGGAGAGAGGCTACAACCTTTGTAGATCCGGTTCTCCACTTCCTTAGCTCCGCGTAGGCGTCCTCTCGCTGTCCATCTCGAATCCCGAACTCAAACGTCGGCTTCATCGGAGAATTGGGCGGACTAGGTCGTCGGCTTCGTGCCGAAGATGATCTACGTCGAGGTTTCACAAGTTCAAGCTCCGACTTCACCAAGTTGTGAAACTTGTGAAGAAAACACCCAAAACAACTTGGCAAGAGGTAGAGGGTGAAGAAATAGGAGGTGGGTTCACTTTAGAATTAGATTTCTCACACTTTTGCTCAAGATGCCATTGTTGAAGACAAGGTTTTTCTTGAAGAAGAAGAAGGAGAGGAAGAAAGAATATGATAAGTTTCTTAATTAAAAATGAAACTAATATGAATACTTATCATATACTAACCATGGTCAAGTGTAGAGATTAAACTAAGGTTAGTTGGAATGGTTAGGGTTAAGGATGAGATAAGAATGGTGGACTTTGTCAAAGCTTCAAGAAGCTTCAACATAGAAACAAAATAAGCCACCATTCTCAATAATATACAAAATGAATAAATAAATAAATAACTAAGTAAATAATCAAAACCCTAACCATTCATATAACCATGGTTTAATCTTTACACAAACCCAAGTGAGCAAGTATCATCAAACATGATACAAACAAGTGCACAAAAAATATATCACATATACAATGTGCATCAAGTGAGAAAATCCTTTTAAAATGAACCAATACTAGTTAATGCAAAGCAATATATCAAATATATAATTATACATTAAATCATTAAATCAACACTTGATTTAACGATCCGGTCATATCGCATATAACCGACTAGTATCCTATGTATCGGCTTATCGAATCAATCCTTGATTCGATATCTAGGTTATATCGCATATAACCAATCGATACATTCATCGCGAGAATGAAATACGGTATCACATACACGCATTATTCTCGCTCCCGCACATATCTCATATGCGCTCCTATTTCGTTTCGCTTGAGCCAGGAAACCTCTGTGTAGGACTCTAAAGACTCGTCAATACGCCGGTAGCAGATGATGATCATATCAAGCACCCACAAGCCGCAAGCGGTCTGCTAAACGTAACGGCCACCCGGGTGTTGAGCGATCAGAAGATCGACGAGCTAGCCCGCTCACACTCCTGTGAATCCAACCAGTAACACTTACCGTACAGTCCGGTCTGTTCGTCTGATATGTCGCATATCAAGTCTAGGGGTGGTATACGTCAGACCCCAATAACAAATAAGTCGTGCCGATGTGAGGCTCATAACGGGTCGAGAAACTACTGGTAACACTTACCAGCAAATCTCTGATCAGCCCTGGCCAGGGACTTCCCTGTTACGGCCAATCGAGCACAGCGCAACATCAACCCCCAATACCGGGAGAGACGAAACCCCTCCTATCGCTCATTGCCTCCATATGACTCAGGACTGTACCCAAAGACCACCGTTTTGCACGCCCTCATGGACGTGGTAAGGTGGAGATCAAAGCACAGTGGGAATCACACAAGACTCTATGACGATCTCGGGTCTACAGACTAACCAGTACAAGTGTCACCTGAGAACTGCCATCTGACGTGAGGTATAATACCATCTGGGAGTTCTCGGCGAGACCGTCCAGTATACCCAGTCTCCACTGAGCACCCGTATACCATCTCTGATGTCAAACACCAATGGATATGGGATCATCCATCGCCCATCTCATGGGTCGAGAATCGTATACGCTAGTCTACACTGGTATATCGATGCCCTGTCTCGATACACCCACGACTAGGGACCTTGAAGGATGTACTTATGGACTACCATGTCCCCACTAGTATGATCTGCATCATAGTCCAGGTAGTCAAGTATACATCCTAAGGGCTTTATCAACATGTAACTATAAGACAGTTTAAAGAGACAAGTGTACATGTTAAGATAAAGAGTAACCGGATAGCATACTATCATATGGAGCAAGAAAGTCATCTCTATATATGTCCAAGCATCCAATATAATATACATCATCTGTACAATACTGGCCTCTAGGGCATACATACAACTAACACGATCCGTGTCCTTCGGTCTTTGGCCACCATCCTAAGCTCCTCGTGGCATCTCCGATCTCCGGTCTTCTCGTCAGAAGGGCACCACATCAATGAGTATTTTTACGGGCTCCCGCTTCATCCGAAGCAACTCGAACATGAAGTTTACAAGCCGACATGTCCAAGGAGATGTAGAGAATGTGTGTGATAACTTTGTCTCAAGCATCCATTGATTCTCAACACATGAGAGTGTATAGATGGAGATTGAAAATGATGCCATTGGTGGAAATGGTGAGCTAGAGGAAGAAGAAGAAGAGGAGGTTTTTCTTTTCTTAATGTGTTGGAATAATAATGGAGAGCAAAAATGATAATCCAAGAGCTAACCCCCTGCCTCATGGCTGCCCCTTCTCTCTCCACTTATCATTTCAACACATAAATCAATCCAAAATGAGACATATGCACAAATAAAGATACCATGAGTCATCACTTATGCATGTATCATAATTAATGCTCCTAATGATGACTTAAGCCCACAATTTCCACTTGTAAATATTAATCCAAATGTTTACAACAATAATTAGAATGGCATCAACTAAAGTAAACTCGTGACGGATCATAAGAGTACCCCTCACCTGTATATACATACCTTCATCCGCATTCTGACTGAATGTGAATGCAATGAGACGAAAGCAATCCAACTAATCTAATACTAGGATCCGGCTTAAACCAAAGCCCACTAGTTTGATCCGTCCGATCATGATCCGTGCATGACTGCACGTATATGATCGAACCCTTCCATAATACCATACGGCCTCTACAACGTTTCTCCCGAAACTTGAGAAACTTTTTGTGGGGGACTTTAAAGACTCGTCAATACACTGGCTGTGGATTTAACCACTAGCACGTCAGTGGCACTAGCTGTGCGTAACGGCTGCCGAGGTATTGACCAAAAGGGAGGCTGATGAGCGAACTCATCCTGACACCCTACTGAGCCTGTCAGTGACAATATCCGTACAGTCCGGTCCGTTCGTCTATGAGCATCGCATGTCGGGCCTAGGGGTTGGTAAAAGTCAGACCCCCAAAGGCGGTACAAGTCGTGTCGGAGTGTAGCCTAGAACACCCTGAGATACTACTGGAATACCTACCAGTAAATCTCCTGCCTTGGCCAAGGACTACGTGTAATGGCTCTCCTAGACACAGAACGATCTCACCCCTAATACCGGGAGAGACGAAACCCCTGCCGATCCGCTCACTGCCTCCATGTGGCTCAGGACTGTACCCAACTAAAACCTGTTTGCACGACTCCTTTGATCCGTGGTAGGGTAGTAATCAAAGCACAGTGGGAACTCACACGAGACAAATGACGATCTCAGGTCGATGAACTAACCTGTACATATGTCACTAGGGAACTGCTATCTGACGTTAGGTATAATACCAACCAGCATGTTCACGGCGAGTCCTGTCCGATGTACTCATAATCCAATGAGCACTTGTATACATCTTAGGTGACCCAACTGACACCAATGGCTTGTAAGACCGGCCACCGCCCCTCATCGAGGTCTCGACTGTATACACTAGTTTACTAATGGAGTATCAATGCCCAGTCTCGAAACTCCCACGACTAGGGACCTTTTAAGGATATGCTTATAGACTACCCAACTCTCAGGTATATGATCGCCATCATACTGCTGGTAGTCAAGCAAGAATCCTAAGGGCTCCATCAATGTGTAATAGTGACCTGTAATGTCACCTAAAGCTGTACACGATGATAAAGGCAAACCAGGTAGCATACTATTCTCTATCAATGTGTAATAGTGAACTGCAACGTCACTTCCAGCATGTACACGATGATAAAGACAAACCAGATAGTATACAATCCTCTCGAGTAAGACTGTCCTACCGGTATAGGTCCTCCCTTAATCATTGCAATCACGTGTCTGCGATCCAATAATTGACTTTGAGGACACTATATCCAACAATCTCCCACTTGCACTTAAGGCTAATTATTGCGATGTCGCATACTCACAGCCCGTGTGATACCGAACACCCAACTTCTCAACTGATCAGTTTCACAAAACTTGTTTGTGAAACTATTGTGTTCGAGAAATAGCCTTAGCTAGTGGATCCGCTCTGATGTTCCTTTCTATGTCTCTCTTATTATCTAGTTCGCGGAGAAAGCCATCTCCCGAATTGAGCAACACTTGTCTTAGATTATGTCTAGATATCCGATGGGACCTAGTTCATAAATGAACTCCAAATCCAAACTTCTTAGACTGTATCCTCAACCGAACCTAATCAGTATCCTGCACCACGCCTCCCTCAGTACCCGCTTGGACTACCTGTCCAAACTACTGCCCCTCGTCAGAGGGAAAACTATAACTCTGACAGTCACTCTATCATCCAGGTCACCTTGGAAGTCTGGAATGATAACCATCTCCTAAAGGAGGCTGCCATTATCAAATCCCTAGAACATCCACTTATGTTCTAAAACTGCTTCCGAACGTTTCTCCAGGATTGGATTAATATCAACTAATTGTATCTAGTGCAAAAACAATATCTGGTGTGGTACTTGACATCTCATGACTGAATCAATTGCTTAAGCAAGTGATATGTCAATCATGCACATCCCTCTCCCCTTTAGTCTTTAAGACACCTTCAGAGAGGGTGACTCCATCACCTGCAGGTATACTACCATGCCAGGGGTCGTCTATTCTAAAACACCTTTAGAATACTGTCTAAGTACCCAGATTGGGAAACCACCCAAATCTAGATCTAAAACCATAGATCTAGTAACTAGAATGCTTGATATTTTATCTATATCATATGTGGAGAAATTATTGTATGACAACCAAAGTATAACCGATCGTAGTATAGGAATTTCATTTCCTACTTTGTCTATGTCATTCAAATACCAGGACATCACACCCTACTACCTTCTTAGTAGATCCATCCCTTATTCTGATGAAGTCATAACCTATGACTGTCACATCAAAAATAGACGATCTATCTACGCTATATCTTCTTTAGTCTATAAATAGACACAAGCAACTTATCCACTATGCTTCCGCTGCTCCCAATGACTACGACAACCCTCTGGCAGAGTCATATACACGTGCACTTCTAAAGCTAATTTAAAATGACGCTATCCTCATCCTGCAGCCAGGGTCTCATGGTCTGGAACATCAGCAATGGCAAGTCTGGGCAAACAAGAACCTCCCTGTCACCGTCCTTGAGGCTACCGGAGTACCTCTCGGGTGCCTGAGGTTACCCACCATATCTGCGGAGTGGCTAATGGAATGCCAATTCTGATTGAATCTTTAGGTCCTATTAAATTTTCAGTAATCATTTGCGGTTCTGGAATCACTTCCAGTTCTACCATACTCCCACTACTGTTTTCTGAAAAAAACCATTTTACTAAAACTGTGGCGAGTCAAGAACAATATCACTATTGATCTTCCAGATGGTAGAAAATCAACCCTCGTCATAGCCCGGGTTAACCCACAAACAGCCATTATAGAAACGTGCCTTGAGTTATCCAGAGTCTGGTTTTAAGCATAAGCCGTACAACTCCCCATACCTTAACATCGTTAAGATATGAACCGTTCTATATCCAATATAGAAACAGAGGTACTGATTTAATTGGAACCAGATTCAAATCATGCAGCTGTCTCCAGTGCATGTCAACAAAATGGAGAGAGACCGATCAGCATTACTCAACTTAGGAGTGCATCCAATTAGGAGTAACCTGAAAGAGAAGCTAGTTCTCAAAACCATTACTATCAACTGAATACCCAACACAGGTATCTACATCTTCGAACACCTTGAAGAATCCCGATACTTGCAACACATGGTTCTCTACTTTATTCTTGTACCTATAACTTCTCAAAACTTGGACCTTGTATTTCTACGAAACACATGTCTAAAACTTGAGAAGTCACAAGTAAGCAGTATATAGTACGAGGACCAACCCCTCTGTCCTAATAGACACTGGACAACATACAATACTCTGTATAAGTCGCTTGAGTTGAATAACTCAAACCCTGTGCAACGTAGGTTGAAGATTGTACTTATGGTTAAGAAGAATTACACCGCTGTTTAATACTCTTACCTAATCATCAACTGATATAGGTAAATGTCATGGACATAATTTCAAAAAGTTATATCTCACTTTATAAAAATAAACGTACAGATATATCAATTTGAAATTGGTGCATAACAACGAATATTCAAACCAAAGATTTGCCGTCCGGCAATAAACCCAAGCGATTTCCTCAAATATCACTAATTACAACGAATTCC